>VZTZ01001097.1:467121-786145 GCA_013400955.1 Drymodes brunneopygia
CCCACCCCATCACGGAGCCTACCTTCTGTCTGCTCTGCTCCGCTCCGCTCCTCTCCTCTGCTGCTGTGCAGGAGAACGCGCCCGCTCCGCGAGCACCGCCGCCGCCACGTCACCTTCACCTTCACCTTCACCNGACGCCGGGCTGGGGGCGGGGCCTCGGGCGCTGGGCGGGGCCAAGGCGCGCACGCGCGCTGAGCTCGGCCACAGCGGAAGGCGCGGACGGGTTTCAGGATCTATCCCTCCCCTTTGGATTCCTGCTACTTCCCGGAGATATCGAGTGGCACCCCCGGGGAGAAACGGGTTAAGGCATTCTCCTAAACAAACCAGAGACCTGCAGCTGATCGAGAGAGCGATGCTGCTTTGTTTGTGTAAATACCCGTGTGGGTGCTTGGTCCGCTCACAAGATGGGCCTCAAATGCTACAACAGCACTGCTCGTTATTTGAAAACCACGGACTAAAATAGCAATCAGAGCTCGTGAAAGATGTGCTAGAAAAAGGAAGTCATCCCTTTAGGTGAACACGGGTTGTTTTCCTTTTCCAGTCCATGCAGCAACTGCACGCTGGCCAAATACCCACACCATTTTTAGTTAGGACAGAACAGAACAGAATATTCCAGCTGGGAGTATTTGGACCATCAGTCCAAATGCCCAAGCACCTCAGGGCCGACCAGAAGTTAAAGCCTGCTGTTAAAGGCTTTAATAATTTCCAAATGATTTTTAAACACCAGCAGGCGTGGAGCATCAACCACCTCTCCAAGAAGCCTGTTCCAGAGTCTGAACAGCTTCTCATAAAGAAATGCTTCCTCATGTCAAGTCTAAATCTCCCCTAATTACTGTACCTTCCACACCACAGCAGCTTATTTACCTATTACGAGTCATCCTCAGGCCAGGGAAGGCTCAAGCTCAATGTATGTTTTTCAGATGATCACCCTTACTTTGTGTGAATTCCTCCTCCCTGCAGGTTTCCCTAGTCCTTGGTTTCAGCTGTTCATTTGCTTCCTTCTCCTGGGATTTGCCCTTTGCTGACTGCTGTGCTTTCTTCCATCCATGCCTCCCGGAGAGACAAAAAAAAAAAAAAGGTGTCTTTTGCCTTTGAGCTCTAGGAATTTGTGGACTGGAAGAACTGAAAAGAAACATTATATGAAAGTAGATAAATCAAAGGCAAAGGCCAAGAAGGTATCATTTGTAGCAAGGATCTTTCCCCTTTTCTTACTACCTGTTACTACTTTACTGTTTAAGAGATTATAGAGATGGGTATTATACAAGCTTAGACTTCTTACTTTTAAGTTGCATCATTTCTCTGTAACGAATGCAATATTTTGTTAATGTAGGTTTCCCATCTCCCACACTACTAAGCAGCATTTGCCCAGCCAGGTAAGTACCATTTTATATTCTGTTCTGAGTTTGTTGATAACAGTGAATTTTCCTTTGGACATCCATACCATCTTCAGAGGTTTCTCCAAAGAAAGCTTTTCTCATGTCTGTGTAGGCTGATGCACTGGCACAACTATTCAATCCCCAAGGCAAATGATTTGAATAATTTTTCCTTGTTATCTTAAAAATAGCAAACTCCAGAGATGTTTCTCCAGCGCATTAGCAAGCGCTGGCACAAGAAATAAAAAGTAAGCAGGAAGCAGAAGCAGTAAAACAAGCAGCTGCATAGAGCAGCAATATTCACTCACAGCAAGAGTAAGCAGTATTTTTCATTTCTGAAAACATTTCATGCTGCTCCTGTGCTGCTGGGTTGTGTTGGAGCTCAGTGTCAAGCTGCAAGAGCTGCTACCCAACCTGGAAAAGGACAACTCCTATGAACATGAAAGTCATTTCCACACAGCACTACATTTTCTTATCAGAGTTTATTGTTGCACTTCAAATACCATGCCACTATCAGAATAATATCTATTTTTTATTTAAAAAAACTCTGAGAAAAATGTTTCCAGCAATTTTCATTCAATGTGAATGACAAGAGTATTACATCTATAAACATTGAAATATCTATTTAATTTCTTCCTGAGGAAGTTTCACATTTTTAAGCAATGAAAAAGGATATTCTGTACAAGATAGTCTGCAAATCATTCAAATTAATTCTTTCTGCACAAGTAGAACTGGGAAAATGTCACAGTATTCTCAGGAATGTTAGCTCAAATAATTAGGTGATTTCAGATCAGGCTCTGTGTTTACACCCCCAAAATGTCAGTATCTGCTCAGAACCACACAATGTTTTTTAATGGCACTGATGTCTGCAGAAAGCAAATTTCAGAATCCCGTTTATGAAAATGAAGATGAAACTCACAGAAGTCAAGCAGTTGTTACAGAAATTGCTGTGCAGTTGGCTACCAGGGGAACAGAAAGCATGGCTGTGTTACCAGCCACAATGAAACGTCTGACTTGGACTAGCAAACAGATTTGCTGTAACAAATCTGGTTTTTTCAGAGTATTAATACTGGTAGTGTATTTCTGGAAATCAAACACTGACTGCAGGTAAGCTGTGAGTAGAAGAGGTTACACTCTGTCAGGTAACTCGTGTGGTGTGAGCTGGTGACTCAGCTGTGCTGGTGCATCCCCTGACACAACCAGCTGCTGTCTGCGTGCTGTGCTCAGCCTCCTCCTTCTTCACCAAGTTGGCTGCAAGTTAAAAGTGCTTTCTAAAGGCTCCTGTTGAATGTAACAACACATTTCAGTCCAATAGTTCTGGAATAAAACCCCTACGGCTTCACACCATCCTTTTACAAACAACTAATAATCCACCCAAGGCCAAGGCCGTGCACGGGGAGGATTTATTGCCCCAGTGCCTCATGCTGACCACAGCTGGGCTGTACAATTCCCCAGGGCACAATGTGACCAATGTCACCACTCCATCCTTGACTGCCCACTCACTCTCTATCTGTCAGGGCTTCGCTTTCCCAGGGCAAGAAGACAGAGAGGGAATTCTTTAGAAGAAAGAATGAACCAGGAATGTGGCTGAAGGCCATTCCTCCTGCATGTAGGAGGCACTCAATCTGTGTTCCCACCCTGAAAACATCAGGTACTTGACAGTGGCCAAGGTTCTTCCCATTCTCCTCTATTTTATAACACTGTTACACTGAAGAACACAGAGTAATTGAGGCAGCACTGCACAACAGGAGCCGTGTGCAATCCCTGCATTTTTAAAATGCTTGAGCGATGTTAGACCAGGTTGTATCAAGAGTAAAATCAATCATGACGGGATGAAAACCCCAGGTATTTTCTCCAGTTATTCAATTTAGCTGTAACAAATCTATATGGATGCTTGCAAGATGCATGAGCTGTCCATAGCATGCAGAGGATTTGCTTTTACAGATGTTCAGAATCCAGAGTGTTTCTTTTATCAAATAAGAAGTGCTATAAGACAAGTCAGTTTTTGAGACAAATCCATATGACTGAATATTTAAAGTGAAATGCAATTCTCATTCTAATAAATAATAGAGATGTTCATCTTAAAAAATGTCTACTCTAGTAGGTCCTCATCCTTAATCATGCATATTCCCTTAGCAAAAATGTGCTGTGTAAAGAATATTGTTATATACAGCAAATTTGTCTAGGTTTTTTCTTTACAGGCCTATCAAAACCACATATTACATAGATAAAATCAATAAATAATAAAGATTACCAGTTAGAGGTACAGTAAGGATCTCAACATCTGTTTTCTATTTAGGGAATAACAGACTGGTTTCCATTCCATTACCTTGGAAGTTAAATTGCATGATTACATAAATGTTGTAAAACAGCACTGAGACACAGGAAATATTTCCACCATCTGATGCATGTTTTTAAGTATTCACCCTGAAACAAATGAAAACATTACAGAGCTCCCGTATAAAGCCTTGCATTTAGTACTGTAGCTCTCTTGCTTTCCCTAACCCTTCATGCCTTTAGAAACACTCAGAGCCAAAGTTCAGTGAGGAGCATTAAGGCCACACTTAGCTGAAGTTTCCAATTGTCTTCCCCAACTTCTAAGCTCTACTAATTAGATTTTATCTCACATCTAAACTGATGCATTGAGAGATGTACTGTTAAGAATTATCACATAAATATCTGCCTGCAAGGGCAGATATTTGTGTTTTCCCATGATTCAAGTGTAATTTTTCTACCATGACTATACACTTGTGTTTATTTTTTTCCCCTCTAAAGCTTATTCCTAATACTTAATACCAAATATGTTTAATATATATGGAAACAAAACAAAGAATTGGTATTTTCATCTGGAAATCCAGTTATTTTTGCAGCTGATCTAATCTGAAGGTTGCAGAAAGATGCTACAATTTTGATGAGTCTGAGGGGGTAAAAGCATACGTTAAAGGCAAATAAATTAAGGAAAAAGTAGTGGTGCAAATTAAGGCAATAAAAGTAAGGATTTTTTTTTCTGCTTTCTGTGAGTTTTTCATTCACTTCAGTGGAGTCACTCCTGACTTACAGCAATGTAAGCCCAGAGTGCAGTGTCTGGATCTGGCTGCTCACAGAACCAGGAGTGAAAGCCTCTTCCTTGCACTACTCCAGTTTGGGTCACAATTGTTTAAGTCTAATACTGCAACTTGTGTGCTTCACATATCCAATTAAATTTCTGCTCACATAATTCACATCTCAGTCAGTACAAAATCAGACATGTTAACTACAGACAAAGGCCCTTCCCACACTGTAAGGGTTTGTTCTTAGAGGACATAATCACAGGGTCTGTTTTGCTTGTTTGTGGTTTTCTTTCTACACCTGTGGATTCCAGATGTTGCTGGGTGCATTTGTTGCCATGCACAGCTAAATGATACATGATAACTGTACATGATATATGATAACTGTACTGCTCCCCTGTGTTTGCACACATTTTGGGCATTAGCAAGCTCATTCCAAAGGTAGAAGTACTCTGGGCATTTTGTGCTACATTAAGTTACCTTATCCTATGCAACACAATAATCAAATCCTAAAAAAACTGTCAGTGGTTCAACAAAGGGCTACAAAACCTACATGAGACACAATACTTTAAAACTGATACATAAAAATGTGAGTATTTACTGTGAAATTGGACAGGTCATGTATGTCTGACGCTTATACTGGTTGTAAATAACTTCCACAAAAGTGCACAGTAGTCCACAAGTCCACAGGCCCAGAAATGTTTATGAGAAAGATGTGGCCCACCAGAGTTCTAAGGAACACAAGTATTTTTACAATCCACATGCCAGCATATGGAAATAATTTCTATCCTTTACACTTTTTTGGAGAGGTATATCTTACAAGACCTCCTGGTAGCTGCTGCAAAAGTTCAGGTATGACGACTGAAGTGTGGAGATTTCAAAAAGCTCTTTTCCAATGCTATCTCACTTTCTGTAGCTCCTGTCTCAGCCACGATGGCAGGGGCTGTCCCAGTTTGTGGAGGAGTTTTGACAGTTCCACATTGTGATCTCTGTAGTAGCTCGACAGAAAGGCCCTACACTGATGGATACAAAAGGAGAGATTTTTATTTAATAAAAAGCTGTACTGTAGTTGCTGTGAATTTGAGGTTTCAAAGTTGGTTTGACCTGTGTGAAAACTTTGCTTCCCCTTATGCAATTTATATTGTTTCATGCTATCTACTGTGTGCAAGGAGCTGAACTCTAAAAGGTAATTTCAAGGGAAAAAAAGGTTGTCAAAAATGAACACTGAAGTCAAAGCAAAATTTGTTTCTGCTCTTCATCTTGTAAATTTGGAATCACACTGAAGGTGATGGAGATACTTTTATTGCTTCTAAAATATCTTTGTGTGTACACATGTATCAGTTAGCAACTACCATTTCTAGAAGTAGAGTTGAAAAAGACAACGGTTTGCACAAACACAGTCTTGTCTTATCTCTGACCAAAATCACTCTCACCCAATGATTTTGTACCAGTATGACTCTACTGATGTGATGTTATTTATAATTTAAGTACTGTGAGAAAAAACTCCAGCTTACCTGGTACATTAACTCTTACTGCTGTTCAAACAGTAAGTTTTTATTTGCATTTTAGTCAGGCTAAATGAAATGGCAACGCAAGACAGAATCAACATAAAAGTTACAGCTAGAATAAGAGACTGAATTGCCCTTGGGTACAGACTGCAGCATTTGATCTGATCGAAATTTCCTCATTTGAGCATTTGTCTGGGGAAGGTATTAATAAAATTCATAGAAACAGAACCTACCCTCTCTTAAAACTGGATTATGCCTGCATTACTTGTCACAGTCTAACTAGTGTCAACTACAAGGGACTACACAAATACACCCATCTGATCCTGACTGAAGAAACCTGCACTGTAGAACTTCTGCTGCTCAAGTCCATAAGGTAAAGGGGACAGGGCTTCAGAAGCAGCAAGTTTAGTTTTCTAAGGGGCACCACGTTTTAGAATTTGTGGGGGGTTTTTGTTGCTGTTGTTTTTTAATGACTTAATCTTCACATTTGAAATAAAGAACTGAGCATCTATGCAGCCCACAGCTATCTTAAATATTTCCTTTATAGAGAAAGATAGCCAAATAATGAACACCTACTTAATTTTGTCTTCTCCCTTCTTATAGTTTTGCTTGTGTCATGTCCCACATATGCCAAGTGTATCCCTGCACAATGCCAATGAACATAGTGGTTTACCTCAGAATCCATGGGAGGGTATTTTCTGCCTTTGCTCTTTCCAAGACACTTGGTTTTTCCTTCTTCCAAGAGCTGACACCAGAATCCTTTATGTGAATCGAACCTGAAACAAACATTGTGTGGTGTAAAATTTGAATATAACCTAATCCAGGAGTCAGAATCCAAAGGAGTGGATGTTACATTGCTGACTGATAGAACCAAATCTGTTTTTCAGCTAATGCCAAAAATAAAGAGAAATTAATTCTATTTCCTTTCTGTTTCTGCATATCAGCATTCCATGTTCCACTTAGGGAAGTAAAATTCCTTCTGATCCATTCAAAATTCATATGCAGCTCTCACAAAGCAGCACTTCGTCTGTCAGAGCTCTACGTCTGTAATAGCCAAGTGGCTCAGTGAACGATTCATGGAAAATTTAACCCTGAATTGTGTTCTGAACAATTCACCCTACCCAGAGCACAGAGAACTATGTGGGGCTTTATTCTGCAGGGAGCTAACTTCCAGACTAGCTGGTACTTTAGGAATGCAGGAACATGTGAAAATGATATCTAATTAACTCACGTTAGGGCTTCAGAGTAATTGTAGTGAGGAGAGACTCCCAGAAACTTCTGCACTTCATCCATCACAGTGGCAGGGTCGCTTCTCAGCTGCTGTCCATCAATAATTAGCAACTACAACAGAGAAAATAAATGGAGGTTTAATTTGAAATTCATTATTTCAGGCTTGCAACTGAAACTTCCACCTCTATCAAACTCCTTCATTATATGGAGAGTACTGCCCCAGGAAACAATAATGGGCCCAGTCTTAATTGTCATCATCATTAATGACCTGGGAGCAGGGTAAAGAGCTTCTTAATGAAATCTGAAATTATACTGCATTGGAAGCTGTTGTGACAACAGAGAAACAGCAGTGAATGATCTAGAAAGATAAGAAATACTGGCAGGAAATTGAGAGAGACTGGTCCAGCCAAGAAAATTTTATATTAATGGCTACTACTTTTCCAGATAAAACACAAGGCTATCAGGTCTGATTCTTCATTATCTCTGTGGGACATAAAATCTGGCAAAAATCTGCATGACAATGCATATTACTCAATATTGACTGGTTACTTGTGGAGAAAAGCTAATGAAAACATAATGAGGAGAATTTCATACGAGAGTCAGGATATTACAGCATTGTGTGTCTTGTGAAGAGAGATACTAGGCTGGCTGAAAAGAGTATGTGGAGAATAACAGCAGCTAGATGCATCAGAGCTTCCTTGGCACATTCTGGGAAAACAGAAGGCACAGACTCCAGCCAACTTGTCTCAGCTACAAGAGTCCTGGATAAACAGAAGGTTGGGATTGCAGCCAACCTCCTTCTAACTGCTGGGTGGGGAGCGGTGCCAGACACGCGGCCAATGTCACAGAATTCCATTCCAGAAATAAATCTCCCAAGGAGATACTGATCATGTGATATTGTCTGCCTGATCGGCTGTTATCACATGGTGTTCAGGGCTTAGGATGTGCATCTTGTGAGGCTTGACCTTACTTGGGGTCAGAAGAAGGTAACGATTTGTAGGATATCCCTGAGATCAGCAGTCAGTAGGCAAGACTTGCACAAAGGTAAACTTTTAGGATAGTAAATATATCCATATATATAGGATAATGATGTCAAGAGCCTTACTCACCTGGTAAGGTGGGAAGTAAGTGAGCCATCTTTCAATGTGGGTAGCATACCATCCAGGGGCCAGACATCTCTTCTGGAGAGCTCTGAGCTCAGAGGGGGCTCGAGGGCCAGCTGTGATCACCTGATAGAAGCTGAATTTCAGAGCTGCAGGGTCTTCGTGGGATCGCTGATGCTGTAAAAGAAGGGATACTGCTGGACCTTTACAGACCACAAAAGCTGGGGAAACAATGCAAACTGGTTGGTCTTACTGACAAAAATTTCTTAGCCTATGTAGTATTTTGAGCACGAACTAGGTAACTGTGGAAACCTGGACTGGTGCCTGCCCATGTTGTCCCAAGGGCATACCTGGTACCAGGAATAGGCGCGGTCAGAAGGGTCGATGAGGATGGTGATGATCTTGGCCTTGGGGATGAGGGAAGCAGCTCTCTTGGGAGCTTCCTCAGAATGGAAATAGTTGGCACTCTTCTCGAAGAGGAAGTCGGTGGTGACATTAGAAGGAGTGGGAAAGAAATCCATGTACCTGGGAAAGCAACATCATCCTCAGAACTACTTAAAAATCACACAAAGGCAGATAAATCTGTTAAGCATATTTTACTCTAGAATACTCAATTAAAATAAAAGCCTAATTGCAAGAAAAGGAAAGCAAACCAAAGTTTACATTGTACCTTTGATCATATTTTACTTAGTACTAGCTTGCTTCTCACTACATGTAATTAGACATTGCAGCTATTTTTTTTCAACTGGATAAAAATGTTACAGTATTTATGCATCTTAAAATTAGCAAGTTCTCACTTTTCAGTCAGAACAAACTGCTGAACCTAAAGTAGAAATTGAGTTTTCCAAATCTGGCCTTTTGCTGACATCAACTGAAGTGCAATACTGTAAGAAAAAGCTACTTAGTATCAGAATTGCTTTCACTGAGAACAGTAAGAGGCTGTTTATGTGGGGAAGATGCACTGAAACAATCTCCCACATCTTCATCAGGTAAAAGGTTTCTAAGCCATGACAGAATTCACTTATTTTTCTGTGAGTCACATTTTTGGGGAAAATTGGGTTGTAGTTGTTTCAGGGCTTTTTGTGAGCTTTCGTCATCCATTATGAAGTTGTAGTTAAATTCCTGCAATTGCTTTGTCATACAAGGACTTCTCTATCCCTGGCCCACTTCTTGCTATTGCTGGGGAAAACAAAAAAATCGGAAATTTTGGCCCTCTTGATTTTTCAGTTAACCTGTATTGAGAAAATAAATGTTACTTAGAACAGCCTCTTCTGAAGACCATGCTTAAGGATTGAGATTTCTCCCAGTGCTTAGACTTTGTTCTATTCATACAAGTGAGCTACTTCTAACAGAAATGACATGCTCTTGTTGGCACTGAAGTCAATGGACTTTTATTTCCCAGAAGTATTAGGGCTGATTTGATGAGAATGATGAAGTTGGACCCATTTTTACTCACAAGCTTATTAGAAGCTAATGACTCAGCCTGACTGTGTGGCCTCAGAATGCTTTACCAGGAAAGAAGAAGGCAACAGGCTCTAGGGGCAAATCTGCTCTAGCTCATGTGTGGAGTTATTATGCTGTTGAACTGAAGTCCTGCAAGTAGAATGATAAATACAAAGCAATGAGGACTACAAGCCTTTAACATCACATATGGCACTGCACTGAATTTTGGAAATTAAAAAAGTAAATTGATTCTTCAGGTTATATGGAAAATTTGAAAAAAAAGTAGAGGTTGATGTGCTGTCAGTGGAAAAATGGAAAGAGATTGGACCAGGCAGAGGTTCCAAAGTTTAGGGTCAGCATTTCTGCTGGACACGGACTGCAGAAGTCTTGCTCAGTCCCTCATTCACGAGACAATTATTAAGTTCAGTAAGGGCAAAGCTGAGAAGGCTTTAGAGAAACTTGTCCAAGAAACCTGTAACAAGGCTTACATAAAGAAATGCAGGACTGATTTGTTTAGAGTTCTCTATTTCAACAACAGCAAGATCAGTTCTCATCTTACTATTCTGCCAAGTCTATTGGAAGACCACCATGTACATCTATACCGCTTTCAAAATGGCAATATTGAGGTTCTGAGGGCCAGAAGAACCCTTTTCTGCTTCTGGAGTTGGCCTTGCTCTAAATTCAAGCTCAGACAAAGACTAAGTCAGAGTCAGCTCAGGGATAAAGCCCTATCTCCAAAAGCCTAAACAAAACTGAACTGATTGTTATTTGTGATTCTTGCAGGAATCCTGGTCAATTAATGGACTAATGAGGAGAGCCCTTGTACCTAATTAAAAAGTGGCAAGATCATTACAAGCCAGCACTGAAATACAATATCAGACTAGGTGGTCTGAGAGATCTGTCTGGCAGAGAGAATGCAAATCTAAGAATTAGGCAACTACACAAACAGGGAGTTCTGAGGATCCAAACTGTGGGAACCTGGCAGGGGTGGTGGGGCACAGAGTGGGAGAACCTGTTGGAGGGATGTGCCTGCTCTAGACAGGCTGAGCACTGTGAACTTTATGCACCAGTGCCACATTAAGATGAAGGTAATCTGACTTGTGTGTGGCAGCCAAATTGTACCTGCACCTTAGGGAAGTGGATAAGGCATGAGGAAAGAGAGAAGCAGCACAGCAGTTTTCCAGCAACATGAAAACATTGATTTTGTGGAAGAATGGGCTTGCTGTACTTAGACTGCTCCATCAGCGTAGAGCCTGCATGTCCTCCTCACTGACTGCAAACACCTCAGCAGCAATTTCCCAATTTCCCACTCCCATCACTCATGCAGCACCTGTCCATTGGCACAGCTGGCTGACTCACCACCCTTCCCAGGCACAACGTGCCACAGCAATTACAACCCTGGCAAAACGAGTGACATACAAACAAATTGGATCTGATGTGCCTGCACTGAGACCGCAGAACAGCGCTCACCCTGTTAATTTTATGGATGAATACAAAGTCATAGGCAATGAAAGTATTCTCCCTTAAACTGGGGGCAAAATAAAGAAACAAGACAGGAAATCAATAATCCTTCACTGGTGCTCCCCAGCCACTACAGCATGTCACCAGCCTTCATGCTGCAGTGCTTTACAGGGCACCACTTTGGGAAAGCAGAGGAATCAGGAGTGACCTTCAGGTGCAGCTGTGCCTGGTGACTCCCAGGGAGCCACAGTGAACGTGGCAGCAGGGACACAGGCTCTGTCTCAGCACCACTTACTGACCCACAAAGACATGTTCTCCTAATTACCTGATCTCTAAAGAACATTTTGAGAGGCTTTCCCTGCCTCCCCTTTACATTATTACTATTGCTATATCCTATTTAAAGGAAAAAATGCTTCTCCCTGATAATATCTTTCTTTTTCTTCTAAGAAATAAGATTTCCAGCTTTTGTGTCCATATATCCAACTAACAACCATTACTGTCCCACCTTCAAAGGCATGTGCAACAAGAAATACATATTTTGTTACTATTCTGCACATATTCATATTGGGATATTTACAAGAAAGCTTCAGAAAAGTCAGTGCATTTAGATATTCTGTAGTAAGATTGATATCATTTGCATTTATTTCTCATTTCAGAAGGACACTGAAGGTATTTCTTATCTCACTTCATATATGCACAGTTACCATTACCAACAGTAATGTCATTTTTCTATTGTTCACAATATATAAACTTTTATATTTATACTAATAACCCATCTTACCAATCAATCCCCCTGTGGTAGTTATTTCTATTAAAGAACTGTACCTCCTCAAAGGTTTTTGGGCTGGGGGAGTTACTAATGATGGAAGGATGCATGATCAGGAACAAATACAAGGCTGTAGTACCTGCAAATGGGATAAAAGTCCAAGATTTAAAACTCAAATACACACACATACATTTTGGGGGGGGATCATAGTTGCAGATGGGACTAAACCAGCTTTAATCCATTTCATTTCACTGAGGGGATGCTGATCTATGTCACCTAATATCCTGTGCTTTCTGAGCTTTTAGAATTAGGACATTTGAAAAACTGAAAATAGTAAGCCTTGACACTGAAGTGTTGAAATCTGTTTTTCCTATTTAAAATAGCCGTGTTTTAAAAATAATGATTTGTGTATATGAGACTGTCACAAAAATAAATTAAAAATTTTGCATTCAGTAGCTATTGGGGATTGGTGAAGATGAAAGGAAGCTTACATGCAATCTTCTGATTACAGAGAAGAAAAATAACCATTAAGTCAATTTATAAACTACTGCAATCTTGTAATTAAAACTGTCCATTAAAACTTCTTGACTTGAAAAAAAATGCCAAGAAATAGCAAGATTCTATAAACAAGACACATGCAGGACAAGAACTTGCAATTCAGAATCCAACCCATTTGAAAGATGTCTCTGTTTTGTCCTTTTTCCACTTTGACAAGAGCTTGTGTATCTTGTTCATCTCTTTATCAAAGTTTACTCATTTTGACACAAAGCCCCAAAAAATCTGACACACACCTGAACCCTGCATTTTAAATGTGCACTGACTGCTGTCATAACTCACATTATTAAGCTATATTTACATGGTATCTGAAAATAAAAAATTGCTGTTAGATGATCAAGGTCTCTTCACAGCAGCTTGAGTCAACAGTGATTAATTGTTTTCCTTATCTGAACTTACACACAGCCTGTCTTGTTGGAACACAAGAAAATCTCACCAGTTTTCTGGGGTCCCACAACCAAGAATTTTGGTAACCGATCACAGGTTTTCTCCTTAGACCAGATATCTCTGTGCCGTTTGTCATCACAGGGGTTCTAAAAGAGAGAAGAAAACTCAGAATTCATTGGCAATCACATTTGATAAATTACCCTTCTATATAAATTTCTTAAATTACCCTTTTATATAAATTATCTATTTTTAGTCCATGTACAAATATTACCAGAAATCACCATTTTTCCTTATGACTGAAAACCAATGCACTGCAGAACAATTCCAGTGGTGCAGGACGGTATTTCCAAGGTAATCAGGTCACAACCTGCTTTTCTTAAGTGTTTGCAATTTTTTTTAAGGAGAAGATTGTTGAAGAAATATATGCTACACATATATAGTTGCCCCATTCCTTTAACAGCTACCACACTCTATATACTGCATTTTTAAACTAAAAGAGTAAAAATTAATTACGATTTAAGACTTCCTATTCACAAATACATATTAGGATCCTCCAATTCAAATCAGTACTTAATATTAATCTTTGCTGCTTTACAAGTAAATCGTTTTAAATTTGTTCTGGAAATGCCACTCACAAACAGCTTTAGACACTGCTGTTTGGCAACTGCACTGAGGTGAAGAGAATTATCTCCATGTACCCCTTTGAGGCTTAAGAATATATACCTGTATTCAAAATCCCATCAATTAGGGACAAAATACACCACATACAGTATGTCTTAGTCACTGCAACTTAAAAATGTCTTTTCTAAGTAATTATAATTTTTCAAGTAACGTGGCTACAGGGTAATTTCCATTTTTAAAATCATTCTGTCTTAGTATTATGCTAAATCCTTGACATTTCTCCCTCTAGTTCAATGTTTTATTCAAAACCAGCATGAATTTCAAGATGCATATGCAAGTACAAATTTGGAGTCTCAGACCCTAAGTTGGCAATCCAATATCCAAGGCTGGTAAACATTTTAGTAAGCTAGATTAAATACATTTTTATGTTTGATTTAGTAAAGTTTGCTCCTTAGTATTTCTTCCAAGCCAACTTAAAAAGATTTTATTTGGGTTAACACTATCACTGTCAGGACTCAGGTACCTACAGCTTCTTGGCAAACTTCTTCCTTGAGCAGTTTCCAGGCTATTGAGAATAACTTTCTGATCTATCTCATCTATTTCCACTTGGCTAATTAGGGCATCCATGGTCTTAATGCTCTTTTCTCTTTTTGGATGCTCTCTTCTCCTTAGACACTTGGAGAAAACCTCATTTCTTTAACTGCTAGAAGATGCATATAAATCTGCTTTATGCTTTATTCCTGTTAGCTCCAAAAGGAGAAGAGAAATAACAACATGCACTTGCCTGCCTTTCCCCACATTTTTAAAGGCAAGTAAAGTCACAAATAAAACAAATTAAAGATAATATTAATTACACATCTTAATGCATATTCATTTCACAGCCTTTTACAGATGACAGGGAACACAATCACATCTTGAAGCTTCAGTTAGCTGTTTTATGGAACCAGCTTATAATATAACTGCTCTTCTCTAGACGAAACTGAAACAAAGAATTTTAAAAAAAACCACCAAGACAATTTTTTTCTGATCTCTTGCTCAGCCTTCACCTGCCAGAGAGGGTCCTTCTGCTCAGGGAACAGCTCAAAATACTTGTGAGCCAGCTGGGGTGGGGGAAGGGTTTGCAGTTTCAGGTTTGTCCAGGTATGCACGAAGTTGGCCAGATTCACAAAGGTGTACAAGCCCAGGCGGTCGTTCCCGTAGTTAGACAAGTGTGTCATGAAGATGCTGATCTGTTTGAGACAAAACACAGAACACACCTCGAGTCCTCAAATCGCTAGATGGCACTGCAGCCCCAGGTAATATAAATCTCGTTTGCATTTTGCAAGCCTTGGATCACATTCACACAGCCCTCACTGAATTACATCCTTCTGCTCAAGTCACCTCAGTGCAATCCATGAGCAAAACCCTGAACAGGTCCCATGAGCTCTGTGAGCTGCAGGATGTGCAGGGCTACCCTGGGCTTGGGCAACACTGACAGCACCTTTATGTGCACTTACTTCACAGCAAAAACAATGCCCATTGCTTTCCTTTGAGAGGAATACAAATGCAATGTTAAAAATGTCATTTGTCTCATAGAAGGACAAAGAAGCCACAGACTAGGGAAGCAGCTGAGCTCTATTGCTGTGACTTCAGTCACGTGGCTGCAGGTCCAAGTTTTATGGAGTAAGTAGCTCATCTCTTCTATAAAGGTATTCTGCAAGCACTGGCCTGACACACAAAACAGACAAAAAACCTGAAACCTGAGTACTTTCAAATAACTGTGCATAACATACTCCCAAACAAAAAACACCCAAAGTTTTAAGGCTGCTGGTATTTTACTCTTCCAGTATCCTACTGTGAAGGTGGTACCCAGACACACCCCCTGCTCCAGCCCTTACTCCAACTGCCCTTCTGCACTCCCAAGGGAAGCAATGCTTCTGGGAAGGTCTCTCACAGGAAGAGCATTTTTGGATACACCTGAACTGAGCTGGTGAGCAGAGCAGGAGTACACAGACTGCAAGGATGGGCTCTCAGGGACTGAGGAAGGGCTGCAGACAGAACCCTCTGTTTTCTAAAATGATCCCTTTCCAAGGCAATTTTTCACTGATGTAACAGTCTGCTCTTCCACTGAAATCTGCAAACCCTCACCTCTCCACCAGTGATTTCTTTCTTGAAGTTCTTTTTAAAGTAGAACTCTCCCAAGATAAACTTTCCAGACTAATTTCTGTTAAAAAATTAGAAACATGACTCTTTTTATAAATAAATCTGCTAATGCCACGAATGAGCAATTTCTATTTAAAGTAAGACTTGATGTAAGCCACTTTAAAAAAGGAAAAGCTTATCATGGTTATAATTCTGAAATTAGTTCAGGAACTGAAGTTAATCTTTTGTAAAGGAATTCCAGACCTCGGTTTAAAAGAGGAAAAAGAAAAGAATGAAAAGCTGGTATTTACAGTAAAATCAGAAGATACACACTGCTAAATCACTAGGAGATGGTCTTTCTGAGACTGAAAACCCCTTCCCTTTAGGCACCAAATGTATAACCTTTTCAAGTTTCCTTTTTTATTCCAGTTCTCAAAGCAGGAACAGAGCACTGTGTTGTTCTCACCAAAGACACAATCAGCAGGTTTCCATAAAAAAGGTGAACTTGCTTTCCTGACAGCCCCTTTCTTTCCTACAAGTGGGCTGACCTCTGACATTTTTAATGTCAATTCACCTCCTGGCAACTCCTCACCTGCCAACAGCTACAGCACTGCATTGAAAGAAAAAGCGAGAGAAGTTGAAAAGATTGCTAGTTCAGGGAAAATAAAATTATTCTTTCCCTGAAGAGAATATCACTGTAATTTTAAGAATGTCAGTGCAGGCTGAGAAATTGACTGGACATATCATCATAAATAATTTCCAGCATATAAAACTGTGTCAGTGAAGGGGAAAAAGTATCAGAGACCTAAGTTCCCATTTTAGTTATATTTTTAAAGTCAAATACTTTAGGTTAATTATTTACAACACAAAGATGATCAAATGCTGGTTGAAAACTTAAATGGCTGAGTCTTGTAAAGAAATCCATACTTAGTCAAGCAGATCCATGATCTAATACATGACTTGACATTGGAGAAAAAGTCTCTTCTATATGGCATCATAAATATCCCAGATTAGCTGAGAGGGATGGTGGATCACTCCCCACTTCCCTGTGCAGAAGGATGGGAACACACATCAATCCCCTTCTATCTGCATGTGGTGCCATTTCACACCAGGACAAAACATAGTGATTATTTTTTCCCTTCCACACTGGGTTTATGATACTTTGATTTGCTCTATCATGCCACGTCCTGAGTCATTCTAACAAGTCCTAATTAACAAGAATGATTATTCTTTCTCTGCAACTAATAGCATGCTATGCTTCTAAAGATTCAGTCTCTTGGAACCACCAATCAGGAGCTCTAAAAGGAATCCTCTGTGGCCATGTCCCAAGGCTAGACCTAGTAAATAACACTATTTGTTCAATAATCTTCCACTTCTGGGAAATGCTGTAAAATACAAACAGAGCTTCATATATTTCTTTATTCCTCCTTCAAAAGGGAAGCGCTTCTGAATAGATTCATATTCACTCTAACAAGCATTTTAACCTCCTTTTCAGATAAAAAGAGCTTATTTGACTTTATTATTTCCAGCACTCTTCTTGAATAATTTCTTTCAGGCATCTCAGCATTTTCTTTATTTTGGTGCAGAAGGATCACCCTTTTTTAGCTGCTCCTCATAAACAAACCATCATCTTGGTTGCACTTCAATGCACACTCTCCATGGGATTTAATATCCTTCACGAGGGAACTGAAATGGAACGCAGACAATTTTTAAAATGATGGTTTGGGACTAGATCTGGCCTCTGGGCAGCAGCTCTGTTCCTGCTCTCACTCATTTTCAGATAAGAGCTGCAAAGGTGCTCTCCCGTGCTCCGCCAGCTTCTCCTCAGCATTTTCTCCTTCCCCAGAGAGAAAGGACAGAGGGTTAGTTATGTCTGCTCTCCTTCCTCAGTCCCGATTTTATTTGGGATTCTGACTGGTACTGCAGAAATGTAGGGAAATGAGAACAAGCACTCAGGAAAAGGAGCTTTTATCTTTCTGACTGCTCATTCTGTGCTGCATATTTCCTTACTACAACACTTCCCAATTAGAGGTAGTAGCTTCTAGGTCAACAAACTGGAGCTGAGACCAAGGAGGAGCTGCTGCTATTAAATCATGTCTCAGGAAAAGATGAACCAGCACAATCTAATTTATGTATCAAGAACAGAAAGATGCTTGACAAACAAACTGAACAGAACGCAAACAATGCAACAAGTTACCCAGTTTCTAGTGATGGACGTTATTTTAGCTGGCTGGGTATTTTAACAAATACTGATCACTACAAAATCAAGATTATTAGGATGCTGCACCTGTTGAAATTATACACCAAGGAAACTTCTGGAGTCTTGGTAACAGCTGCTGTTTCCTGACAAAACAGAGGTGCCTGCCTCCCAAAGGAATGATGTTACCATTCCCAAGAGTGACTAGCCCTTCCTAGGGCTCCTGGCTGCTTCTTCCCCTGGAGACAAGGGGCCTCTCTTAAGCTGCCAGGATCAGACCCCAGAGCACAGAGAAGACTCTCTTGTCAGCTGTGGCAGCAAGGGAAGCGGAGGGAAGTTTGAGACTTGCAGGACATTCACGATCTTGCAGAGTTTAATTATTTTGGCATTTCAAATCTAGAACTAGAAGAGTCGGTGTAAGACAAAATGGGTAATAAGTGCCCAGTATGTAGTAAGTGTTTATTTTTTTACCACATATAGATCTATTGCAGCCAATTCCAACTTGAATAAATCCCTACTAATAAGCAGTCATCAAGGTACTTTAGTCACAGGCACTATGTCACCCTCCCATCTGTGCCACAACATTAAAAGGCAGCACTGAGGCCTCCCAACCCAATGAAGTTATGCACAACCCTTCAAAATGAAGTTAAATTATGATTGACAATTAATTCTGTGGTCTCGGCTAGGCACTAGAAGCAGATGCATTACCAATTTGGAATATTGCTGGTATTTTAGCTACTGAGCACATGTTTACAGGCCACGAGAGTACATCCAACTCTCAGAACACCTATATTCCAATTAATTTGGCATTGTGCACTCTCTGTTAGCAGTTCTGCTATTGTTTCCAAGTTACTCCGAACAGTTTTGTTCCAGGTATTCAGAGACTCAGTAACAGTGGGTTTTGCTCCATTACACTACCAAAGTGATGGAATAACAAACCAGAGCACAGCCTATACTGAATATGTATTTTTAACAGCTGAAAGACAGTCCTTTCAGAACTGGATGCTTGCAGAAAAGCTGTGCTCAATTCCACCACAGAGACTCCAGCTTGCAACTCCCTTTTTAGCCCTCAGGTTGTCCTGCTGCTTTCACAGCTGCCACGAACCTGTCCACTCCAGTGGAATTCCATTTATATAGTGGTGTCCCCACCATCAGTATGATTGAGCCAGGGAAGAGTTACGAGCTCAAACAAAATTATCTATTTGATGTAGTTCTGAACTGTTGATCTGACAGTCAGGAACCCCAAGTTTATTTTCAGCTGCTGCTCATTCCCCTTGTGACTCAGTAGTGCTAGTACTGTTCAAAAGACTTACTTCACTCTAAACCACTGGCACAAAGCTTTCCATTCAGGAATTTTAAAGCTCAAAGAAGAGTAAAATTTTCTCATTGCCACTCTTTCAATGCATTTCCTGCCCACTGCTACAAGGAATCAACTCTAAAGAGACATCTATTCCTGTCTGTTCCACAGCCTCTCCACACTGCCTGCTCATTTAGGAATTTTTTTTTGTATTTTTTTCTATTCCACCCACAAAATACCAGACTCTGTCTGGCATTTATGGGAGGGTTTTGAAGAGCAGATAGGAAGGCAAAGAATACTTGTGTTCTGCAGTCAGCCAAAATGCTTGGCAAAACTGATTTCCCTCCCTGCCCCAACTGATGGCAACTATTGCTGGGGTTATGGGCATGAGAGGACAGGGGAGAGATGAAACCAAAGCCTTTCTCACCCGTGAAGTGGGGCAAGCCTGTCAAACTGAACCAACTTTCCTGCTTCTCACACCCACTACAGTTAAATATGAGGTTGTGCCAGGCAAGATGGACAGAAAGGGACGATCTGAGTCCGAATGCCTTTGGTTTTGTATTTTCTTCTGTAATGCCAGTTCAGGGTCACATTAAGATACAGCAGGTTCTGCTGATGCTCATACAAATCCTCTCATTTTCAGTGCTAAAGGAGATAATTTCTCCCTTGCTGCAAGTCAATTAGTTTAATAACAGCTCTACTCACTGCAACTGGGGAGAGGTAAAAATTAGAAGAAAATAATACTTAGAACTGAACGCACACAAAGATTACAATTATTTTAAGATCAAACAGACAAAAGTGCCTAAAGAATTAACAGCCTTTCCTCTTCATCAGCACTGCTGTAACCATGTCAAGAGCACACAGCTGGCTACACATTAGTTTCATTGTTGGGCTGTCAACCATTTGAAGGCTTTCACCAAATTCCTCTCCACAGGGCATTTTCCCTTTTCTTTCCATCTGCAGACACACTTTGCAAAGAAGTGCATGTAATGCAATTACTATATTCTGTTTGTTTTTCTTAGGGGCAGAAAAGGTAGAGAAAAATTTCATGAACTGTTGGCTACCCTTAAACATTCATCTCGTAGGATAGAAAAGCTCCAGATCAGTATCTTCTGTGGTGGAAAGGATCTGAGAAGCAATGCTACAGTTGATGGCAGTGTCTATACTGACCTCTTCATTATACACAGCTCAAAACCTAATGGCTCACTTCCTTGAAAGGACATTTTTAGGAGACTGGTACAATTTCCTCCTAAGAAACACTGAACAGAAATTTGTTTTACTAATCCAAGAATTTCACTGGATACTGCAAAGAGAGACGGATCTGAAATCATTGAGGATTCTAGCAAGTTTATCAGGAAAAATACCTGCTAATATGTTTTAAAGTCAGTACAGTGGTATGAAAAACAATAACAATGTGAGACAATAAACCAGAGAAGGAGATATGCCTGACTGGATAAGATACTCACTGCTACACACTTGTACAATGCACGTTTTCCTTGTGGCTTTGCCCCAGAATTCCCTGGCTACATCAGTGCAAGTGCCTCAACCTCCCTGTAAGTCAAGTATTTGACTGGTGATGTGGGGGAAATAAGGCCAGTATACCAATAATACAGGCTCCTGAAGCTTGCTTTTTCTTTCCCTGTGAAACACTTAGTGCAAGATCCTGATATAGCACCATCTCGCCCGAGGGCCACTGCAGTCAGCAAGATCTTTAACAGGAGACAGACACAGAAAATATTACTTGAAGAGTGAGTAAGACTGCTCTCTTACTGCTTGGGCTCTTTTTCAGCTTGGTGGCACTGCAGAATTTGGGATGCTTTACAGGAATAGTGGTCAGGATCACTTCCCAGCCACCAGTGAGGGGTACCAATGCAAACCACAGGGACACAACCTGCCAGCTTGTGAGATTTGCTACTCCAACAAGCCAACTGCTGGTTCCCAGTTCCACCAACAGCATCTGCAGAGCAGGATTTCCTGAGGCTTTCCATACCTGCAGGATGCCTGCCTGCACAATGCCCTGGGAACAGAGCCATCACGCTGGTTCCCATGACAAAAACAGCTGCACACACAGCCCTGGGGTTATTGTGGTTTATACCTGCACATGGTGGTTGATCAAGCACTGCACAGCCAAACCACTGAGAAATTTTGGGCTTCATTCTTAGAGGCACTTAATCAATGTACAGTACTCAGTGTCTGAAGTCTCAGCCTGGTAACTTATACTTCAAAAATTATATTCCCTTCCAAATTAAATACAATGTAGAAATTTGTTAAGATTAATATTTAATCCACACTCACATTTTCCAGGTTTGGAAACGAACTATTTTTGTCCTCATAATTGAGAACATGGTTTAGCTGACATTGTAATGATTGGTGGGTAGTGTTTTCTCTTCTCAGTTTTATATCAGTGAAAAATAACATTTTGAAAATGCCTCATAATGGAATTTTTGCATCCTCTCAACAGCTGGGTATTTCACATAAAGAAATCCCAGTGATTTTAATGAAAACACAGGAAAGTTTATGAAATCCAAAATGCCACTCCATAATTAGACAGAATCCTAAAGCTACTTAGTCTTCATTTTAATGTCTAAATTTTCATCCAACTCTGACTTGCGAATTAGAACATAAATACACGCAAGACCTAAAACCCACAAAGGTACAAACCTCAATCTTTAAATTGACTATGTGCCAGGCTAATGATTAGAACTTCAGGAACTGTTTATAGGCAGGTATTTAAAAAAACAGATGCATCATCTTTTCCAAGGCACTCGTTAGAAGGAGTCTTGGGCAGATTTTGGCCTAATACTCATTTTCAGTTATATTCAGAAAGCACTGCATTTAACTTCTGTTCTTTTAGCCTGTACTGTATTGGGGATACAATCAATTTCGGAAGTAGGTGATCAGCCAGTCTACACAGCAACCCATGAATCAAAGATCTAATTGTAATGTACAGAGAGACATTACTGTACTCACATTCCAGGATGTCAGGCAGCCATCATCAAACTTCCAGGACGAATATCAAAAATTATGAATGCTTCACTATCTTCCTCTCCATTCTCTTCATTCTCTTAATTTAAAAGGCTTATGCCTCAAGCACTCATATTAAATTTTGCTGTTTCCCTACACTGTAAAATAGTTTTTGGCTGTTGTGGCTGTGCTTCAATGTGGAATATATTTTGTCCTGACTCAAAATATTGTTCTGTGTCTTCATCTAAATTGCTAACCTAGTAACTTCTAGTTAAAATCTAGTCCAAGTCCATATATTGCCAAAGCACTGCTATGGTACCAATACCCTCCCCACCCAATGAATTTTCCAGGTCTCAGCTCTATTAACCTGGGGTTGGAACTAGATGGTCTTGAAGGTCCTTTCCACCCTAAACCATTCTCTGATTGATTCCATGCTGTGCCTGCAATGATACACATCATCAAAGCCAGGACAGCAACCACTGCCACCCTCTAGAAGGAAAACCTCACATGTGCTAAGGAAGTGTTTCTTTCCCAATTCTGCTATGTGAACATGGAAAAGGTGAAAAAAACACAGGAACTGCTCTCAAAGAGCCAAAACTATAGCCTGTAACATTTTGAGGCTTGAAAAATAGACGTGAATATAGATTGCTGAAGTAGCTTTCCGAAATGGTTTTCCTTTGGACTGCATTAAATTGCAGAGGATTAGAAAAGGGCACAAAATATTTAAGGCTGTTACTCCAAAAGACTTGAGTGGAAATATGTTTTTTTCCCTTTGCTGTTCCCAGTGACTACATTTCTATAAAGCAGCAGAATTTTATTGATATGTTTGATTTGGACCCCAAATGAAAACATCACCTAAAAGCTTGTCTGAAAGGTCAGTTTTGAAGCTGCTGACCTAATCCCATGGCATTTTGAAGTACTACACTGCTCTCTTCTGTCAGTGTTCTGTAGTTTCACTGCCTCACTTCTTGTTTATCTTCCATTAAAGATAAATGAAAGGTTAAGCAGATGTGGTTCATTTACTCAGACCTTTTGTTTGAACGGTGTGGATCTTTCATTGGGATCTCTTCTTTGAAGCTGCTATGAGAGAGCAACTGAAACTTCTTAAAACTGATTGGAGCCCAAGCATTCCTTGCTTGCAGCCTTCTCACCTCACTAAGTGCTCCCAACACTCTGCATCAAGACTTTGGCAGAGAAACAAACTTCACCTGAGATACTCAAAGCAGTTCTTTACATTTGAATTCTTTGCAAAATTAACAGGGGTCTTATTTCATGCAAAAAGTAAAGAACAAGACAGGCTGGCACTGCTGCATTGCTAACCAAGCAGCTGCCAAAAAAGGTGGAGACTGTGCAACTAACAGAACATATATAATATTAGATCTTAATTTAATTAAGTGAAAAAGCAGAAGAACTCACTGTCAGTAACTATTACTGTTTGGGAGCCCGAGCTAATCAGTCCTAGAACATTCAGTAACTTTTCCTTTAATTAGTTTTTAAAAAACATTTCAAAATTCCACTGTACTTACTGGATTGAGAACCACTGTGAAGAACAACTCTCCTCCTTGAATACTTTTGTCTAGTTCCTTTGGACCTCCAGGATACTCTTTATAGAAAATGGTGTGGGTGAATAAGCCACAAGTTTGTCTAGGAAGGACCTGAATTTATGAAAAAAAAAAAGATAAAAAATGATACTTTTAATGAGATGATAAAAGTTAGAGAAGCAATACATAATTGACAATTGCTGGCTATATTTGGCCGTGTCAACTTTGCTGGAAGTCAATAATGATCTAGATAGATTATTATCACTAAAATCGTAACAATCCAAAAATTCATCACATTTTGTTTGAAATTGGAGACTGATCTCTATCATCAAATTACAATTCCGGAGCCTCCTCAAACTCATTCTTGTCCATAACACCTCATCCTAAACCCAAGTATTTGAAGCGTAAAGTTTTAAAATAATGTGAAAGATAACCTAAAATATCAGTCTATGTTGCATCAATCAGTTCTACTTTTATCTGAATGATAGTTTTGTTGTAAATTTAAACTGTAATTGGAAAGGCAAATTGGTTTTTTTTGGCTTAGGCATCACCACCAATAGTAATTCTACTGTGACGCATGGGGAATTTTGCCAATAATGCTCACCTTATAAGAAAGATTTACTTCTCATTCAACTGTGCTATTTTTTTTAAGACTGGCTGAAATACATAGCACAAGCAAAATTATTTTTAAGAACATTTCAATAACGAATCTTTTGAATATGAAGAATTAATACATGCAGTTACATTTTTCATCAGGAACTCAATATTTTCTACTGAATTCAGAAAATAATTTGCTGGAGAGCATTTCAATTATGCCTATTCCTTATGGAAAATCAACAGTTCAGTATGGATGTTCATGTATAATGCTTAACTGGGATTGTTATGATACATAACTTTTAAAGCATACAAATGCCTTATTTGACACAGGCGGTGGTTTTGTAGATACTCTATTTCTGGCAGTTTCATTTCTCAACATTTTTTTGTGATGTAGAGAATACTGTGATCACGGATTGTAAATTCTGTGTTGTCAAAAAACGTATGGGATTTGTACGTCTGCTATAAACTCGCCTGAGCTTTTAAAAAACCTTTGGATTTCACTGAGGAAATATGAGAACAATTCTTCACAGAGGCAGGGAATGAAGCTGTACTGGATGGGAGGTGCTCTGACAAATCTTACACAATGATGTTTTTACTGAGTGTGTTCATTACTATTAGCCTGCAGATGTAAAATACTGATGCATTTGCCCTGGAGAACTGAAAGCTTGAGACTCCCTGAACAGGTGGTTTTATACAACTGGTTTTGGAAAAAGATTTTTGGCTGCAGTGTCCTTGTGTTAAATCTCATTATGTGTCTTCAAATGACATGATTTTACAAATATTTATGGAAGAGATTTTTGGAGATTCTGAGTCAATCCGTCCTCCCCAAATGCTTTGTGCTCCCTGAGCACATCCACAAACCCATTATCTCACACGCAGCAATTGCTTTGAGAACAAACTGTAGTTCAACCCTATATGGTGTCAATTTTGTTCCTGGATTTCTGGAGATCATTTTCATTTGCTTCACCCAAAAATAGACTAAAACTTTAAAATATTACTACTTAGCTTAGGCAAGTGGTATCCATGGCAACCTGAGAACAATACCAGAGCTCTGTCCTAAGTGGCAGTGTTGTGCTAAGGCACTCGACCTCCCAGAAGTGCCTGTTGCAGCCAGAGGTACAACACAGGGCCCCCATTCACTGCTCTGCCACAAGCTCCAAAACAAAGTTACTTGGGAACAGGCCACCAAGTATTTTGGAAAGCTGTTTTGAAACACTTCTGAGATAATACTGACGAGATGTGAACCCAAAATAGCCTCAGCCCCAGTGCCCAGATGGCAGCAGCACAGCACCTTCTGTGTCACTTGTGTCCAAGCCCTTCCTTTGGCACACGTGGCTGTCAGTGGCAGTGCTGGGAGTTACGTAATGCAGGAACACAGTGGCATTTGAGAGCACTTTGGTGCCTGGAAGTGGTGTAGGGGGTGTTTTCCTTCCCTGCAGCTCCTGAGGCTCTGGGTTAAACCAGGCTGCAAAGCCCGGCTCACATCTGTGTATGGCAGGAAGCCAAACAAGGGTCTCCATGCACAGTTCATAAGGAAGACAAAAATATGTACCCACCAAGATCCACACTCTGAGATGGCATAACCTGGCAATAGTCTTTTGCAGTTAATGGTACCACGCAAATTTGAAACCTGATAGAAATCTAACCCAGCACATTGTGTTAAATGATGCAAAATTGCCTTTTTCCTTAAGCTCTCTGAACCAGCATTAACCGTAGGACTAGAACAGCTAACAGCCTGTTAACTGCTGACAGCAGGGTGCCTGCACACCACCCTCATCAGCAGAAACATCACCAGCAACAGACTGATTTTAATTAACAAGACACTGTCAAATATATCTTGCTACTTATGCATAGCAATACGTGCTTCTCGCAATGTGAACTTTCAGGATACCCTCCTCTTCCATTTAAAAGGAAAACTGTTCATGAAATGCCAGAGCACAAAATGAACATCAGCAATACAACTCACCATGATGTTTTTGTGGATGAAGCCTCGTCTATACCTTGCAGGTTTCAGATGTGGGTATTCCTCTGTGCTGGTAACTCGGATGTTCCAGACCTTTTTCCAGGCATCGTAAAGCTGAACGTGTACTGGGTAGACTCCTGAGTGGTGTGGAGCCACTGCATAGCCCAAGTCAGTTGGAATTCCATGTTCCTAAAACATGACAGAACAATGGCTGCCCTCAAAAATTTAAGAAACTTGATGTTTTGGCATTTCTCAAATCTTTGTGAAAGACTAAGAACAGGTCTGAAATGCAAGTAATGGTGAGGAGATGGAGGGCAGCATGGTGAAGATGGAACATAGGATTTTAAGACAAAAGCCTTTTTACTGAATATTTTTATGAGTACGTAGGGAAGAAGAATATAAATGCATTTTACACTCGTTTCTTCAATATATATTAAACAGAAAGCTGCACTCCTTTGAGTTCTTGCACGGAATTTGCTCACAAACACCGATTTCAGAGAGAAAATCACCGGCATGTATTCAACACAACACGTAGCATTTGGCAGCTCCAGCTACAAAACCACAATTTTCACTACATGTCCCTTCACAATTACTTGGATGAGTAGCTGAATTTCAGAGTCACTGCATTTCCCCTCAAGTCCATTCAAAACACAAATCCATTTTCAAAAGCCAGCTTAACCATTTTAGTGTCATGTTAAAAACGGAGGAAAGATAACCACCTGTAACAGTGTACAGGCAGATGTTGTAGAGTAATCCCTTCTGTAGAACATTTCCTGTTTTTGAAAACTCCTGCTGTTTATCCTGTGTCCATACCGACCTTGCTGCCATTACATTCTCTTCACATCCAATGCATTTTCCCTCAGGTTACTTTTCAAAGGAACAGCATACAGCAGATGCTCCTTGATAGTCTCTTTGTAGAATGCACAGCCCATAAGGTATCATTTTGCCATGATTTAGGAAGACTGCCCTTGCACTGCCTTTAAATTCTCAGTTTTTTATATGGCTTCAATTGATATGGTCATCTTCACCAAAATTCCTAGTCATACTGTGTGTGCAAAGCATTGGCTGACAGCTGGACTCCTTCCTTTGAATAAACTAGTTACTAAGGAACACGAAAACCTCTAGAGGAAGGGGTGTGTGATGTTAGTAAAACCATTTATTGTGTGTAACAGACACACCTGGTGCAATCGCAGTGGTGAACCCTGACTTCCCTATGTTTAAAAGAATGGTGAAATGCTTGTTTCCCTTTAGGAATTTATGGCACACATTAAGGGCACCATGTGTAATCTGCCAAACAGGAATGAATAACATCTTCCCTCCTGGCTGCACTGAATGAGGAGACAAGGAGTGGACAGGCCATCAGTTACGCAGCTTTACACGATTTAATTCCATCACAGATAATCCGATTCTTCTTCCTTTTAGCTTTCCTACTTCCCTTAAGCATGCATAAACATCAGAAAGGAAAATCTTCACATAACATGTAAGAAATTGCATTCTCTAACGTCCCACTGAATCTCCTTCATTTATCTATAAACAAAAATCTGATTTTTACAGGTTTTCCCCTCAAGTTTCACAATAGGCAGTAATAAATAAGCAATCTAAAACTTTCACTCTAATAAGGGGCCTATCACCTCCAATGAATTAGTGTCTCCATTATTCCTTACTGACCGTAATTCCCCACTTGACCATCTTCCACACAAGACACACATTCAGTGGATAATGCACGAAGCATCAGCAATTTCAGCCTCTTGCAAAAAAGCGGCTACTTCTCTCTGTCATTCATTTAAATGCTCTCAGCAAATGAAACATAATGAGTAGCCTCATGTCTGTATGTCTAAACATGAAAAAAAATTATTAGGAGGTATCTGTAAGCATTAAGAGCATTGAAAGTAGTGAAGAAAATGGCAATTGCTGAAATTCCATAAATCAGGGCTGAAAATCCATTATTTGTATAATACATTTTAATGATTACATCTTGCAGACTAATCCCAGGGGATGTCTTAGGTATCACCAGAACTACAAGGACTCATTTGATTTCCAGTGGAGCTTGCACCGGTACACAGAATCATGTTAAAAGGGCAATTCTGGACACAGGATTTTTAAATTATCAGGAATCCAACCTCCACTGCAACGCTTTCTTGAAAGGAAACACTGAAGTAGAGCTGTCCTGCACTCAGTACAGCTACAATTCACAGCAAACTTGGTGAAATCTTTTGGAAGAAAGCACGTGTCTCACTTAGAAGCCAAGTTTTCAAACACAAACTTTAACTGACTGATAGTCAAGTCTATCCTGTTCTCCTACCCTCACTGACACATGCCCATTAAGTGCACTCTTTGTTGTTCTGCTATTTTAAATCCCCCTGCTCCTTCAGGAACAAAGCCATCACCTGCCAGCTAAAGAGCAAACAGTGGATTTTGAGAAGGAAGAGGTAAAATTAATGGCTGTTGGAAGAGCAGGTGTAGTTCAGCAAACAAGTTGTGTTTGCTGGGATTATTTTGACACAACACATATTTAGTTCCTGACACCAGACCCCCTCTTCAGACAAATAACATGTTTTATGTATGGCAATTTTGGTTTGGTTTGTTCTATGAAATTAACTGTGATCTGTTTCTCCTACATCCTCAGACCTAAAATCTAAAATTTTTCTTATATTCTCACTGAAACATTTTGATTCAGAGCTTTGCTGTGAATAAATAATTAGTAAAGGCATTACTTTTCAAAACAAGTTTACGTAAAGTTGATCCAAAGGGGATATCTAAGATGCTATTGGGTATCACTGCAGAAATGCATCTTTGAAAATGGCACACTTACCTAACCCCTAACATGCAGTGGTTTCACAAAGTCATTTGATACCTTTCAACGGAGTTTTTATTCTTTCAGAAACTTTATTTTTCTAATCTAAACAGAAAAATGGTTTCTGAGTACCTAAATTTTAAAAAAATGCAAAAATATAACTCACTAAGGCAAATTTTTTGTTGAGGATCATCTGCTCCACCAGAGAGGACTCATTGTGGAAGAGGTGTGGCTGCATGTGACTCCACATGTGGGGAAACCACCAGAACTCATCCACAGATCTCAGCAGCAGGTCATCACCCTCATCCTCCTCCTCAGTCCCTGCAGAGAGAAGAAATAAAAAAGAAAGAATATTCTTGAAGTAAAAGTCCTACTTTTACTGTATTTTTACAAATGTTGGAAAATGTAAGAATGATATTAACATAATAAAAATGTGTCCAGTTAAAATACCTCCTGCTGAGGCACTGGTGACAAAATGGGACAGTCAGGACCACTTTGCCAGCCCACATTTAATACTCTCTCTTTTATCTTTCCCTATTTCTACAGTGGTTTAAATACAAAATTATTTTAAGGGATAATATATATTGCTGTATTTCTACAGTGGAGATGAAACAATCACAACTGTGGTAGCTCAACAGATTCCCTCACGGAAATGAATACAAAATGTTATGTGATTGGTGGAATTTATCACTCAAAAACAGACTGAAAGGAACTAAATTTTAATAAAAGGCGGGGAGGCATTTAATCTGTTCCACACCAGCAACTAATGCAGGAACACGGCATACAAAGGCCCTTAGACTTTATCATTCCTACTTGTCCTCACACTGTACAGAAAATCATTAAAATTGAAGTGATTTTAGTGTTTCATTCTTACCTGTGTGATAGAATTTTCCTGAAAATCCCAGGTTGAAAGTAAAATTTGTGATCTGGGCTCTCAAAAGATTCTGAGTGTCAAGCAGGGCCTGAAAAACAAACAACCCAGCATATAAACATACCTGCAGAAAACACAACCTGGCACAGAAATTTAATGTAACAATAGAAGTATTTTTACAGTTATGTGCCTTTTAAATTGGTTTTGCTGTTTAAAAAAAGCTCTTCATGTAAGACAGAGCAGTACAGGTATTTTTATTAGCACATAAAGATTAAAGACCGCATGAAAACTCCATCATTTTCCTCATGAAGATGACCAGCTATTAAATGCTGGGTTACTCCCTGAATCATGAGATAGGAAACAAAGGCACACTCAGAGAAAAGATCTTCCACTGGTCACTCAGCAAACCTGGGCCACAGCCAGGAATGAATTGCAGATCTCTTGTGCCCCTCAGCACTGCTCCATTCACAAGGGTGAAGAGCAACTGTCAGAGCTCCATTTCTGTACATCAGCTCAAGTACATCCACAGCATTTCAGCCATGTTTCAAAATCATGGGAAAAGCAAAGAGGAAAAGCCAGAGAGACAGCAAGAAGCCAAATCAATCCTATTCCACATCAAAGAACTAGAACACAGATTCCCCCAAATCCTGAGTCATTTTTCAGACAGTGGGCACACTGACTGTCAGCATGTGTGTACTTGCACTGAAGGAGTACAAACAAAAAACAGCATGTAGGAAGAAGGGGGAAAGCATTATTCATCAGGTACAGCTTCACTCTTCGGTTTCAACATGCTCTTCTTGATTTGTTACTCCTAAGATTTACATATTACATTCAGGAATTCTCTCCCAGACTCTTATACCCTGCTGCTCTCTCGTTCAGTTTTTCAGGTGGAACACAGAAACCCAGCTTTCTAAACTTTGCAAAGCAAGAACAAAACAGATGAGCAAAGGTCATCAGAAAGGTTTCCAAGTCAACACACAGTACAGCACAATAAGTTTTAATAAAGTAGTTGAAAACATTACTATTGGCAGAGAAGAGTAACTGTGTTATAAGGGGGGAATGTATTTAACAGCACAAAAAAAGATTAAAATGACTGGAAATTTTCAAAGGTTGAAAGGTCTAGCAGGCTACCTACTCTCGAAATGCAAAGAGAACTTGGTGCCTTGAAAAATATGAGCCACCAATTTTAATTAGTTTCCCTGGATGTCTTCATTATATAAACGATTTGCCTACAACTGTATGCCAATGACAACAAAGTACTAAGAAGTCAACTCCAGTTTAATTATTAGGCACAGTACACTCAAGTTACAATTCCTTAAAATACGACCCATTTTACAGACTGAGGCAATATCCACCTTACTAGAGCACACAAGCTCTTCCTCAGGTCTTTCCCAGGGCTCACCTGGTAAAGATCATCATCTTTCACTGCAAAGCCTGAAAACTGTCCTGTGAACAAGAGACGTTCTAAAGGAAAGAGCAAAATGAAGCACAGAATGGAGATAATTGAAAACAAGCTCCAGACTTATGAAGAGGAATATTAAGTGAAAAATCTTGCAATGCTGTAATGAGAACTTTTGCACAGGCTGAGAGTGCAAAGATCTCCAAGGAGGCATCTTTATTCTAATGAAAGGCAGCAAATCTGCACAGGATTTATATGAAAACCAACCCTGAGCTGCTCGGAACCTATTCAATGAAAGAATTTTATCTCTGCATGTTTAAAAAGGTAGGAGGCAAATAATCCAGCTATTCCCTTCCTGTGCTAAGGACATACATTGTCTGGGGGAAGGGATCCTGACAGCGAGGTGGCACCAAGGCTGCTCGCTTCTTTCCCTCCACATTAAGAGCTGTGAGCATTTTTTGAGCTGAAGGTTTTATCCTGTACCTTTCTAACACCTTCCCAGCTTGTCACCTCCAGTCTGGTCTCGGCAGGATGGAAAACCAGAGTGGCAAACAGGCTTTTAAAAGGGAGGAGGGAGAAAGGTGGCAAGAGGCCCATGACATTTCTGTAACAATGCAACACAGTTTAGTTCTTCCCTGGGAATTCATTTTGCCAGTGTGGTTCCCACCTTCTCGCCTTGTGTTGGGAATGTAGCAACTAATTCCAAGGGTGTACCTGCTCTGCCTGCAAAGAGGGAGGCCACAGACCTGCTGTGAACCACTTTGGGTACAGACAAGCCGAGCTAACATTTGAGTTGTCGTGCCTATGATTATTTTCTGGGCGACTTGACATTTTACTCATCTTTCAGGTTCTAAAAACAAAATGTTAAAACTCATGAAAAATATATAGTAGCAGATGGCAGGGCCTATTACTGTGAGTTTCCATCAGAAAGACAGAAAGAGAGAAAAGTAGGGGGACTAAAAGCCTGAAATTTCATTTCGACATGCTGTTTCATAAGCTGAAGGTGAACTGCTAGTATTTTCTGGATATTTTCTGATTGTTTATGAGCAGCCCCTCTGGGTACCTGCATGAGATGTTACATAAATATACCAGTACTGAAGATTGTATTTTCAAACTGTTTAGTCAAATCTTCGTAAGTTTATAAATAATCATTTAGTACATGTTATATTACTGCTGATACTATAAGGAAAACAAACCGCTGGCTGCATAATCCCTTTCATGTACATAGTGCCAACGGAGTACTTTCTTTTGAACTTTTCTAAGCTCACAGACTAGGTTTAGGAAATTCCTAGTGCCAGAAATCAAATGTAAGCGTTCAATACACAATGAAAGACCTCTTTCTTCACTAATAGTAAAAATAAAAATCTCAGAAAAAGGCCCTGTCACAATTCAAGGAACAGACAAAAGTTACATGACAGCACAGCAATAGATTTTCTCATCTCTCAAATAGGACAGATGACACGGGCTGGTAAAAGCTTTTGTTCAAGTAAATCAGCTGAAAAGCCAAGGATAAAATTCCTATCTTCAAACCTGCTTCCCACTTCCATAGCCAGGAAGCCATCCTGCCTCCTGCCCTCAAATATCTCAACATGATTTCACTTTGAAGTCTGTCACAGAGAAGCCACAAGTGTCAGCGTGTCTTCAGCAAACAGACAGTTGTAATTTCTTCAGCATCAACACAAATATTCAGACCCAAATGCCTTGACTGATCAAAGGAATAAATCAAGACTGCCTTGTTGAACTCTGGTTCACCAAAGAGGAACGACGCCTTCTTTGTGCAGGCACACCAACATATTTATGACTATTTTCCTGCTGAAAAGCTGCTAAAGAACTCAGGCACTTGAAAAGAGAAATAGTTCAATATGCTGGTAATTCTACTTGTAATCACGTACATTTCAACTAAATTGGCAAGCAGACAGGCAGAGCTTCACAGTGCTGCAGCATTAACATCTCACACTTCACATCAGTACATGCTTTCATGTCAGCAACAAATGCAAGGGCAGCTTCCTCATTTTCCAGAAGGCCTTTCTCCTCCTCCTTTTTTTGGGAAGCAGATCTCACCTCTCAATGCAAACTTGAGTAACTGTTTTACTGACTGACAATACTATCAAAGGAGCCATTAAATCAGGAATTATTTTGCTTTTGAGTAAAATTTCTCATGTCGTGTTGGCTCTACAGTAAAGGCAAGGACATTCTGAAAAGCAAGGACAAATTAACAGAAGGTGCAATGTGAAAGCACCTGAGTCAAGCACAGCAAACCCCTCTATGGGGGCTCTTAGCCAGAAGCAGCTTTACCTTTTCCATATTCTATTTCTTCCACAACCCCTGCAAGAGAGGGAAGAAACAGAACTGAAGCCATTGTAACTGCTGAGTGGAGTTCTTGGCGTAGAGAGGTTTAATGAGCTGTAACTGATGCGATGCCCTTTTACTGTGCGCTTTTTGGGACATCACTTTGCCTTTTTCCCTGCTCTGGGAGTGCTGCAGAAGCAGCTGTGCAGGAACTTGCACAGCACCTGCCTCCCTCAGCCTCCCCCTCCTGCAGAACCTGGGTGCTCGGAAGCACCACAACAAGCAGGAGCTGAATACAGCCTCAGTAAAGGTCTAGTCCAAATGTCTGGGAATCAGTATTTTATTGGACTATTTTGCTTCTGAGGAAAAATGATTCCTTCATGATAAAATATGTATTCTGGAACATCATTAAAATGCAATACCTACTTTGTCTGGATTTCCAGGATTAGCAATTTGACACCCATTGCCATAAATATTTAATCTATGTGGGAGAAAGAATAATTGCTTTGGATATAGGGGTGTACTTGAAAAAAAATTTTATCTATCCTTCAGACAAAAGGACAAGAAAGCTTCATTTGTCTGTGCACTTTCTTAGCAGAGCTGACACTACAGAAAGGGCAAGAGAAAAAAAACCAAAGAAAACCTTCAGCTTCTTCTGCAAAGTGTTTTGCTGGCAGAGAACAGGTAACTCAATTTTCCCTCAAAGTGTCAATAAAGTATCAGGCTGGGGCTCAGTTATGTGCACCCTAAGTTTTTCAGTGTCCAATATAAGAAAAAAATTCCAGAGCAGCCACAACTTCATCTTATGTGTCCAAATTAGGCATCTGAATTTGAGGTTCAGTGAAGGATCCTAAAAATATAAAGAGCCACTTTCGAAAACGTTGCTCAAATGATTTAAATCAAAAGTTTTTCATCAGGACACACTGTTTTAAATGTCACCGGGTCTTCCTTTAGAGTTGTGTTTTTATCACATACAATAATGATCTTGATGATGGTGCAATTACGTATTTTCAAGTAATTAGGCTCTTTCATCTAGGTAAATCATTTGTACAACCAAGAGATTTAAGAAATATTTCTAACTTCCTTCACCAACTTCTCACTTCTTGGAGGCTGAGGTACCAGCTAATGAGAACTCAACTAATTACGGCAAGGTAACTTGAAGGTTATAAATACTCAGTGCCAATAGTATTTAATAAAGCAAAGTAATTAGAATGCTGTTTTCAGGGTTCTGTCTGAACTTCTGCATTATTAGGTCCTAATTAAACTGTACTTAGATGAAAGAGGTTACTGTTACAAAACAGCTAAATGATCTCATTATTTTGCAGTTAGCAGAAATAAAATCTTGCATTTCTTTTAATTACAGGTCAAAAAAATCCCAGGTCAGTTGAAACAGAACTAATAAAACACCCTACTGCTACCGATTTTTCCCTGGATTTTGGTCAGATAGGATTCAATAGAAACCTTGCTGGCTATGTTTTCACCTAACATTTGACCTGCTTATGTAACACCAAGTATTAAGAGGTACGTTCTCAGAGTATAACAGAACTCACCGTAAAATCAAAGTGGCTCTAAAATGCATTTAGAATCTCTTGATATTTTTAAGTTCTTGTGATCTGGTGATGGTCAGTTCAGAGGGAATGTGAGGTTTGTTAGCCCCAGTGAAGCGTTCCAGTAGCTGAGCTGCAGTCACACACAGCCCCACAGCTGCCTCAGCCCTGAGCACGACAGGCCATCCCTCAGATGCTGTTCCAGGTCACTTCTGGGCCACTCAGCTCTGCCTGCTCAGTCTGGCTTGTCTCCATTGCATCCCACCAGCAGCAGATAAATTCTAGGGCTGTTCACTGATTTGTGTTGACACTTGTCTGGCTCCCAGGAAATGTTAAGCATTACACCTCTGCACCCCTCATTAGCCAACCCACACTTCTACACTTTCACATCCTGTCTGGAAGGGTGCACAGTATTCTGTCACAGATAAAACAGCGGCACAGTTGCTCTATCTAATGGGGCATGTATTTTATAGTCACCCAGCTCAGAAAGGACAGAGGTTGTGATCCGAGCTCCCAGCTCCACATTCATTATCAACAGCACATTTGCTCCTTATTTGAAGCTTTCTCCCAGGCCAGCTCCAGCTGTAGCTCCCGCTGCAGGCAGACCTGGCTGTCCAAGATGCTCTGGCTGCAGCACATCCCAAAACCCGAGCCTCTCACCCTGCCGCTGGCAGCGTGTGCTGCAAACACCTGCAGGGCTCAGCTCTGGGAGAAGGTCAAGGCCTCATCTCTGAGCAGCAGAGAGCTGGGGGGCTCAGCTGATGTGCAGGCAGGCACAGCTGGGGCACTGCACCGGCTCTGGGCTGAGGAGTTTGTCTGTGGCCACACTACTCTGCCCCAAACACCAATGTTTTCAGATGTGCAATTTCAGGCCTATCCACACCCCATGGCCTGTGTACAAAACATGATGCTCCCTAAAACCCAGTCCACCACAAATTTGATCCCCAAACTGCTATTCCCAAGGTGCAATTGCCTGCGGCTCCTTTCCTGCTGCTGCCCAGGACCTACTCTCCACATCAGGCCTCCATGGCTCCTCCTTCCCTTCCTGCCCAGATGAGAAAGAACAGTAACCTCATTCCCACCATGGCCAAGGGCAGGGACACCTTCCACTAGAGCAGGCTGCTCCAAGCCCCATCCCACCTGGCCTTGAACACTTTAAGGGGTGGGGTCAGCACAGCTCCTCTGGACAGCCTGTGCCAGTGCCTCACCACCCTCACTGCATAAACCCTCCTTCCTGATGTCCAATATAAATCTACCTTCTTTCAATTTAATTCCTGGACTGCCAGAGGCAAACAGGGAAATAAAAAAAAAATCCATTTCTTTAGGTAATGAAAGTAAAAATGTGGTGGCAGTGTTACATATATCAGATTCCAAGAGAGTGTGAATATGGCCTTCTGCAAAAACCTCAGCCTCACTTTTATCTTCAGTGCCAATACTCTCTGGACCTCAAAGCTTGAGCCTGGACAAATTAAGACCCACTTTCCCCCAAAAGGCCTGCAGGCTGTGCTTCCTGCTCAGCACAATTTTAAATAAACAAGATTTCCAAGTCTGGTCTATATCATTATCTAAATGATCAGAGCTCAAGAGTGAGTGAAATTTATCTACTTTTCCAGTGCACACAAAATTAAAAGCATTTAAATTTTGACAGTGTTTTCCCACAGAGTAACAGTGGCCACAATTACAGTGTAAATCTCTTACATGATTACAGAAAAACTCAACCCCACAGACTAAAGTATTACAAGCTTCTATTTAGGCACCTTGGAAGAAGGACTGGAGACTACAAGCTATGTCTAAAATGCTGACACCAATCAAAGAGAAACACCTTGGGGTTTGGTTGCCTTTCAGCTGATACTTTTTTCCCCACAGTAAGACTGTAGCACAGTATTTGTGTTAATGCTGAGTTTTACATACTAGACAACAGAGAAAGTGCAAATGAATGAAGATTCAAACCCTGTAGATAAATCTGGATAAAAACCAAAATAAACTGGTTGCTGTCCCTGCTTAGCAAAGCACAACAAAATTACCACATCTCTCGCATATTAAACAAAGATTACTCCACGGGCTGGGCAATGTACCAATGTCACAGTTCATTCACAAATGCTTCTTAGATATTCTTTTTTTTCCTAATAGAGCCCAAAAGATTGCTCTGCTTCTCCTAACACTCTGTCTGAATAAAAATAGCTATCTACCTCTGTCCCTGTGTTTTGGGGAAGCTGAGGAAAACCAAAAGCTCTTTTTCTATGCTTAACCTTAACTGACAGAAAAAAAAAAAACCAATCTTTAACCAAAAAGTTTTCATTTTCTCACTCTATCTGAAAGCTCCAAGTAAGATACAGCTGGGATTTCAGTCTTCAGGTTGCTCACCAGCCAAGGGTCACAATTTATGGTTTTTTCCTTCTCTTTATGAGTAGTTCTAAAGTTGCTGAATGAAATTCCCCAGCTACATCAGCACTGGTATCAAAGAAATTACAAAAAAAAACCTCAGCAGAAAGTTTCCACAAAATAACACACATAACTCTTTTCTCAAGACATATTTTCACGATTATACGTAGTCAACATAGAAATTACATAAAAACTTACTTCAAGTTAATGAGAACTTTTACAGTTCCATTGGCTCCCATACAGTATCAAGTCTAAGGGATGTAACTGTGCAGAAAAACCCAAGACTTTAGTGAAAAAGGGGGAGACGATTTTGTCAGAAGGATTAATACACACCTTACCTGTTTTCATGAGGGCTTGCACTTTAAAAGACAAGATTACAAAAACTAGGTGTGCCTAGATAAACATCCCAGCTGGCAAAGTCTACACCTGCAACCCCAAACCAACACACAGCAATCCAACTGAGCCCTGCATTTGATCGACTGTATGAGACCGAGAACATATCTTAATACAGATCCCCTGCCAATATTATATTCCTTCCAATAGCCTATTTCATACTCTTTTGCCAAATCTAGTTTTTAAAGACTTACATAATCCTTTTACCTCCTTTTGGATATTAGCCTCTATTCTGCTGCTTTTATTGGCTTTTCAGCCTACACTTAAATATCTCTGTGCCTTACATTAAATATTTTTATCCATCTTCACTGTTTCTACCCTGCAGACATCTGCAGCCTATTGCTTTCTGCTTTGGTCATCATTACTTACTGAATTCTTTAGCCTTTATTTTTTCATTTTTTGCTCAGATGTCTCCTGACTATTCTGGTGTCTCTAAGCACTCTCCAAATATTTCTAATCAAGTTATGCAGATTTGAGCACAATATTCTAGAAACCTCTTCAGTCAGTAAGATGAAGTACTTCATTGATGGAAAATATTTTCCATAGTCTGTCTGAATTTAAAACCAGTTTATATTACAAACTGAGATACATTTCAGTATTCATCTTGTTTTAGGATATTCTCAGGATTACCATTTTCAATATTTCTATTATCTTTAACAATGGCAGTGGGAAACGACAAGGGAAATGACTAACACCTCACAGTATAAAGTGACATTTTTACAGAGGTGCAAAATTGATTTTTAGCCTCCTTTTGAGCGCTATTAGCATTCTATCAAAGACAACTCTAAGGTCTCTTTAGTCCAAGCCCACTTTAAAATGGAGAAGAGACACTTGGCTTATTCCCAGGATTGCTAACACTAAAGCGGGGCAAGTGAATGGGATCTTGAGGAAGAGCTGTGGCTTATTAGCTCCACAAAAATGCAACCTGTGCTCCCAAACCAAGCCTGTCTCCTCTGCAGGGCCTTTGTTATGTGGATTTACTGACCTGGGTTGGAATGAATGCAGGGAGCATTCCTTTGCACAGTCACAGACTTTTTTATTTGTCCTCGACACTGTTTCTATTTTCAAAGGGATTGCAGTATAATTTTTGCAATATAAAGTGGTTTTAAATTTAATTTATTACTTATCTCAGATATGAAGCTACATTTTAAGGAACAACACTAACTCATCTCCAGGACTGCAAAGTAAAAGAAGGAATCTCCTAAAGAGTAACTACTTCTAAAAATTGGTCGTAAGGTTTTTATGGTCTATGCACAGAAAAAGAAACTGGAATTGGAAATAGATAGGGAATTGTTATTCCATGAGGGGCTACATGGCAACTGGCAACCAACTGCTTTTCCTTTATTTGGTTTTGTAAGCATGGTCACCAAGAATCAGTCATGTCATTGCACTGACCTTCCAGACTGAACAGGAGAACAAAGGACACTTCCCATGCTGCTCTACTGTAAAAAAAAGGAATGAATTAGAGGAGTCCCATGTCCACTCTCATTTTTCTCTTCTTGCCAGACTGCACCTCCTTGATGTGACTGAAGAGCGGGAAGGAGGAAGGCTGATTCTTGGTATCATGTTTTACAGTTAATGGGTTTGATTTCTGGATCTGTCTGCAGTTTGAGTTTTATTTGTTGGCTGTGAAAGTTTTATTCAGTTCTGCTAGCAGCAGGAATTGGATGGCTAACTTGTCACTGCAACAGCCCAGAATAAATCTTGCAGCAGGCACTCATGTGCTGCTGCTGCAGGAGCTGTATTGGATTATTACTGTTTGTACTGCTGAGGTGCTTGCTGAACAAAAAGAGCCTCTGACCAAGAGAATTCACAATCCAAGCAAAGAGAGGGACTGACAGGACAGCAGCTTTTGTTTTCATGGCCAGATGGATCAACCCAAACACTGCAGAGTTTAGGTTATGTTGACAACACTCAAAGTGTGCAGAATCACATGCATTTTTTATCATACCCATGAAAATACTCACCTACATTCCCAAAGTGTATACTTTTAAGTAGTAAGAGGAAGATAGAGCTTGCTAACCACGTGGCTGTGAACCAAAAATGATCTCAGTGCAGGCTGGCACACTTGGTGGACTAAGCATTTGTGAGGATTTCTTTAGATAGGAAGCCTTATGCTCAAGAGTAAAGATATCTCTGCATAATAAATTAAGTCAAGGGAAAAAGCAGAAACAGCATTTCCAAATATTCAGTTAGTCCACTTGATCTCAGGTGAGTGTCATTCCTTAAGTTTTAAATAGAAGAGCCCTTAAATCACAAAACTCCATTGAGAACAGGAAGACACCATTGTTACATTAAGCCTAAGGATAGCAAAACAAAGTACTCACCCCCACAGAGAAATGTGGGGAATTTAGAAATTAAAACAAATTACTCTTAACTTTCTGGAAAGATGCAGATGACTGAACACACAGCACACATCATCTTTCTTGGGAAAGCACCAGCAGATCTACAGCAGCCACGATTTCCTTGCTTTGGTTCTGTCCTGAAGACAACCAAGGAGTGTATAACCAATAGTCAGATCTGGTGCTGGGGTACAAGAGCTTGAAGCAAATCAGCCTCCTTGCCCTCAAGGATCTCATGGGATTTACTATAACAAGAAACAGCTTCTGCAATCTCTCTGACAATAAAAATCTGCAACTGAAATGCATTTTTCTTCTCTTAGCTACTCGCCTCTGAATTTGTAACAGGAGATGGTGCAATCCTTGACATATCACTCTCTCAGTTCTTACATCTGCATGAACCATTTTTAGGTTTCCACGTACAGTCTCAGAGCATTAAAATTAAAAACCAAACCAAACAAAAACCCCATCAGATTCAGTTATTCCAGTATTGCAAAACTAAACAGAAAGGAAAAAATTCCCAAAAATTCATTTGGCAAAGAAAACCAAATACAAAATACGTGAGAAAACAAACAAGAATTTCAGCAAAAGCAGAACTAACACAAAGCACTGAGTTTACAGAACAAAGGCTGCACTCCCAAAACTGCATGCACGGTTTTTGTCATTATCCACCATGGGTAAGCCGGTAAGTTAAACTCACCACCAAGCTTATTCCATGGATTTGGTTGTGTCCAGTTCACACAGGTGTGGAGCAGGAGGACGAGGGCATTGCTCTGACAGCCCCACAAGTCTCATACCCAAAGCAGAGCCAGTTCCTCTGCATCCCTGTGACCCCTTTGCAGCCCCCCTGCTCTGGGGGAGGATTTTTATCCTGCTTTCCACTTCAAACATCAGTATGATTTTAACAAAAAGAGCTGGGCTCTATTGAGCAGCAGCTGTATCCATCTTACTACATTAAAATTCACAGAGGTTGGCATATAAGCCAAACTGTTTTTAGAAGTTAGATGTTATAGTGACTGACTGGTAGAATGTACTATATGCTGGTAGCAGCCAATAAAAAAGGTATGACAAATTTTATAACTTATTTTAAAGTTGTATTTTAGTTCTGGAATCTAATTCTAATTCTCTACTGTCTCACAGTATGCAATATTCCACACTACTACAGCTGACACAAAATGCTCAAGTAAATCAGTCTTCCTAGGACATCAGACAGCTACAGAGGCACCCCCGTCAGTAATTTTCCTTTTCCTTGACACTTCTCAGGAACTGAATGCACCTTTTACCTGCTATTTCCAACAAGTCAGTATCAAATACCTTAGGAGCTTCAGGTCAAATTAAGAAAGAATGTATGTACACACTCAGCAGACATATTCCACCATTGTACACATAGACTGGGAATGCAAACTGATTTAGCAGAACAAAACTTCATAATCATTAATTTCTCATTTAATTTAAAGATACGATTAAAAAGATTTTTTGAACCTCCCCAAAGGAAAGATTTATGGCTCAGTGGTTCTGCAGCTGACACATTTGATGACACATCTGTCATTTCTTTTCTGATAACCTTCTACGTGATCGTACAGATAAAGAAGCAATTAACTTAGAAAATTAGACTTCCTCCTGTCACAGGGACTATCCTTTGTCTTGACAGTTCAGGCTTTCTGCACCTTTTAGCCCTTCTGCCTTAACACAATATATATATATCTAAGAATCTCTTCTGAAGCAAATATTTAGGTTATTCCTATGCCAGAAAAACTGAACAGCCACATGATAGGATTTTTAAAATTTATAGCCAAAGGGTCTGCTTTGCCTTGGCAAGTTCTGGTTTCTCTCCACATATGCTGCACAGGGTGAAAAGACACTTAATGCGTTTTAAACAACTGCAATAATTTAAGCAGTGCTGACTAATGTGGACGAATTTAATATAGGGAATAAACAATTAGCTCTTAGTGGGGAAACCTGTTATTAAACAGAACTACATTAAACAAAAGGTTAGGCCACCAATGTTACTAAGATAGTAACAAAGAAGTGACAGCACTGGCTACAGAAAATGGAAGAGAATTGAGCTGACCAAATACAAATGTTTATATTTGACCTTAGTCACTCTGGAAACGATTATGAACAACAGTCACTCACTTCTAAGGCACAATTCACTTAACCAGTGCCTGCCTGAAGGTGAGCTGTTTTTCTATGTTAATGTCTACTGAGGGGAGTTGGAGGAGTAGCTCCATTAGAGGTGTCTGCCTTTTAAACCTCAACACCCAGGCAAGCTGAGAGACTGTGCAAGTGATGGAGACTGAAGGGCTATGAATTGATTCCTTTGGGCTGAACCCTCTCCATTACCAGAATGGTGTTTGGCACAGAAGATGCACAGAGTACAGCTCTTCTCTCCAATTCTCCAGTGATTAATGCTGGAAGAATCTTGTATTGCCCACTGCAATGCACATATACACTGACAGATGCACTGCCCAAGCACTCCCAAACCAGAATGAAACGTAAGGATCTATCATTCCCCTCCAACAATGGATATGATTAATATGAAGATTTTTCCTTGGCAATTATAAAGAACAACTACAGTTGCAGGAAAAGGTTAGGCTTACCTGAAGAAAGAGAAGAGATCCCCATCCTGACTTCCAATCAGTCTCTTTCGAAAAGCACACAAAGCACCAGACACTCAAGAGGAACTCACACAGCTAATTGTTAGGAAAAAATAATTTAGCAGTGTTCTAATTTTTTGTTTGAAAAATATGATTAAATCTCAAGGAACTCCAGAAAGTGCATATATTGGGGAAATGAAGGGAAAGGTAAATGGCCCAGACCACCAGCACTGAACTGTCATTAGGAAAAAAAAACCCATCACATTTCATTTTCCCCCTTTATCAGCTGCTTCTCCCTTGAAAAATCTCAATGCTTTATAGTAATAAAAATTTCACAAAGAGTAACTGTAACAAAAGGAGATATTAAATTAGTAGACTGTCAGCCAGGACAATCATGGTCTATTAAGATAAACTTACTCTGTGGATATCTAGATAGATTATTCTCTGTATGTCCATTTAAATGAATTATTTGCACTGCACCGGCTCTTAAGTCTTTCCAAAAGACACAAGGAAAATAAAATATAACATTGTCACAGCATAATGGTCCCTCCTGCCTGACAGACAATAGGAGAGAAAAAAACTTACTGAAAAATGAATGTTGAGTTGATTATTACCACGCTTATTTTCAAAGTGGGAGGCAATTAGACCATGGAAACATTCTCTTCCATTATTTCTATTATACCAGAGGAAGATAAAGTACACAAATATGAGGATGGATGGTTACTTTTGATGCACAGTGACAGCTACTCAGTATCTTACATCGAAGAACTATGGTCTATCAGCCCAAACATTACACAGAGACAGGCAAATCTGTAACAGCAATTTATTCTAAAATCTGAACCACTACTTCAAGTCGTTGGGGTCCTTTTTTTTTTTAATTGAAGAAACTGTGATGAAACTAGAATAAACTTAATCTGCTGTTTAACAAAACAAAGCATTTACAACAGGATTTACTTGATAAACTATGTTTGTAGATTTTCAGAAGGACTCTACACTTGTGTTCCTGACACTGTAGGTACTCGAGCTGAAGCACTACCACTTTGCCTCCACTTCAGAGGTATAGAAGACACTCATTTTAGAGGGCCTGCTTTTAATTTGACCTCTTCTGAGGTCAATATATAATACTGGTAAAAAATTACCACTAAACCATATAATAGCAATTTCTTTAAGTGCTGAGCTCCAATTCACACACTTTAAAGGAGAGGGAAGTTAAGCATTAATGGGTTAGGCCTCCAAATATTAACTATTCTGGCCACTTTGTAGATCTAATTTAGGTATCTAAAGAAGGAATTCCTTTGAAACCACGATCTCACATGCAGTCAAGATCTCTCTTCTTGGAGACAGTCAAAAGGCACCTGGCCATGGCCCACCTTGAGCAGAGAGGGTTTGGACCACATGAGCACCTGATTTTTGCTACTGGTTCTGCATTAACTTCCCAGTTTCTGAACTCTCTCCTATCCACAGAGCAGTCAGAACCAACCCTGGAAGCTTTCTGGCTCTTGGGAGAGTCCTTAAGTTTTAGATTCATTTGCACTAATGGAATACTGGTAGAAACATTCACCTCACTCTCTTCCAGCTCACAGCCCAACCAGAAATGAATATATCCAGAAAATATTAACTAGGAGACATGCCAAACAAAATTAAACCACAGAAGAGCATCCTCCTCAATTCTGTACAGCCAGTATTTAAAATGTAAGCTCAGTGGAAATGAGCTAATCTTGAGTACTGAAATTATACAATGCCTACATTTAGCACCTCTTTTCACACTTGCAGCGCCCAATTCTCCGTCACAGTCACTGCAGCACAACTCAGTAGAACTCCTGTTTAATGAGATGTCATTTTTCTGCAAATACACTTTACAATAACGTATTTCCAACTACTGCAAATTGATATTGTTTCATTCCTTCCACATGTCATTGTGCCACAGAGGATAACTCCTTTGATATTAATAGTAATGAAGATGCATTGCATCTGACAGTTCTAACAACATGTTTAATACAACATTTTAACTATAAGTAGATGAAGAATCAGAAGGGAACACTTTTTACAGATTCCATTGTTTCAGAACACAGTTCTGTATAAATGAAATTATCTTAGTTAAAAGTTATTTCCACTTTGATATTACTTCTATTTAACATGACAGTTTTATTTTGGGAAGATTACTTTCTGACATACTGCAAATTATTTTCCCCAAACAATATGGTTTATCCTTCTCTATGTGCTATAATCAAATTTGTCTCAATAGTCTCCTGTTTCTGGTACATAACTCTGACAATTAAACCTTCTAACTTATTTTAAAATGACAATCCTAAGGTGTCACTTGCAAAGAGAAACAATAGAAAACATGCCGTCTCAGACTGCTATTGCACAACACAGCAATGTGTTTACTCAGGCTTCATTTCACCCACTTTGTTACCAGAAAGTGCTGCTTCTGCACAACAACACAAGTTCTACCAGTGATGTTGGTCAGATCTGCCTCTTTTCCTGCCATCTGAGTTTGCATTTAGGAGACTCTCCAAGCGTGCTCACTCACCTAACTCAAACATTGCCATCATGTTCTCCACAGGAAAACCATTTAGGAAGCTTCACCTTTATTTCTGCTCTCTCCCATGCAATTTGTTTGCCTGAGGAAAACACCTACTTAACAAGGAGGTAAATCTCATTTATAATTGCAGGTACAGAGAATGTTTTGGAAAAGAGTGTATGCTGCAATTTTAAAGCAAAGTAAAGTTTAACTGCAGGGTCAAACCATTTGTTTAAGGAAGTACCGTATGCAGAGTTGCTGCAGCTTGACAAATATATTACCGCTGAAAAAAACTGAAGACTTGGCTAAAAATGAAACAAAAATAAACCAGTGCATAAAGTACTGTCCTTGTCTTTCCTTCTTGCAGTTCCTCATTCCATTTCATTAATGAAGTTCTAAGAAAACATTCACCCTTATTTTTACCACAAACAGGGCAACAATCAGCATGTTACAGATTTTTAGCTTCTAGACCAGGTTGAGAAAGGTGCCCTCCAACAACCTGCTTTGGGACAACACTCCTCACAAAAAGCAAGGAAGAAATATTTACAGGAAGAAAAAATGTTAAGATGTTACTGCTTCTGACCAACAACTATCACCTCAGAGTGGGAAAGGACCTTCAGGAATGTACAACTCTGAATGTTAAAATGGAAACTGTGAAGTCATTTGGTGACAGAATGAGCTTTTAAGAACAATATTAACACAAACTCTCCTTGCAAGCAAGTGCCATAAAATAGAGATGAGAGGTGAAATGCTGCAAGCAACTCCTGACGTTCAAACCCATTTCAAACAGCCAATAACGCAGTCCACTCTTCAAAATTTACGCTGACATTTACTGTTGCTCACCACATTTACCACCTGCTTGTAAGACCCTCAACATGTGCATTAAATATGAACAGCTCCCGGGTGGAGCCCTGAAGTTCCAACTATGAACAACTATTCACTTTCAGAGAAAAAAATCACTTTGCTGTAAAGACCATTAGTTTGTGCACATACTTTACCTGCACATCGTTGGTGTTCATCCTTGTTCCCTCCTTGCCAACGAAGATATCGTCTATGTCAACCAGAATGTACCTATCCAAGGACAGTGTGAGCTTCTTTCCAGAGAGGAAAGAGATGGCATCTATGAAAATCAGCTTGTGCAGCCAAAAATTCAAGTTATTGCCGAAAAGGACTCGTTGAATCCCATCATGGAGGCCCAGGTCATGAATTACCGTGGCATAGAGAGCACTTAGAGCAGCAGGTGGAGAAAGGTTTTCTGGTGTCTTTACTTTTGCAAGTATCACTGGTTGATAAGCTGTGTGATTAATCTGGAAAACAGCCCAGTCATTTCCAAGCAAGGGCCCTTTCTCAAGTTTAGAAGATTTAGTCACATGGAGCAGTGGGGAATGAGGGTTAATGCAACAGTCCTTAACACCCAGATTGCTGTGGACATGGAAAGGAAAACCCTTCAACTGAAAGCTCTGCAAGCTGTTCTCATTGCCTTTGTGAAATCCAATCACACCTACACCATATTCTATACAGTACTTATCTAGAAGGCCTCTGTTCCAAGAGTCCATATTCACATACTTTAAAATATTTTCATAGACTATGAGAGCATATTTGCCTTTGTTTTTGTCTATAAGCACTGGGAGGTCACCTTTCCCAGATGCAATCTCAATGTGAAACTGAAACCTGCTAGATTCCAGAATGGTTATTATATCTTGGCCTAATGTTGAGTACTGGCTTTCCACAAACACCAGCACTACAAGCTCTGTCCTCAGAGGATCAACAGGCTTCGTGGTCTTCATCTCCACCAGCTTGTATGGCAACAGTTGAGGATCACCACATTCCACTTCTGAAGAGGTTTCAGGAAGTTCATTTTCCTGTTTGTAGCCATTATACAAGTAGTAGGCAGAAATAACTATGCTCACCATACAAAAAGTGGCCAGCAAAATTACTGTTCTTTGAAAATGTCTGTGAAGTTTCAGGATAAAACTCATGGTGTTTACTTGCCTTAGATAGCTCTCAACAGCAGCATGAAAAACAAACACAGATTCTCAACAACTTGTTCCAGTCCTCTGAAATATTTATGTCACCATTGCAGCACACACATCTATCTTCCACAGAGCTTTACTGAAGGTACAGTCTAGAAGAAAAGAAAATCAGAGATTTAATTAAGGCATCACCTTGTGAAGCATCATCCACTTAAACTAATGGGGAGCAAAGAAATCACTGCCAGCAAGAGGTTTGGGCTCCAGATTTTGAAATATTCTGTTTTTTCCCACTCCCACTACTTGCCATATGCATTTGAAGGTCTCTAAATCTCACAGGTTCCTCAACTCAGAGGATCAAATAAAGTAGTGTACACATCAGAGGCACTGAAAAGCAAGACATGAAAGCAAAGAATTTACTGTGTTTTAAAAATTCTTTTTACACAAAGATAAAAGTTAACTCCAAGTAGACAAGTGCCAACAACCCAAATATTGAAGAAAATTTATAATGTTCTTCCTTCTGCCCCTAAAAAGCTGGGGGAACATGATTAAACAAATTCTATCTTGTATTAGTTTTTCAAAGAACCAAGAAATTCTTAATGAAACGCACACCTTAACTGTTGTACAAACACATACTGATACACTCTACATTGTATCTATTACAGGAATATTTTAAAAGCAAAACTTCCTGCAACATTAGAGGAAAACAAAGCATTTTACTGAACTGCATAGTTCTGCAAACTGTTAGAAGCACTTCGCATTTCTTTGCGCTGAAAAAAATCCCACAGAATAACCAAGCTCTTAAATTTGAGAAGAGAAAGCAATAAATCAAAAGCTAAACCTAACAGGCAGATCACCTAAGGATATACTTATGCTCTACCTTGTACTTAAGGAAAGAGTAATTTTTCAAGCCAGCAGTACAACTGATGTCAAAACTCCCTAGTAAAACAACTGGATGGCGTGACAAGCATAAAATAATGATCGTAAGTCATAAACTAAGGTTCAAAACAGATTTTGAAAAATATTAAGTGTGTGAAGATCTAGAACGTGCCATTGTAACTTCAGTGTAGTACGCACCCAGGCACATGTGGAAATGGGATTAGGGCAAGGTATGTGCATGGCATTAGCATAGTCATTTCTCAACTGAGAGCTTAATCTTTCCATTCCTGGTTGGGTTTTTTATCCTACATTGTAAGCAAGTTGGTCTTTCACTCCAGGTTTTCAAAAAAGCTAAAAAACACAATGTACTTAATGGTACCTATGTAATGTCCACAGATTTAATTAAATCCTGAAGACAGATCTTCCTAGTGCCACGATGAGCATAAAGTAAAAATAAATGAGAAAAATCAGATGAGGGGAAAAAGAAACTCCAAGGCATCCTATTCATCAAAACTGCAAAATTCAGCATGAAGAGCAAGTGTACGTGAGCTGTCTCATTCATAGTTACGTTTCATAACAAGATTCCTGCTGTCTGGATAGACTCTACTCTGGATGGATTTTACTCTCCTCATCTTCTACTCACAGATACATATTTATCAGTCCCTTCTCTTCTGGGAAGACTTAAACCCAGCCTGGAACCTTACCTGCAGCTGCACAAAGTCCTGCTCAAAGCTTTAAGGCAGGAGACCTGCCTTTCACCCAGGCTCACTAATCAGTGTTAGACTAAAATAACACAACCCCAGCTCTGGGTTTCTATCTGAAAAAACTCCTGAAGAATGTATAAAGACCAAACAACAATATGGAAGTACCTGCAGAAGAACTCAACGCTATTAAGCACTGAAATGTCCAACCCTTGCCACACTAGCTTCAAGAGTATTAGTCTAGATGGCATAACAGATATTGAATATGGTAACAAGTCAGGTGACAAACAGAAGCACCATCCTGAATGAGTTAACACCAGAGAGAGGTTTCCAGACAGATAATTTTCCATTACACACACGAAGGGTTCTCTTCATTTTGCATTTCCAATTCAGCTGCCTGAATGCCAAGAAACACATAATTTTAGCACCTAAAATTAACACTGACTGCATTCTGTAGAAAAGCTGTACATATACCTACTTCTATTTGATAACCACAAAAAATGAGAATTGTCAGTGACCTAAGCTCATAGCAAGGAAGGGCTGATGAGACAGATGTTTGAACTGGGTATTACACAAGGGTTGCAACCCAAGAAACATCTGCAGCAAGGACACAGCTCCTAATGCCATTCCATAGGGAAGAAAATCTGGAGCCAGCCCAGAAAGCTCTGTTTCCTCCATGAAAAGCCCTGTCATTGTATCCTCAGCTCCTAATTGCAGGTTCCCCCTGGGGCTGCAGAGTGCAGCTGTAAGGAGGAGTGGCTGCAACTGCCGAGACAGATGTGAGGTTCGACTGTGAGCAATGAGGAATTCTCTGAGGCAGCAGGACACAGCCAGACTTGGCACACTCTCTGCTGAAGACAGTCAGGAAGTGGGATGGAACAGAGCAAGGCACAAGTTTTAAATGCACGCTCTCCTGTATCAGCTTGAGGCTTATGAAATTTTCACTTGCTTAAGGACTGGTTTGCACGGCAGAAGTTCAAAAGAACACAGAAAGAAGCAAACAAAAAACTCAAAGAGAACATGCATTTTACAGTATCAACGGTCTCAAAGCCTTGACAAAGTGCAGTTGCTTTCCTCGAGGGACAGCAGCATTTTCCCCTGAGCAATAGTACTTGCTGGATATTTTAGTGCTGTATCCCAGCATCATGCTAAAATAACTCGTAATACACCCCCTTGACAGTGACATCCTTGGGATGCACCACACACTGTGGGACCTATGGAGACCATGACAGTGACCTTTATCACATCTCTAGATGTGGCTGCAGGGAAGATGGTCCTTGCTTGCTATCATTTCCTACAGAAAAACCAGACGGTCCTTGCTTGCTATCATTTCCTACAGAAAAACCAGACAAAAGGTGCAATTCTGAATGTACCTACAGTGAGTAAGCTGTGAGAAGTGGCATTTCAGAAGAGGACAGTACTTGTGGAGTCTTACTTTCGTGATAAAAGAATGTAATACTTTACCAAAGAAAGGAGAAGTCATTATTGCTTGAACATCAATAAAAAAAATCCAAGTAGAAGAAAAAGGCTTAAAGGAAAGAAACAAAAAGAGTCTAGAAAGTCTTCACAAGAGTTCAAGCTTGTTAGTATTGTTTCAGTGAAAAAACATGAAAAAGACCCATAGATAACATAAGCAGTCTCAGCTGTTTGATCAAAACACAGTCACGTGGAGTTCAGTGACAGAGGAATATGGTCCCACCTGTATCTCAAAGCACTTGAAAACAGGTGTCAGATATTACATGAATCCAAAGCTCCATAAAGGTCATGTTGAAATAAATCTTACCTATAAAATAATTTGTATGGTATTTTTCCATGGTTTGAAGCAATAAAATTTGCCTGCTTGTTTCTTTATCTAGAAGTTTATTGCTTCAGAAGAACTTGCATTTGATCTCCCACAACCCACATTTAATCTCCTATTTTGCATTTTCATGCCACTGTGTTAAAATTCAGACCAGAACCTTTTAACCTCCGCTGCTCAAAGTAGGAGGTATCAAAATGCTGCCTTAAGGTGAAAATTAGCATCTCTGAATATTCAGAATTTGGTTTTTAACTTACAGACTCGCTATGGAGAAGATTTTGCTGAGAGAAAGCTGAGTCATGGAAGCAAGTTTTGTATTTTGTTATGAACACAGACAGCAGGGCTCAATACACTTCTCATCTACTGAAAAAGTGGTTTCTGCAGCCCAGGACTAGCTCATGTAAAAATCTTGCTGGTACGGGAAAGAAATATCACCTTATTAAGCAGAAGATTTACCATTCTGAGCAGCACTGCTGGGCACTCACAATTACAGGCATCTGCAGGCAACCAGCATGAAACAGATGCATTTGAATAGAGATCTTAAATTTGGATTGGTTTGGAGTGGGTTTGTAATGTCTTCTGCTTGTTCTGTTTCAGGTTTTTTTTAATTCAGTAACAAAGTAGCACTGATGACAGAACAAATACTGTGAGGAACCCCAAAGAGCTGAAGAACACCACAAGAAGCTTGGTGAGTTCCTATCACTTGCAGCTTTCTTTAGTTTGTTGTTTCATTGGTAAGCATAAATGACCGAATTCCTGGCTTCTGTAAATTATTTCAGCCTGATAACCCTAATGGAAGCTCTTCCAGGAGACAACAGTTGGCTGGGAACGCAGCCTACTAAGTTTTTCTCGGGGTTCTCAACCCAGCAAGAACAGATGCTCAAGCAAGAAACTAGGTACCTGCACGGGCACATAAAACTGCACAGAATTAAAATAAAAATTATCCATGAAAGTTGAATCATGAGTATCAATACAACTCTTAAAACTACAAGAAACTTCTTTTTGCTGTCTTAAAAGCTATCAAGATTAAAGCAATGGGCTGAGCTAAAATATCTATAAAAATGAATAAGACTTTGTTGTCACATTTTTCAAAGCCCAGTAAAAAAATCTGGTTTACTCTTACCTCAGGCCTGGGCTAGGGCAACTGTTTATTGTGACCCTTGATTAGAAACAATGAAGTTGGGTCATACTTCCAGGTAAAAAACATACTGTTAAAGGGTAACAGAAATCCTCTTCATCAAGAACTACTAAAAGAGAGCTAGTTCTGGACTGAGTAGTCATCAATATTATACAGGTATATTACAGTTGACCAAGGACATATTTTTAGTAACTTTCTTCTAATAATCCCCATCACTGTATCCTTATTCTGTTCTTTACCAACCTGGACACTACCACAGTGCTTGTGACATACTGGTGATACATGACATGAAGGATGATTTTAAATGAAGAGCAGAAAAAAGGAGACATATTGTCCAGCATATTACTACAGACATTTAAATCTCCACTGATCAGAATGCTGCTTAACTGCTTTGAACATGAAGGTCTGTTCTGGCTAGTCTCTATGAAATATGACTTCAAAGGAAGTATTCTGAAGTCATTTTGCTGTTACTAAAATTAAAATCTTTGGCTATACAAATGACACGGTAGGAAGCAGCAAAGTACAACTGAACACAACCAAACCTCGGGTGAACAACAGCGCTCAGATTTTTAAATCAATTATGAAAATAGCAAAGTAGCCTCCAAACACTGAGTACCCCTATTTACAGCATTACTTTATTAACTAAAATATTCAAGCAGCAACAGCTCAAACGTGTAAATCCACGCTGAGAATGAGACTTTACAACTGCATGTTAAAAAAGACATTTTCAACTTGAAAAAAAAATGGTGATATGAGACATGAGCTGTCAAGGGAAGTCTTTGGGACCCTTTAGTATCACATAACAAACCCTGGAATGTGTGAATATTGAAGGGCTTACATTCTCTCACAGCTGTTAGAAAAACAAGAAAAGGGAATGGCTTAGGCAGCACAACAGTCCTGGCAGACAGAAATTCTTTTTCAAGTCCTTGAGGTAAGCAGGTCTCAGTTTCTACTGTACCTGTGATATCCTTAGCTCCATGCTGCACTGTCTAATGCAGTACTAGAGACCCTTACAAGATAGAGATTCATGCATTACAGTTTGCCAGTAAAAAATACTTATAAAGATTAAATATACAATATTTTAAAATAGTTTAAAAGAAGGCTTTGAAGACTTAAACAGAAAACAGAAGTTTGGTTTAGTCTTCACGTTACTACTTTACCTTCATACAGTATTTTCTACAGAAATATCTTAAACCTCTTGACGTCACACAGTTTCTCTGAGATAAACTCTGTTATTTTTCAGCAATTGCAGAAACATTGCTATCTAAAGCGTAACTGATTTGCTCAAGGCCTCCGAGATAAATGTCCAGCACACTGTCTGGTCTGTGCCCATACCATTACTTCCCCTCGCTTTTCTCCCACAACTGCCAAGTGTAAAGAGTAAGGCAGAATTCAGCACCATTCCTTCCAAGAGACTTGACTAGGGATGCTGACAGTGAGAGAAACCCCATTTCTTTCACTTACCGTTTCATGAGGAAGAAAAAACGCCACCACACCAAAACCTGAAGCAATTATCCAGCACATCAGGTAGCAAATTTAATAATATAAAAGTTTTCTACCATTTCCCGAGGGCTGCAAGTGACAGCTGAACCGAGCAGCAACACACACCGGTTTCTGATGGGATTTGGGGAATCGGAGCTGCTATTACCACCTGAAGTTATGAATAATTACCGCACTAGGCTGACTAATTTTGTTCCCCAACAGAGCCATGACCAATTCCCGCAAACACTAGAGGGCAACAGCGTCGCGCAGAACAACTCCGCGAGGAGAGGGAAAGGGAAAAGCCCAGCCACTGAAGGGCTGCTGCGGGGACCGCGCCAGGCAGATGCTGAGTGCGCCGCGAAACAACAAAAACAAACCCAAACCCCAAGAAACACCAGAGAACAACCCCGCAAACGCTGCTCCCGCAGCGGGAGCCTCAGTGCCGAGCAGCCGCCCTGTCCCGCCGCGCTCCCGGCCCGGGCGGTGCCCGCAGCGGAGAGGGAGCCTGCGGGCGGCTCGGGCACAACTTTGCCGGGGGCACGGGGCGGGCGAGCGCGGAGCTGTGCGGCTTCAACCCCCCGGGCCCGCGGGCACCGCCCGCCCCGCTCGTTACCTCCAGGCGCGCTCCGCCGACATGGCCCCTGCGGTGCCTCAGATCCCGCTGCCGTCTGTGTCCTCCGCACAGGCTCCTCCGGGAGAGGCGCCGACACCCGGCGGGCGCGGAGCCGCCCCGGGTGCGGAGGTGCGGCGGGGCTNCCACACGAGGGTCGCGGCTCCCTCAGTTGTGGGATTCTTAAACCCTGTCATAAATACAGTATGATTTAAATCTTTTTTTTCGCTCCTCCGAAACGAATTTAGGAAGCCCTTGCTGCAGACACGCTGAGGGGAAGTTTAACTCACACCCTCCCGCCAAACCCCTCGCTGTCGGTGCAGCTTCAGGTATGGCAGATAGAATTCTGAGCCGGTCTAAAGGCAGCGCACACGGGTGGAAATTCCGTGAGGTCAATTACATTTTGTCAAGACAGTGTAGGGTTAACATCTTGAGAGAATGCCAGTTAATGTGTTTGCAGCCTCGCTGCTTTTCTTTATTGAATTTTCTAACCCTATGTTAAACATAGTTAGTCCCACTGTATTTTTCACTGCTAGCCTGCATCCCTCGCTCTGGAGATGGAGCTGCTCCATTACTGCAGGTGAGGGAGTTACGATTCCCTGTCTGAACTGCATTAGCTTGCACAAATGGGAAATAAAATTAATAAATTTTACAAGTGCCCTCTTGATCTAGCTAATTTACCTCACAATTGCCCAGCGATTGTTAGCTCACCTAATGGCTGACAGTTCAATACATCGGATTAACTCCATCACTGGCGCTTGTCTGTCCAAACCTTCCTTTCTGTGACTTAACTCGAGGCAAAAACTTAAAGGAAAAAAGCTAGTCACATGAACGTTGCTTTTCCAAACATCAGGAGAATGTACAGCTCTTAATTCAAGAATACTGTTACTTACTTTCTCCTATTTTTCTCCCTTTTATTCTCATGACACACTAAATAGTCCAAATTTTACTGTCTTCTAAAGCTACAAAACAGTGCAAGGTCCATGAGCCAGACTTAGAGCAGAAAAGAGAACTTGTCAGAAGGGCTTACTATGTACAAGGTTATTAATCCCTGGAATAGAGTCCATCTGAAACCCTGTTGCCCTCTCAGTATTCTACAGAAAGGGATTTTCTCCCAGATTAAAGTTTCTTGACTGGGTGAATATCCGGATCCAGTCTTACTTTGGGGACTCTCTATTACGACAGATTTTTCCTACAACAGGCTATGAAGTATGGGGTGGAAGTCAGCCACAAGCAACAGAAATTCTCAGCTGTGAGTGCAAACTCACGGTTTCCCTGCTACCTTCTCTCTGAGCAGCTGTTTTCAGGTTATCAGTGGCCAGCCTGGACAGACACATGTCGGAGAGCACTTGTCCTCGGCAGCACTTGGCTGCTCACAGAGATGTGCCAGACACCTCACAGCTGAGGCTGCAGCACTGCACGTCAGCAGCTGCAGCACCGAGCGCTGCTGGCAGGAATATTAACAGCTTTCATCTTTCTTGGTGCTACTTTTCAGGTTTTTTGCTCTTGAGCTGTCAGAGCAGCGTGAACTGGGAGTGATGTCTTAGCTGTTCTTTGAGCAATACATCTTAAGACACCGCTGACTGCGCTTCTGGCCAAGATTTCTGCCTGGCACACAGTACCTCACAAAAAAATAGGAAAATGAGTAGTAAATCTAGACAAGAAATTAGGGAGGAGGAAAACCTACTGAACTGCAGGCAAAACAGAGACACATCTAGACAACTGCTAGTCTACACTATGAACTAGCCTTTCTTACTGCTGGCCTCTACACATGAATGCTCCCTTTCCCATTCATGCTTTTCTTTCCACTCAAGTCTTCACCTGTACTCCCTCTTCCTGCATCATCAGCAACCTCTCTTTCTCTAATGAACTGAATCCCACTTTGTCTCAGGGTCTTACCATTTCAGGCAATTACTGCAAGAAACAGTTCTAACCATTGCATGGTTCTATGGCTGCAAATGAACTCTTGGTCCTGCTGAAACCTGTGCAAAATTTATGTATTTTTGATGTGGTGATCATTACTACAACTCCCAGCACGAACTGCTCTCTACAATGGACAGATTGATTATACTGCACATCATCCCATAAGCCAGGCAAAGGTCACCATCTGGAGCATTATTTGTAATAGCAACAGTCTTCAATTAACAAAGAAATACTTTATCCAGTCCTGCCATTTCAAAGTTTAGAGACATCTTTTAACCAAACACTCATTTTTATTTGTATTATTTTTGTTAACATTTTCTTGCAGGAAGCCATTAAATTGAGGTGCATATTTGAAAACTAGGAGCATCAAGGCAATTGCTTGTTATTAGTCATTTTATGATTACTTTTTAAAAGCTATTACAAATGCTACTAGTCAAAAGGCAAACTTACTGTAGATTTATAATGCTCTTTGGATTAAACAGAAACTTGTTAAACTGGGAAAGGTTTTCTTTACAAGTTTCATCTATATAATGAGGAGAAAAATGTGGCCTAAGATTTAAGAAATGCTTGTGGTCAAAAATGTAATCAGCTAAGAGGCTATCTCTTAGATACAGATTGGAAGAAAAATCCCCAACACTGTTCAAGTTTATAGCTGGAATACATTTTTCCATTATTGATATTACAATACCCTTCACCTGTGAAGTGTGTAATGACTGTTCTGTGGCAAACAATACAGGAAGTCAGCCACACTTATGGATTTTCCCTAAAAAGCTCTATAGGTTTCAGATGGAAAACACATTTATTATTTCTTTTCAATACTTTCTATTTAATTTTCAATACCTTAGCCTAAAAACCCCACTATCTGCATACACTGCAGTAATATCTTTCAAACCAGGGGAAGGAAGTTGCTAATTACATGCTGTGGGTGCTGACTGCTTGGCAGCAGAAAGGCAGCTTTATCTCCAGGCTTAGAATAAACTATTGTTATAAATATGTTTTGTTCCATGTTAATCAGGGTATGGAGACAATTGTCATCTCTGTACAATGATCAAATGGACAGCTCTGGAATTCAAGAAGCTGAGGAATTCATTAGGTGTGTCTGATGTAAGCTGCAAACCTTCCCTTTACTGCTCAAGTCATGCCATGTGAAGTGTAAGACAGATCCATTAATGAGGAGGACTGAGCGTTTTCTGTTGCAATTTACCAGGAAATTTGCTTATGAAAAGAGAGAAAAGACTCTTCCATCCCATTATATCAGGTTCAGAGGTTCCAAGTTAATAAATATGCAAAAAAATATAGCAGCACAGAATCAGAATGTATTAATTTTATTTGTTTAGAATGTATGTCAGTTTGAGTGAAAGCTCCTTAGCAATACTGAAATTGGTTACAGGAAAGGGATAATGGGGATGGAAGAAAATTAAAAAGAAACCAAGTCTCTATAAGCATCCCCAACAATCTAAAGCATCTTTGCCCTTTTAAAGAAAGTAATGTGAAATTAAAACTTCTGTTAAAAATCGGTTATAGAATATGTAATGAAATAGGGCTAAGAAGAACTTGTATTATTACCTAAAATCAATTCATTTTCCCCACCAATAACAAAGGCAAAGTTGTAAAAAAGCCTTGTAATTTGCAAAGAGAGAAACCATTAAACTGCTATACCCAGCACTTCAGTTGAGCAACAATCCAAACACTTCCCAAAGCAGAATGTCATTCACAGTCAGCTGGAAAAATCTTCATAGTTTCATCTTTCCTTTCCCTTAGCAGAAGTAACTCTGGAGAACAGGGGTAATTTAGCTGGTTTTTTTAGAGAAAAGCAGCATGCTTTAGCAGTACCTTCAACTTCCTCACACCTTTCCCTTTTTTCTAGATAAATCAATGCCTCCTGCCCTCTGTGCTCCTGGAACACACAGCACCCAAAGCACAGCTCCGCTTCCCTGCGGAACAAACAAAGACCAGGAACCAGAGGAGTCTGCACAGGAGTGGGAGGTTACTCAGTATGCAAGGTAATGCTGCAGGATCAATGACATGACTGTCTGCTCCAAACTGAGAGCTCATCAGCTGGGAATCACTGAGGTGAGAAAGGACGTGGGGACCAGTCAAAGTTAGGGAATGTCTGTCAGCTGCCAAAGTGATGTGTCTGGAAAACACTGCAGGCAGTGCTCAAAGAGGAAAAGGAGAGGTGGAAATATGGAAGTGTTGATGCTATTTCATATGGCTGAGGTACACCCTCACTTGTAAGGCTGGTTAAAATTCGGGGAAAGCAATTCCAAGTGGAAGAGGTGGAGAGAAGAGCTGATCCCATGATCAGGTGAATACACAGCCTGTCCCACGATAGTCGAGGTGAAGGTGGAGAGGTGATGGAGCTGCAGCACTTGAGGGGGAGACATAAATATTCAGTGGTAGCTCACAAGTATTTAAGAAAAAGAGATTTTTGGCATAATAATGGTGGGGTAAAAATGGTGCAGAAAGTTAGGATGGAAATTAGAAGTAGCTCTTAAATCACCAGAGTGAAGCAGACCTGTTCTGTGAGCAGTGAGGGCAAAAAGCATGGTTAACTTTGAGATGGAGCTTGAGTGACCGTCAGACATTGTTCATCACAGTGCTGGACTGGCTTTGATGGCTTAAGAGCATCTATTGATCAGTGACCCCAGAGTTCTTACAGTGCTGGGAGATCAAACCCGACAAGAACACGAATAAATCCTCATTGCTGACACTGAAGTTGCTCTCAGCTGTCTCAGCTGAGGGGGTTGGTTTGTCACACTGGTTCTTTCAGGCTGTCTGTAGGCACTGGAGAAGATGAGCACCTGCACTCTGTTCACATGAATATGAACATCTCCTCACAAGTCATCATTTTTTAATGAAAGCCTGTATTCTGGAACACAAGATGTTAGCCTCCAGGGAAATGTATCAGCTTGTCATCTGTCCCACAAGTCAACAGGTAAAGAAAAAAAGGGTGAAATTGTTTTCTTTCCTACTAGAATTAATTTGAATACCAGATCTTTCTGCTTATTAATATTTCAGTTCTCCCAAACATGAAATGGATTGAAATTTCAGATAAGCTGATAGAACTCTTATGTTTGTCATACATTATTTTGATTTAATCACAAGAAATTACGTCAATAGGTTGCCCATATGTAATCATGCACCATGCACAGAGATCTTAATTACCCTGTTCATCAATATTCATGATAGCCCATATTATCCAGGGTATTATCCTATATTGTTATATGTGATGCCACATGAATACCATATGGGAGAGGGATTTAAAAAAGGTTACAGGCTAATAAGACTATTTTATTCCACGCAGAAAACTCAAGAGAAACAGTTCTTTTCAAAGATCCAGAGACTGTAATTACATGCAAAATGTTAAGTCACCTTAAAGGCAAGTGGTAACCCAGACAGACTGAAGATTAAAATTAAAAGCTAAAACTTCCTATTGTTATTAGTGCCCCACTGCACTAGATATTGTGCAAATATATGAAAAAGGTGACTCCCATCACGAGGAGTTTAATTCTACCTTTCAGCTTGGTTGTTCCAGAGCAGAAATTGTAGTGGGTTTAAGCTAGCAGCTGGTGGTCATATAATAGCAGTGAATTATAATGCTTTATAATGCCACAAATTTTGTATGTAATTCCCTGTGAAGTTTCCTAGGAGCTGTGCCTAGAAAATGCTGCTTTGGCATGTCAGCCTTACCACTTAATTTCATTTACTCCTTGTGCGCCACAACCCTTGCACATCATGCCTGCTCCTGGGCCATGAACTCCACAGGACAGGGCACAGGGGCAGCTGGAGAACTGAGCAGAGTCACACGAAATGTGGATGCAGCTCCCTGCCCATTAGCTGCTCCTGAAGTGTCACAGGCATCTGTGATCATATGGATGTGTGAGCAGCAAGGGATGCTCCTGCCATCCTTCAGTGCAGCAGGGGGTGCACAGCCAATCTCTCTGGCATGACAGCACCACTGTGGTTCTGGAACAACTCACTGTGCCTTACAACACGGTTTGTAACTATCCTGACAGTGTTTGAAGTCTTGATTCTGCACATGACTCCAGTGCCACTGGACTGCGCACACAGCAGTTGTCTCTGTGGCTGTGGAGATCACTCTTGGATGCAGGAGGCTCTGGGAAGGCTGAGCCACACTGAGTTCAGAGAGAAGGCCCAAGCTCTCCATGAGTGAGCACCACAGCCAGCAAAGGAGTGGGATTTCTGCTGAGGAGCTCCTCCCTCAGCCCACTTCTGTGGCTGGTGTTTTTCACTGAGGGGCACTAGCAGACCTTCTCAATTCATACAGAACACTGTTAGATAATTCTTTGTCTAGAATTAGTATTTTGCTCTTCAAACACTATTTGCTACTTGAAGCAAACTGCAGACTGATGGAGGTGCAAGTTTTGCCTGTAGCAAAGGAACATTCTCCTTCTTTATCAGAACACTGCAATGTTTCTCCTCTTTGACATACACAGTGTCCAAAGCACTCTAATCCCATCCACGTCCAGTACAAACAGAACAAACAAGGGATGATTTATGCACGCTTGACTGCGCTCTGTATCTTATTAGATGAAGATGAATTACTGTGCTGGACAGGGACACATTCTCCTGAAAAATCCATCTTTGTAGATGCTGGTGCTCAATCTCATGCCTTGTGCAAATGCATTTTAGCATGCTATTGCCATTTTCCACTTGGTGATGCCACACACAGCAGAGTGGCCCAGGAGGAGTACTGAGGGAGGTTCCCTTGCTAGCAGACTGCCATAGCTGCAAGGTACAGCCCCAGCCTATCACTTCCAGATGACTCTGCTCATGTGTTCTAGGACAGGTGTCATTTCCCAATTTCTGCCAGATGCTGATAGTGTTATTTAAGCAAAAGATTGAATCCCTTCCCTCTTTCCTTCTATCATCCCATCATATGCACTGCACTCTCTGCCTTCACAGCCACTTCTGAGACAAGTCTGTCCATTTATAGGCAGAGCAAGAATTTAACTTTGTTTAACATTGGACAGAAAGCCGAGGGTCTGCATTTTGTTAGAAGCTTTATGCACAGCTATGGTATGGAACTGATGCTTTCTTCTAGGGAAAAATCTGTTTGAAAAGCCATGAATTGTTGATACATGTTCAGCTGCTATCAGAAGAGGCCCAATACAGTTTGTCCTTAAGTCACTGGACAGGTACATTAGCCACTGCTCAAACTAACAAAGCAGTAAATTAACAACAAATAAGCTAATTTTTCCCATTCTCCTTCCATTTTCTTCAGCTTTTGGAATGAACTGATCAAACTCTAATTTAATTTGTCTCCTCCCACAGTATCTTACTCTCTACCCATGTAAACATTGAATAAAATCCATTTTCAAGCTCCTTCTTCCAGCTCTAACACAGTGACAGCACTCGTGTGAGACTGTCTGCATTGCAGTTTTTAATAAATCAGTCTTTACAAACGCATTTCTAGAACTCCTCTTCTAGAACTGGCAGAGTAATGAAGAATGTACCTGCCTCTTAGTCTCAGACCAGAATATTAAAATACTTTTCAACGGTTTAATTTCTCTGTAAAGTTTTTGAATTTCAGTCTATATTCTTATTTCACTCAGTACAGCTTCACTTGCAAGATGCAATACCCTGTGATTCCAGGCCCACAGCTATCAGGTACCTGCTCAGTTCCTGTATCCCAGCTAAGATTCCAGACAAAATCACCTGTGGCGGTGCCAGGTGCTTACCTTGCTGAAGGCATCCACTGGGCTCTGAACTGAGAACTCTCACTTCACAAAAGCCACTGAACAGCAACTAAGAAAGGTTTTTATGAATCCCCTCTGCATACAAAGCTACCACTGACCTTAGAGTATTTTTTGCATCATAGGACCAGGTCTCGGATGGTGATTTCCTACTGGTGTGGACATGAGCCAGCTTCAAACATCAGCTCTAGAAGCATAAAGCTCTATGATGGTTGTAAGGGTTTTTCCTTTAAAAACAGTCACATCCCTTTCCCCACCCTTCGAATAAAAAGAGCAATGCTTTTCCATATAATTGTGAGGCTGCACTCCCAATATGATCTAGCAAGTGATGCCAACTCCTGTGTGCTTGGAAGGACTATTGCACAGAAAATGTCCCCCTGTTCTGCAGTAGACATTCCCTAGTGCAACATTTTTTCCTTCAGCCTTAATTGAATTTTGCAGCATTTGCTTGTACATGTTGTTGTCATCCACATAAGCTTTTCCTTTCTCTCTGTTTTTGTTTTTTTTTTTTTTAATTAGATGTGCCATTTACAATAAGCTTTCTACCAGGTCAAAGAATAGAAGAACAGAAATCCAACTTTACATAACCGCCGGCAATTCAAATTGTTAAATCAAGTCCAGAGTCAGTATAATGCAATGCCAATTTTCATAGGGTAGGTAGAATATGAAATATTTTTATATCCCTAGTCATTAAGAGAGTACATTAGGTTTTTGTTTTGAAATCAGATCATTACCAAGAGCTTTGTGTTTAAAACTATTTTATGACACCAAGAAAGGAAAAATCTGACATTTACAGGGGAGCTGGGAAATTGTCACCATGTTGAACACTCAGTTACTTCTGCCCTGAATTGGCAGCTTGGGCAGTATTCTTACAGGAGAACTGGGAGAAGCTAAATCACATGAACCCTCCTGCCATTTCATGCTCACACAGCTGTGAACAAAATAGATATTTAAATTATAGTGCCTGTTCATTTCAACTCATTTCTCCCACTGCTGACCAGGAGCAGTAGGATTTCAGGAATCATCTCTCCCTCTTGTGCTACTTGTAATTACACATTTTCTGATCTGCCACTTGCACTTTATTGTGCACAAGAGGGAGAAGGGTTTTACTAGCTGGAGTTCCGGGTATACTCAAACTTTTTGTGAGTTCTCCAGTGGGTGTCCAGAGATTGTTCAGTGCTCAGTGTCAATACAAGAACCCAGCTTTATTCTCTTCCCTCCTCCAGCTGTGCTTGTATGCACAGTCTCACAGGTGTAGACATGATGGAAAATGTAAAGCACAGGAAAAAGAACACAAACCAGAAAGGACTCTTGTGCTTGCAATGGTGAGTTTTTGAAGTCACAGCATCTGATATTATTTTGTCCTTTCCAAACTGAAATTATTGGCAAGAGCCTTAAAACTGTTGTTGAGCTAAGAACAAATTGCACATACAGCCAACCCTATGGCAATCTGCATGCATGTGTTCCCTGCTAACTTTCAGTTATGTAATCTGCTATTCAGGAACCAGTCCTATTTTCTGGAAAGCATCCTCAGATTCTTCCTCAACTATTCTGTCTCCATGGCTCATCAATTAGCCTCTAATGAATGAGATGACAGACTTCTACACTTCGTTTATCAAAAACCACAGGACCCTTTCTTTGATCCTATTACAAGATAGCAGCATTGCTGGGATAAAGTGTCTTTGTTCAAAAATGTTCATAATGTGCACTTCTCCAACATTCATCAGAGTTATTGGCATCTCGCTTAATCAAAGTGAATAAAAACATCAGTATCATGATTTTCATGAAGTTTGTATTTTGCAAACTTGTATTTGTCATCCACACTTCCTGACAAATAATGAGCTCCTCCTACCTCAAATTCCCAGAACTTTTATCCCTTTTTTTTTTCTTTTATACAATGCAGGGCACACAAAAAAGACAACCTGGTCTGTCAAGTGACTGAAAAACATCTACTAAGCCTTATCCAAATATTCCTACATAATGAAAACTCTCCTGTACTCCAGTCAGTCCATGAGCCTGAAGTTCAAATCTTAAAGGCTCATTTTCAATATCTCCTCAAGCAGTCGAAATCCAGGAAGAGATTTCTTTTGAGAATGAGCACAGCCTATGTCCATGTTGCTGCTGAATTTCATTTATCTCTATGAGAATTAACTGTTTTCCTTTCTGGGAATTCAAACAGTAGAATATATTAGCTTTCTATGTTTCTATGCCTTTTTCAAATGAAGGCAATAAGACTCAAAAATATAAAGCCTGGACACAGATGTAAAGGGTCATAAACCCATATGAGTCAGCGAAGTCTGAAATAATAGGGATCCAGGGGCACTAGATCTGTTCAGTGAAACTGGATAGCACTGATGGGACAGGCTGGGTAAAGGCATTGAAGTGATAAACTTGAAGTGGGGGAATCCATAATGAGCCTCGTGAGCTGTAAGAAGATGGACAAAAAATGTGTAATTGCTAAAAACCGTGGATGAGATGACCCCCAGAGGGCCCTTCCAGCCTCAGCCATTCAGTTATCCTGTGACACCAAAGGATTTCACTCTACTCTTGCTGCTGCTGTGTGGGTGTTGTGTCACAAATGTCTTAAATTCAACTTTTGTACATTCTCAAAAGTCACTGGTGAGATAATTGTTTGACTTGCTTGACTTCCTTGAGGACAAATTAGACTCTCCTCATATATGCTTTACCTTTCCTTACATTATTATCTTCCTCCTGTAGACCTTGTTCAATGAGGCAAAAACCCTGTGATTTTAATGACAATATTGCCATAGTTACTGTAGGACTGTGCCCTAGAAAATCATCAAACTTTTCTCTTCTTTTTTTGTAATTGCCATTTTAGAGGCAAATTACCTCTGGTGCTTCCTGCAGTTTATGCTTCAGAGTGCAGGAATGCACAACTTGCAGCTCTTTGGCTGCAAAGCCCTTCACCCTGCTGATAGCTGATATGATTGAAAGCCAAGCCCTGGTGTTCCTAACTCATCCTTGAATTTAGCCCGGTGCTTTGTGAGCAGCCATGCAGTCTCTCTGCTCCCAGGTATGACTGGAGGGGCCTCTGCTGTGCCAGCCTGACAGCTCCAGCCAACCTTGGCAGCCTCGGAGTTTTCCAGGCTGCTTTGCTTTTAGAGCAGGCTGTGGTGCTGGGACCAGAATAAGTACAAAATATGTAACCATCAGATATACAAACAAATCTCTGAGGCACAGGAGATGTTCTTACAAGAATGTTCTGCTCTGCTTGGTTCAGCCTTCTTGGGCTGTAACTTTTAGACTATAGCAGAATTGGAAATAATTCAAAAGCTGGAAAAATAAATCTCTTCTCAGAGATACTTGCCGTCATTTTCAAAGAAAACTTAATTAGTTTTCTCTCCCTGTGACCAAAAAGCATGTCTTTTCTATTGTCAGACCTGGAAGAATTATGAAACTTAAGCACAAGTACCATGTCGTGATGCTAATGAAGCTTTGCCTTAGTTTCAATCCGCTCTGTGCCGAAGCAATCAGACTAAATCACACCCAGTAAAAATAACCCAACCCCCCAAAACCAAACCTAGCCCAAAATCCAATTTTTTCCTAACTTTGAAGAATTAAAGGAAAGAGCAGAAAATGAAGTTTTTTACTCTCTGTTGACCTCTAAATCACATAAAAATAAATATGTAAATAATATTTACCTTGAAGCTGATCTCTCTTTTCTTCTGGTTAATACTTGACTTACACTCAAGAAGAGCAGCCAGAGAACACTCCACTACAAAAAAGAAAATTACTGCAAAGCTCCATGCTTTGTTTTGATGAATACTTAAGAGAGTCTTTGTTCATGTTCATGGACTATGTATCTCCCTAAAAATAGTTTATTTCATGTCCTTGTTTCTGAGGAATATTTGTGGAAACAGTACACATGGGGATGCAGCTGTGAAATAACTCCTGCTTTCTCTAAGCCAGTTTGAGATAATTAAGTGAAAAAACAGCTATTTCTATTGTTTTTATTTTTAATATGGAAAGAGGGATGTGCATTTGACTTAAGACACGAACCAGAGGACAGGCTTAACTCTGAATCTGAGATACGCAACTCAGAGTTAAGGTCAGTATAGAAAGCTTTAGGAAATACCATCTTCGTATGTCCATGTACTTTCATGCCATGCATAAAATTTAAATAATTTTATATATTCATATGGTAAATATGTGCATGGTGATACTTCCTTTACTGAACAGAATTTTACCATTCCAGCCTGACAGAATGTTGGACCAGGTTCCCTGTAAGAGGAAGCGGAGATGGTGTCTAAATTGCTCTGAATGTGTACAGAGGGAAAAAGAGAGGAATAACATCTGCAAACTTCATTAAGATGATAAATGTGGAAGGTTGGTGATTTATGCAAATGGTCAGGGTTGCCTCGAAGCTGGGAAGTACCTCCTGCAGGCTGCAAGAACAAGGCACAGGCACTTCGCAGGAAACAGAAGAACAGAATATGTGACCACTGAAACGAAGTTATGTGTGGATGCCTTGTTTTGTCTTACCCCTACTGAATATGACAGCAAATGTTATATAGGTAACAAGCTGACGAAATGCTCATGTTTAAACTGAAAACAAGGTTGGAGTTAACAAAACATCTTGGTGTAGAAACGTTTGAACATTTTATCCTAATATTTATTGCCAAAATAATTGCCTGTAAGCCCTTGACACTGACCCTCTTCACTTTGTTAACTGCTTGACAAACACAGAACAAAACCGACTGTGTCTGCTGAAGAATGCAAATACCAGGCAAGAGATAAATACAGACACAGCAAGGGCAGGCAAAGAAACCTGTCTGAAGTCATTCTAATGCTCCCAGGCAGTGCAGGCAAAATTAAGGACAAAAGAACTGAAGGGGATGAAACAGGAGGATCAGAGAAGCTGGAGAACTCTAGGCTAAGGAAGTTAAGGCAAAGATCAGGGGGCTTCTGAAGAGCAGTGAGAAGCTGGACAGAATTTATGAATATGGAAGGGATCTCAGTAATGCCCTCCTCGCTCACTAAACCAGTCAGAAGTTAAGATGCTCTGACATATACTGACATTTATCTCCTTCCACTGTTCTCATTAAAATTAGTCTACAGTTACTTGTAGCTTTGCAACGTGTGGAAATGAAAAGGGAAAAAAAAAGTACTTTTGAGAGCAGTTAATTTGGAATTAAATTAGTTTCTTCACAGATCAGAAGATATGTACATAGCAGAACCTCATTGATTTATACCAGCGTGTAAGAAAGAGCAAAGGACAGTGAGACATCACTCCTCACAGAATGGCAAAGCTATGTCCCAATCAAAAGCAATCAAAGCAAAGGAAAAAAGAGTATGAAAACAGCTCTGTTCTCAAGGATCTTTTTGAAAAAGGTTTAAGGAAGGTAGAAATAAAAAGTTTGGTGTTCCAAAAAGTAGTTTTCAACATAGAATTCATCCAAGGAGGCTGGCATTTTCCCACTGACTTCAGCAAGGGTCTTTCAAACCTAGGAGGTACCACAGGCCACTTGGAGTAAGTCAGCTGTGCCTTGGGGATGATGCAGAAGGTTGGATAATCACTGGACTAGGCACAGGCTGCTGCCTGAGGAACAGGGATCCTGACCCTGCCAGGCCCAGCCTGAGAGAACAGAAAAGCATTCCAACCAAAACACATATCCATACGTACTTCTGAGGGCTTCACTTTCCAAACCAGAAGAAAATATGGGAGAGATGGAATGGGAAGAAAATTTATGCAGAAAAGTATGATTACAACTGGTTTAAGATCAAAGCTATCCTGTGAAGAAGGAAGAGAACTCCAGGCAACTTTTGGCTGGGTAATGAAATAAAGGCAACAATAAAAACAAAGCCTTCTTGTAAATCTAGGGATGGAAGAAATAAGATAGACACCAGCAGAAATTACAGGTTAGAGTACTGAAAGTTTGTATGGCTTGCTAAAGATATAAAGACTCAAACCCATGACGACCAGAGGCAAGTACCAGATGTCAACAGAGATGCAGAAGAGTTGGACCTACTTCATCAATATTCATAAATCTGAATAAAAAGGACAGTGCACCTGCATCCTGTGAAAAGAGGTGCTCTCCAGCCTATCAGTTGCAAAGAGGACACTAAACCACAACTGTGGGGGATGCATGCTTTTTAGTCAGGGAAATCTAGATTATTTCTACCCAGAAGCCTAAAATTTTGGGTCAGCAAGTTTTAAACTTTTTAATACATCTTGAATACCAGGGCACTGATAGAACATTTAAGTACCAAAGTCTTGTGCCAATATTTAAAGCCTTCTGTATGGTACTTTCTGAAAATAGAGTGAATTCATAAGGAAAGCAGAGTTTGGGCAAAATCAAAGTGATTGTGATTCAGTGTGGGAGGAAAGGAGAGAGGTAAATGTATGCATCTGGCCTGACATATGTTTTGGCTCAGCTCTGTGAAAGGAAAAAGATACATCCTGTAAAGAAATGTCACAAAGAACAAGTGATAAATAATGAATAAAGATTCTGCTTTGTTTGTTTATAGAATATCAGGAGCATCCTGCTAGGTGCATTTTCAATTATCATTCATTCTGCACAGCCCTACTGTGATTGCTTTAACCTTGATTTTAAGACAGCAGTAACAGTAATGCGCAAACATATTGGGTACAGCCACGGTAGCAAGGCAAGAATGGTGAAAAGTGTATTTATAAAGCAGTAAAATCACATTAAAACTGCTATGCAATAAAAACTACATTGTAGCAGCATCTGGGAAAAGGGTATTCACAAACCAATAATATCCTATTAAAACTAATGTGCAATAAAAGCAGATCACAGCAGAATTTCTAACAGTCTTCAGACCAGGGCTCTGGAAATGGGTTTTTGACCTTTCCCAGTTCTGCTGGCTTCAACTCAGCACTTGGGGCACTGCTCAGGAAGCACCCAGCACACAGCTTGGCTTAAGGAACCAGGTTCTTTTCCCCATTAATCAAACAAAGTCACAGATGTGGTGAGTTAACCAATTATGCAGCAAGTAACCATCTCAAAAAGTACACCTGAATCTAATTAAACTATCCTGATGAATAAAAGATTGAAAAGATGTCTCTGCTTCAAAATAAATGTTTTGAAATAGCACATGGCTGTATTTTCACAAATGCTATCCTCCTGCACCCAAACTGCAGTGAGAATAAATAATGGGATATTTTTGAATAACTGACTTTGCTTACAATTTGCACCACCTTAGCTGAATCTCTGATTTTTCCCTACAGAAGCTGTAATCTAAAATCCACCCAAGTTCATTGGAATTTTTACATTCGGTGAGTAAATGTCAAACTCCCCACTGCTCAGGTACTGTTACACTAAGGGAATCTGATACAGAAAAGCAAGAAGAATTAAAAGCAAACACTGGAAAGTGAAATTAATGTTTGTCAGGGCTGTGGTGGCTTAAATTCAAAGGCTACTCTGCAACTGTAAACAAACCTTCCTCAAAGTAAGCAGCGCACACAAAGCCATCAGGGAACAACAAAGCTCTAGAAATGTGCTCAGGAGACAAGAAACAGCAACAAAAGAGAAATATTGTGGTGCAAGTGTGATTCTGTGGTGACATGGAGATATAATGAAAGCTGCTGGGAGACCAAACCGGTAGCAGATGAATTACTCCATTATGGACAACATTCCACTGCCAGCCACCTCTCCTGTGTCTACAGAGAGACTCTGGGGGTGCTGATGGACACCCTGCAGGACATGGGACAGACATGGGGCTCAGAGCCATCCCTGCTTAGTGCCACCACCACGGGAGCAGGGTCTGACCATGGGTTACTGCCCCTGAGGGGATCAGGACAGGGCTCCTCACTCCCTGCATCCCACAGAAACAAATGCACATCCTATGCTCTGCAGAAGAAGGGTTTGTGTTTCTCAAAGGCTCCCAGAATCTCAGTTAACAAATGGTTTTCCCTCTTCTCCTAAGGAGACTTTTGCCAGCTTTCTTAAGACTTGAGCAAACCTCAGCACTGCTACTGCAGATGCCTCATGCTCCTTGTTCTACTGGAATGATTCACTCCTGGGGCCTATTTACCCTCAGTTAATGTCTTAGCCCAAACCAAACCCTGGAAATCCACACGTACTCACTATGCCATTATAAGATCCTTCACTTAATTCTTTCCCAGAAACTCATCTCATGTACAGCACATACATGAATGTGCTGGCCTCATGTTTTAAACATCTGAAAAAGCCAATTAGGCTTGTCACTGATCCCGTTGTTTCTTTCTTTTACATTAAGACTCCTTTATAGTTAAGATCCCTATATTGGATATGTCTCCAACAAAAGTAACATAAAAACAAGGAGCTGAATTTTATTCCTCTTGTATAATGAGCTTCCAGTATGGTGCTTACAAAGACTCTGTTCTCATGTAAAGTAAGCAGGAGGGATTAACAGAGCAAGGGCTGTATTTTCCATTCACTTATCAGCTGTGGCTCAGCTCTTCCATGAACTGTATTATCTCATTAAAAATCCACTGACTGTCATGTTGCTCACTCAAGATATACAGGGAGCTGCTGTTCTCCTCTGTGAGTGACAGGCATCTCAAGAAATGTGGTGGGCTGAGTGACACGAGAGGCTGGGAAGCATAAATCCAGAACAGCACAATGCAGTGGAAAAATATTCTTCCAGTGGGATTCCATTTATTTTGGCAGAGATTTGGATCAAAGGTCTTGCGACCAAAATTTGGTTTAGTTTTCATTTTTCTTCCCCACTGTGAAACAAACAAACAAACAAGAAAAGCATAAACTGGGGATGCAGACAGGTCTTTTTTCACTGCAGGATAAGAACTGAGAATAAGTTAGAGATAAGGACACACAGCTCTCCAGAGCCTGAGCACTGACCTTGACCTTCCTGAGGACTAACATCTCTGCCAAGCTTAGCACAACAGGCTCCCTGGAATAATCTGGGCTGTGGCAGCCGCAGGTACAGAAACAAAAAAAAATCAAATGTTTACATATTTATTTATTTATTCTGCACTTTGTAAAGTTAAGAAACCACAAGTCACAGGTGAAATTTAAATTGCTTTTTGCTTAATCTGAAAGAGACTGCTGATGTCTAAGCAATGCCCCCGAACTGATTTATTTGAACAGCCTTTGGCTCAGGACACACTTCCCAGTTACATGAAGGGTTGTGAATAAAGAGCTGGAATGACATTTGAGTGGTTCTTTAACCTGATTTTTTTTTTTCTGGGGACCAGGGAGTTTATTGGTATGAAAGGCTGGATGTGGCATTTGCACATTCAGTCTTACATGAGAATGCTGGTGATTGCAATTCTTTACTATTGAGATGACTTCTACTTTATAACAGCAAAAGTTTTTTACTACTAAATGTGAAGTGGGGGAGAAGGAGGAAGTTTTCCATCAGAAGACAAAGAGAAATGATTGCTCTCCTCACAGACTGAAGTACTAACTGCATACATTTAAAAGCAATGTAGTTCAGGCCTCTGCTTTTCTTAATTATTCCCCTTCTCATAGGAAAATCACAATGATTTGATTGAAAATAATAATTAGGAAAGTTGCTGTTGTGTTTCACATCATGAGCAATTAATCTCTATTTTGCTCACCCAGCAGGAATGAAACTCAGAGTTGCAGAAAGCCAGAGGAAAGATTTGCAGGCACCAGAGAGAGCCAACATCAGCCTGCTGCTGCCATCAGTCAGCTACAGCACCTCAACCCTGCACCAGCTCCCTGGCCAGGGAATGACTGTGTTTGGAACACAGCACATCCTAAAATTCCCTCTTTCTATATCCGTATCATACTGTTGCTGCTGTCTAATTCTTTTGACTAGCCTCACCTCAGGGCCTCTTTAATCACTACCATTTCCAATTTTCTCTTGCTCATTGAGTCTGTGTGCTCAGGAATAATTTCCCCAGGGGAGATCTCTCTGCATTTTTTTTTTCAGGTTCATTCTCATTTTGCATTTCCAGTGCATATACTTTTCTCACTAGGCACTATTTTGTTCTTTTATGTCTCTATTCCTGTAGTGTTTATAGTACCTGTCACCTCAGCACCACCTACAAATTTTATTAATGTTCTTTTTTCCCTCCTGTAAAATGCAGCTTTTTTCAGTGTTTATGATGAAGCATCTTTCCCTACCCATCCTTGCCCACGGAATAACAAGATTTCTTAAAACAATGACTTAAAGAAGTAATTTTCCTTAATTGGAGAAGTATCTCATTTATTTCCTTTACAGGGTCATTTAAACTTGTCTGGTTCATAAATTTGAAAAGTTTACAACAGAAAAACAGAGCTATAATTCAATACTGTGAAGTCTGGACACCAGGAACTGGTCCACACTTGTACCTGGTGGATAAAATATGTTCAATTTTCTCGAGCCAGGCTCAGACAGCCATGTCAATGCAATGTAAAACCTAAATTTGACTACTAATATGGATATGAATAATATAAGAATAACTTTGTATTTTCTACTCAGCTGACCTTTGCCTACTGATACATTCCCACTCTTGATAGTGCCTGACCCATATCTATGTTTTACCATTAGGAGATGATTGCAAGCAATGTTTTCCCTACAATCCCCCTGAAAATGTTCATATTGAATAATAGCACAGAATATTCATTAAAATCTATCCTAGGAGAATCAAGAGGCTTTATTTCCTTGTGATTGTAGAAGAAATTGCTAAGGTGTGGCAAGCTGCTCCTTATGTAAATTTTTTCTTTTCTCACCATGAATACAATGTCACAGTTATTTAAGGGTTTGCTACGATGCCATGAGAAAGCATATTTTGGTTGCACTTCAGAGACTGACAAGGATTATTTTTAAACTGGTAAACAATGCAGTGGAGAGGCTGCAAAGTAAAGACCCAGAAAGGAGATAAAAATCAGGTCTTTAGGGAGGTCCAGTTGGGACTATGGGGAGATGCGCTGAAATTTTCCCCTCCAGTGATTTCAAAACAGACAGAACCATCCAGAAGAAAATCACTTTTTCAATATCCCTGCAGCAACAGGGAGCTGGTAGCTACAGAAAGGCCAGTGGAAACCTGAGAAATATGGAAAGCATCAAAACAAAAAGAGCTTTTAGGGAGGTGCTGCAGAAAGGTGGCCTTGCAATGTAATATTGCCTCTCTGTTACAGGTTTTAAAAATTAACAGCGCAAGTTACAGCCTACCAGACACTCTGCAGGTAGACAGCACCCCACGGTATCCTGTAAATATCAGTTTATTCCAAGGAATAAATGTGCTGATAAATGCTACTCTACAGCACAGAGACCCCTGGGGAAGTCAAACGGAATCAGAATTACAGTAATTAAGCTTTGTAGCCATAAGAGGGGGGGTATTTTTGTAAGGTCACTGCAGATAAATACAGAGAATAGCTTAGAAATGTTGTGCAGCTGTGGAAAAACATTCCTACACTCTGTCAGCTGTAGTTTTCTACAGAGATGGCACAGGTGAAAAGCACCAGCCTTGTGTGGAAGCTGGCTAAGTGCTAAGTGCTTTTCCATGTGCTTCCCCAATAAAAGGTGACACAGACAGTAGTGAGAGTTGCAGAACTAATTGATCTCCTGTAACAAAACCCTGCCTGATAGAGACAGAGAACAAACCATCTCTGGGTCTCCAGGAAACCTTATTAGTTAGGTGTAGGAGCTGCTGCCAGCAACATCCCAAAGGTCCCACTGGGAAAAGCCCTTCAGCTGTGGCAGGGGCCATCACAACCAAAGGGGTTAAGGGCACCTCACCACCCTGGACATGACCGTGAACTTGGCACACCCTCAAAACAAAACTTAGTTTCTGTCCTTCTTCTTTGGCTAGATTTTTTTCCAAAGGCTTTACCAGCTGTAAAGCAAAAGCAGGTTCTACTGGAGTAGAAGTTTAAAGTAGAAGAAGCCGTGTGTACGGCCAGCTGTACAAACCCAACCAAATCCCGCACAGGCACCATAAGCAGTGCTCATCAGCCCAGAGAGGTCATGTAAGTGCAGAGAGCTCCAAGTGCCTTTCCACAGGCCCTGCTCTCACAGGAGAGTCTCACCATCTGTGTTCCCATGACAGGTGTGAATATATGAAGTCAGCTTGCAAACTTCTGATGAAATTAATGGGCTGTTTTATTCTGCTTCACGTGATCCAGAGCAATGTGTCTCCATGTACTGAATTACAAGTATGACCATAAAAGTTAGAGGGGATATTTCATTGTCTGAAACTTCTTTATTGCAACAGATCTACTGGTTTACAACCATGGCTTTATACTCACTATTATTCACTTCTCCTGTCCTACACAACTTTATTCTCCTGGAATAACAAGGGCTCTTAATCTTTCTGTTGCTAGAGTTAAACGAGGAATCTCTTATCCCATGAAGGTAAGCAGGATCCCAATTATCCACTGCTTGCCTCTGTGAGTGGCTAATAGGATAACAGCAGAGCCCTCTGCAATGTTCAGATAACACTTTAATAGGACTTTCCACAGGCAAAGCAGTGTGAAAAGAAGGAATCCTGTTACCGTATCTGTAAGGAGAGAAAGTATCACTACTCCAACATTACTAAAGAAAAACTGATGCTGAGAGAGCAAATCTTTCCAAAAAGCAGATGCCTAAAATTCAGGATTAAATTCAGAATTAGGTGCCCAACAGTCACCTGATGATCAGCACTTTCTGACCCAGGCTGCTTGTTTAGGTATCTGATCGTTTCTGTTTGGATTTTGTCATTTAGTTTGACGGCCTATATGGTAGTTTTCCATTAAAATTGAATTACTCCTTGAACAAATAGTCACATTTCCCCACTCAAAATTGGTTTTCAGCCATTTAGACAAATGCTTATATATCGTGTTTGCCAACTGTGTGCACATTAGGCTTAGTAAAGTCATTCATTACACAGTATGAGGAACAGAAGCAGAAGGATGCAAACACAGAAGACTGAATTTGTAACCCTCAAGTAAAACATCCCAGCAGTGCTAGCCCATATTTACACCCAAAACTGGACCTCACATAATACCTTCAAAATATTCATGTCCCACCTTAAACACCTATAAAAATTTATCTGTGTAAGTTTACTGAAAATATAACTGTGTGTTTATTTCCCTGCTCCTGGCCTCTTCCATGGGCAAAAACTTCAAAGGGGTTACCCACTGTAGCTCTAATAATTTCAGTAGTGCTGCGGATTTGTCCCTCATCTTGTAAGAGTAATAAAAATATTCCTTAAGAAGTTTCCTCAGCGTTAAATGTATTAAGCTTGGATTAAGCTATCAGTTTATATTCCAACAATAAATTCATTTCAGTTTAAACTTCAGAGACAAATTAGAACTAATTTTATTTTATGAAAGGAAAAGCTCTAACACCTTTTCAAATCCAGACTTAATTTACTTTTGATATATTAAACACAGATCGTGTTCACATTTTAATCGAGACTGTGCTAACTTAATGAAACTACATTAGATGCAATGGGGAAAATGCTCTTCTGAGTGTGAATTATTGTAATGGTATTTGCCTTTATTTGCTAGAAATGAAAGAGAGAAATGATCAATCACAAAGCACTACCATGATTTATGGATACCCAGACAATTCAGTAGCCCATAAAATCTTTCAGAAATCAAGAGGGAGGTGTCTTGGCCAAGAAGGCATCATTGATCTCCCTCTGCTTTGGGGAACTTTGCTTTCTGCATTTGAATGCTGCCCCCACACTACTAATGCACACTTACATTTCTGAGAACAAATCTCTGAGTGCTGAAGTGAGATTTCTCATGAAAATTATTGCTTTAAAAGGAGAACGTGCTATTTCATGTCTTCTGGCAAATGGGGTCTCCAGCCCACCCACCCTCTCTCTTTTCTCTAGCCATAATCCTTTGGACCATATTTTCCTCTTCCCACATGTTCTGCACTGAAACTGGTGATTCACTGCCATGGAAACCTAAAATACTTTGCTTTTTCAATCTCCTTTCTGTCATGGCCCTTAGCTAAGACTAAGTGGTCTGCAGGATGCTAATCACCTGGAATACGGACCTGCTATGGACAACAACTAGGTGTTTAAAAAAACTGTGTTAGGTTCCTTACCCACTTTTTAGGACCATACTGGTCTGTGTGATGTTTATCCTGGAAAGATTCCAGTTAGGTCATTGTCCTGAATTAGGCCCTAGGAGAAAGGTGTACATCAACATCAGATGATGTAGGCAGAGCGTGGAATCCATTGCTGGGCCTCTGACTGGTGCAGCTGGCCCACAGCAAGAGTCTGAGCCGGGCAAGGTGCTTGGCTGAAGGTACTCAGAAGGTGCTGACATCAAGGCTGGCTCCAAATGACTGTACAGGGTAGCATTCACCTTAGGAACACTCATCCCTGGGCTGTGGAAGTGATGCCACAGAACTCATCCAGGAATCTAAATTTGTTTGGTATGTGGGGAGTGATGGGACAAGGATATAATTTTCCATCTAGTTCAGACAAGGCAATTGGGTCAATGACATTTTCCCCCATCTGTCTCTCCTTCCCTTATCTCCAGTAGTCCCTCTGCCAAATTCGCCCTGGGTTACAATCTGTGCAATCAACCTGGAAATCAAGATGGGACTTCTGGCTGCAGATAATCCCAACAGGATGAGGAAGACTGGATAAATGTTGTTGAGGAGCGGCAGGCACTGCACAGCATGGAGCTTGGCAGGATGGTGCAAGAGCTGCTGGTTAGACAGCCTGTGCCCTGCCTTTGGACTGGGAATGAGTGCCCAGGAGCTCCCTGAGTAATTACCTGGCTCATTATCTGCCAGGTATGGCTTTTCCTTCACGCTGCTGCACGGGGTGTTAGCTGAGGCTGGCAACACGCATGCTAATTGGGGCTAATATTTTCTGTGAGCTGCAGAAAAGACAAGCATTGAGATAACCTGGATTGCATCCCCTGGCTCTCTCCGTGGCTGGCAGTTAGGAAGCAGCAGTCACTCACCTGTAGGTCATTAAATGTAACACAACACTGGCTTCTCCAAGCACCTGAACAATTACTTCTATCAATCAAAATTTCTAAAGTTATTTCCTTGAGGTAAACAAAGCCACTAGAATGAAAACTTTTAGAAGTGATAGTGATAATAACTGAACTGAGCTTTGATGACTAACATGGCAGAGAGGGGGCTGTGCTTAGTTTGGAGCACTGTAACAGCCATAATTGCTAATGTCCTGTTGTCCTAACATAAAAGGCCACAGATTTTACAGAGACAGCAAAGCACAAGACAAAATGCATGGAAATAAAACAAATGGTCTATGAGAATCATCTGCTGTCTGTGAGTAAATGGCTGGCAGCAATTCCGTTTGCTTACAATCTTGACAAGCATCTCCCCCTCTGACAGAGTAACTAACGTGCCTCAGCAGTAGCTGCAGAAGTAGCCCAAAGTGATTAAATCTCACTCTTTCTTGCAGGAAATTGCCTGTGAGTCTTGTCTCACAGCTACATTATGTCTCATTATAAGTTCTGTCTTCCATATAGATTGGACTTCAGTTTAAGAGTCCCACGGAGCATCTGCTGTTTAAGGTTTCCTCCCAATATGTTGCAGATACAGGAATATATTACATATACATTACTGGAAATCTGAACAGCTTTAATCACGTCTCAGGAACAGTTGCTCTGTAAATGGAAATGTCTTTGTTTTTATTTCCATGTTTTCTTTACTGGCACCAGAGATGCTGAGAGCTTCTTTTTGTCACTTTGCTCTTGAAGGTGGAAGCATTTTCTTACTTCAGTGAAGGTAAACACCTCCAACCTAAGACAGCTTAAGTAACCCCCAACTTTTACAGACAATATTAAATTTAAAACAGGATTCAAATTTAAAATGTCTAGTTAGTGTGCATGAAGTTTTGTAAGGTGCCACAGGGGTCCACAACTCCTCAAACAAGTGGCAACTCTTACTCAGGCTGAAATAATGAACTTCTCTCAATTCTGAGAATGTGCAAAACTTAAAAAAAAAAATCTATTTTTTCAATGAAGCACACCCCAAAATTCTAAAAGTAAACATATAGACAACTTTCAAGTAGAAACTGCTTGGAAAAATATTTTCAAATTTTTCCATATTTCACCACAGCTTTTTTGGCCTTTTAAAAATCTTAACGTTTTAATCACAAACCGTCTAAGCTGTCTTGCAGTGTCAGGCTGAAAAAGAGATCTCACCTTTCCAAAAGCCTTCCAGACAAACTGGGAATCTGATTCTGGACCAGACTGCATGGGATGGGTTCATAGAGGAGGAAGGATTCCTGTCAGGGTCTCATTAGCTCACCACCTCCACACCCACCACGCATTACTGAAGCTAGAAGAATGCTGCTGCTATCCTAGAAGGGATTTGGGAATTCAGGCTGTTCCTTAAGAGTACTTGGCAGGGCCACTTCTGCCTTGTGGTGTCAGCAACTATTAAGAGGGAAATTAAGAGTCTCCAAGGAGCCCAAACCTGTCGTTGTGCCACAGGCATGTTGTAAAGGAGCTGCAGCAACGGCCCTGAAATGGCCTTTGATGTGGCAATAGCACATTTTCTGTCATAGAAAAGGCAGGGACTTTAACCCCCTCATTGGCACTGTGCATTCCTGAACAGCCACCACAGCTAAATGAGGCTGTACCTGCTGGGGAGCTCCGTGATGCTCTTCTCCTAAAATACATCACTTGGGAATCGTGAGGAACTACTCTAAATTGATACTACAGACACGAGGGTTTGGAGCAGACTCCTATGGTAATAAGAACTTCTGCCTCAGATACTGAGAGGTTTAGTAATCAGAGCTGTACTTGATTATTACAGTACATTATTAAATGTAACCATTCATTACTGTGGTCTATTTTCTATACTTGTAATGCTTTGGACAGCAGAAAGACGATACATGAAGTCTTCTTCCCTTAGGAGAGATGAAATCTTAAGGTTTAACATTTCTTCCTAAGGAAGCCATCTGTAGAAGATGTCACATGCTCTGGAGAAGTGACTGCTGCATCCATTCTCTTCAGCAACATGTATTTACCCCTGAGAAACAGTTTATCCAAAATGACCATACTCACTCAGATGAAACGTGCTACAGGTGTTAAGAGGGATGAACACAACTGGATTTAACTTACTCACAGAGAAGTCCTTTAGTCTGTATTATGCCTTGATCATAATCAAAATGAAGTAATCAAAAGGAAGAAATCAAGAGGAAGACCAGAAAGCAGAGAGGAGAGGCAGCGTGGTGCAAACCCTATTCTTTCTGCTGCCTGCATGCAGAAGGTGCTGAACTCCTTTGTTGCACCTGCCTGGCACAGCCGTTCCTACACAGCTCCCTTTTCAGCCAGGATGATTTGAAATACAGGAGCTTCTACAGATCCCTCCTGAAAACTTTATTCCAAGTCCTAGACAAGCACAGGAGAAACAGCCCTGCCCCAGAGGACTGGCAATGTGAAGAGATCAAGGACAGGGCAGAAAGGTATTGTGTCCTACCTGAGTGTGGCACAAGGCCACAGGAAGACTTCAGCTGAAACCTCCCATTCCCTGACCAGCCTTAGCACAGCTCCATGCCCGGGAGCACTCCATAGTGCACTCCATGGAATATATTCAGCATTCCCTACTCTATCACATCTTGCAGCAGAAACACAACAGGTAGCCCCCAGTGCTCCATCAGGAGTCCCTGCTACTCCTCGTACGAGCCAGCTCCTGGGCAATTCTGGTCCCAGTTCTCCCCCTAGCCCCAGCCAAAGACAGAATCCTTCTTAAACAAAGTGGAGTGAATAGACAAAATGTGGGAAAAGAGAGGAGGAAAAGAAAATAAAATGCTTTTTGGAACCTCTCAAAGCTAGTCCTTGTCTGAGCAATAAGACCCTAGTGAAATGAACAGCACTTGGTGACAGACCTGTGCAACATCTCTGCCCATTTGCATTTCAATGGGACAGACTGACATTCTCATCCCTGGTACCTCTGACAGAGCTCAGCTGTACTGCCGAGGGAAAGCTGGTGCTGCTTTGGAACAGACACGGTGTAGGTGGACAAGAATAACACCCTCCTGCTCTGCTGTCAATAAGCCTTTTCTAAAGAGCCACAGAAGAACAGAGTGCAGCACCAACACAGACACATTTAACATTTATTGACTGAGCTGTACGAAGCAGTGCTCACACGCTCTGTGGTACCTTACATGGAGGAAATCTGGCATTACCTCAGCCACCCCCTACAGCTACAGTATCCCAAAAAATGGCTGTAGGATTCCTGCCCCCCCTGCATTTGTCTCTCTGCTATTTTCTGTCAAAGCACCAAAATCAATAGTGGCACGCTGATAGAACCCAAATTGGTTGGAAGATCCAGTACATGGTATCCAGACAGTCAAGTGTGATGGATTTAATTCATGCAGCACTTATTATTCCCAAGCTTTGCTTGTCAACTGGGAAAAAAGGGATAGATCTGAAAAGCAATCAGGCAGTTTTCAGAAAGACAAATCTTGCAGTGGTTCCACTTGCTCCCCTAGTCCCATTAATTCTGATTTTTTTCTTCACTCATTTCTGTACTTTTCATCTCTCTAACACTGGCATCATAACAAAGGGCAGGTGTTACCAAATGAAGTCTGTTAAATTTTCTGGCAATTTCTCTAGCACATGCACAAAGGTTTTAACTAGAGCATGATGACACCATTCTCTGATGGGCAAATTATCAATCCCCTGTGATGAGGCACATTTAAAATACGGAAGATCCTACATGCTAACACACAGACCCTACTTGAGTTTGGGGCTACATTTTCAGGTGGCTTCCCTCTCTCACACAGATTGGTATGTACAAGAACACTGGGAAGTTCCTGCTGCTGACATTTAGCACCAGTCCTAAGACCCAGCTGAACTGGAGACTGCCCTGGCTGGGTACCCCAGGTGAGAATCATTTCACCATTAATTAACCCCTGTGCTTTCTGCCTGGTCAGGAACCACATTTTGCAGAGCCTCAATATTAACTGGGGCTTCCAGTGCTGGTACAGTGTGAATGGCAGCCATTGGAACCAGTGGCTTTTTAACACCCCTGAAAAGGTAGAGGAAGGAAAAGGTGATTTGTTGGTGCAGCTTTTGATTTTAAATAGATTTTAGCAGTTATTTTCCCCAAGTTCTCTAATGTGATTAATGTAAATGGCATTGCACAATAAAGGTTTAAGATGAATCCCATGCATCAGACATACACCTTAACTGAGGTTTCAGAGAAAGTCCCTAGTTGTCACATTACTTCACCACTCAAGTTGTTGAGGTGTTGGATGAGGATATTAATTCCTGTTTTTTTCTGGTGCTAACAACAGGGTAATAAGCCCCATCTTGGAAATATTAATCTGTGTTCATATGTCAGCTTTAGGTTTCCATCTGGTAATCTGACTCCCTGCTCCACACTCCCCCGTGGCTGAAGGCCAAGGCTGCAAAACTAACGTATGGCTACACCTGCATTGCCATCTGCTGCACTGCAAAGCCCTTCCAAGATCACAGCAGTGGGGCACGAAGACAAAGAGGAAAACAACACTTTTTAGTGAAAATGAGAATTGCATGCCTGAATTTATATAATCACCATCAGTATTTATCATATATGCAGAGTCTAAGAAATAGACCTTCATTTACTGACAGGAAAAAAGGAGGTCTCTGACTCAAAATCTTAGAAGTTATGGTCAAAATCACTCTTCTACTTTGTGTGTCTCCTTTCAAGGGCTGGAATCTCTCCATGACAAGGTTGATGCCCCAGCAGAATGCACTTCACATGGATTTCACCAGCACGGCACATGTGAGTGACATACAGAGTTTGATTATAATTTATGCGTAAAGGCTCAGGAAGGCTCAGGCAAAAAATCTCTTTGTATTTTCTTTGAGTTTATATTTTGATCTATTTTATTTCAGAGTAAGATTATACTTGAATGAAAATGAAATTAAAGTATTATTCAGTGGGTCACAAAAACAGATTTTTTGAAATGGAAGAGGATTAAAAGGCAAGACTATTTGTATTGTGCTGGGGGATGATCATTACTTTAGATTTAGATGGCAAATAAAATACAGAATCAATCATTCAGTTATCCTACCAGGCAGAATGAATTAATTTCTTTTTTTCAGAAAGAAAATATTAGTAAATAGGTAAAGACTTAGTCCCAAACCACTGGTATACCCAGAATATCTACTCTGAGAGAGGTTTCAGAGATGTCAAGGAAAGGGTTGCTATAATTTTACATACAAGTTTTTAAATTACTGTGGTGATGCATGCTTGCAGAAAATCTTAAAATCAAGTCTTCCCAACAAATTAGTGGAGGTTTCTGAGTTGTTTTTAACACGACTCCTAGGTTTAAGAGTGGAGGTTTCATGCATCAGGGTCATGAATAATTTCTGATTGTACATAAAGGTAGATAGGCTACTGCTGTCATTAAGCCAGACTTCTCATCAGCTGTCTGAAACTCTGGATGTTCATGGAAACTCAGGCTGAAGGGCCCCACTCCTTCCCACTGTTCCACAGCAGAAAGGTTACATTTAGCACTTTTCTTCAGCCAAGTACACCCACGACATTCCTGTTCCAAATCCAGTAACTGGTTACATCAGTGCTCCCACCTCACAGACTTCAAACAAAAACTTCCATGTTCCTCAATGAACACCACTGATACCGTCTCCTAATCTTCCTGATGATTTGTTACAGGCGCTGAACTTCCACACCTTCCTCCCTCTTGCACAGGAAGCTTCCTGAAGCATTTGTTTCAAGGGCTGGATGGTCTGGAGGTAACAGAGCTTGGGACTGGATGTGACAGGAATCACCTCAGGCTGCACAGAGAGGACTAAAGGCTGTCCTGGCCTCTGGACTGTGACTTGTTTTTGTACCACAGTCATCCAAACCCCATGGCTGTGCACCTCTCCACACCCAGCACCACTGCTACATGCACCAAGAATATAGAAATGATTCCCAGGAGTGAATAAAAAAACCCACCTAATTCAAAACCTCTGGGGGAACTTCAGTTTGCACTAAGAGTAAGTATCCTGAAAATATGTATCCTGTTAGTTCTATTAATAACCCAGTGTTCAAGTCAGTATTGACCTATTAATTACATGTCAATAATTTATATGGAAACATACTCAGCTCCTTAAATGCAAGGCGAGATCAATGGAAAGGAGATCAGAAAGGGGTTTCGAAACCACAAGCACTAATTGACCACATTTTCCACAGCTACAGGGAGAAAATAAACTCTCAGGCCAAAACCAGGATCCAAGTCTGAACATTTGCTCCTGGTTCAACTTCATCTTTGCTCTCCAGAACAAACCTAGTGACCAAACAGAGCTTACAGGCACTCCAGTCCATGAGTCGGTTTTTAGAAAAATTCCGTTTTCTTTTTGCAGCTCTTTCCCCGTTTGTGCCAAAGGCTGTCCTTGCCCTCCTGCCCTGCCCAGCCCGCAGCCAGGCAGGCTGGGACAATGGCTCCAAGGGAGGTGTGAGTGCTCGCCCTGTGCCCAGCCGCTCGCTCCGGAGCCTGGATGTGTTCATTTACATCCTAACGCTATTAACAAGCAAGCAAAACGCAAATGCACTTGGGTTTTTTAAGGCAGCTGCGCTTGTTTGGGGATTTTGACAGTGAAGACACACAAGGCAAAACAAAACCCAGCACACAAAACAAAACCAACCCAGATGTCCTGTGCCAGCTTAGAGGAATTAAGGAAAGGGGGGGAAAAAAAAACCAGAAAAGAAAAAAGTGTTTTCTAAACTGCTGCTTCGAAGCTTTTATCTCGATTTAACGGATGCATTAATTCAATTGACGTGCAGTTTAACCAGCCGACAACACATGAATACCTTCCACAAATGGTAGGATTTGCCTTTTTTCCCCCTGCAGAGACATCACCACAGATGTGAGCTTCTTCCTTCTGCTCTTTGCCTTCCCCCATCCCTCTCTTTGTAATATTTCAGCAAATAATGAAATGTACCACATGTCTCCCAACATGCAGGCACGGTAACACTGAAATGAGCTGCTCCCAGCTCTACACTGCAGTTTCTTCCTTAACTACCTCAGTCTCTTAATGCAATTTTATTGGCTTTTTAAATTTTTGATGGACAAATATTGATATGCTAATGACTTTCAAATCAGTACCCAAGAACATATTCTCTTACTTAAAAGAAAAAAAAAAAAACCCAAACAGATTTCTTTACCTGGGATTGGCATGATGTCCAAGGACAAGCATAAAAAAGAAGCCAAAGTGGGTGTTGGGAAAACAGGGACATGGTTAGAGAAATTCGTATAAAAGGGGAAAAAAAGGAGAGAGAATAATGGAATGAATGCAAAAATACGGCAAAAGAAAGGAAAAAAACAGTACTGGAAGGGAAATCTGACATTTAAACCTCGGCTCCTGGCTGGTGCCCATGGCAACTCCTCTGACAAGTTGGTAAAAACTATTCTCTCCTTTGACTGCTTTCAAGGATAATCCTTGCTTCTCTTTCCTGGGAACCATGACAGATTTTCTCTCTTTGGGGACGGTGCTGGAGTTTCTTTTATAATGGCTCTAATAAATAATGGAGTGTTAATGTCTTTTAGGATGACTAGCTGCGAAGTTGGGTCTGTTTAGGACACATTTTCACACTTGTGTCCAAGTGAGGCATTATGTGGCAAGGAATACAGGTACCTTCAAATGCTTTATTTCACATGTTTGTGCTGTTTTAAAAATTCTAACTAGAATCCAGCATTAAAAAAAAAAATCATTTAAGGGAAAACAACTTGAATTGCTCCATTGAGCTCAGCATGTGGTATTCACGGTTTCTAAATTTAAATAAGGTTTCCATCTGCTCTGTTGTTCAGGAATCTTAGGGAAAACTATTAGAGAGCAGGAGGAGGGGGGAGAGCAAGCATGCACATATTGAGGCAAGGTTGTGCTTTCTGTGTGGGATCCTTCTGAAGCAAACACAGGTCTGCAGTGTGCGGGGTCTCCCTCTGGCACACAGAGCCCCACGTCCCCAGTGCAGCAGCTGGGGCTGCAGCTGGGAACACCCCAGTGCTACAGAATGTCCCTGAGGCCTGCCCAGCACATCCTGCTGCTCATCCAGGGCTTTCAGGGGTGCTGGCAGCTGCATGAGGACAGTGGGAAGGATCTCTCCTTCCAGCAGTGTCTTCATTGCTCTTAGTGAGGGACAACCTAACCTCCTGAGCCCCTTCCCAAACACCAGACACTGTCTCTTCAGGTGCCAGGGAAACCAGGCTCCTTTGGAACAAGAATGGATGGATCGGCTGCAGGAATGAAGGTTCTCACACATGGGCCTATTGCTCTTATTTCCTCACTGAAATATGAGCAACAAATTCAGCATTTCCAGTAACTTTCACCGCATTAAGTAGAAAGAGAAGGAGTGCCAGAAGCTGTATAGCCCTGTATTAAGAAGTCAAAGTCAACAGGATAAAATGCATTCAGAAATCCCTGGCAGCATGAACAAGATGCATAGCTCTAGCCCAGAAGAGAAAAAACACAGTGTAAGTAAGCCATAAACCATGTATGCTTAAAGAGAGTCATAAGGTTTTATACTGGTCTTAGAATAAAAGCTTTTAATATATTTAGCAGCCATCTGGAAAACGGGCAGGACACAAATGTGGTGATATTACAAAATGTAGAAAACAAACATGTCTAGGAGGACACAGAGAAGCCCAAGAAAGCTCAGGGCAGAAGGGAAGTATGACAGCAGATGGAATTAGTTGGGAGTAAAAAGCAAAGTAAAATATAACCAATAATCATAACTTCAAACTATTTGTACTTTCTGTGCATTTAAATCAGTTAACCAACCAAAAATAGAAGAGAATGCCGCTAAGGGACAGTGCAATGAAAACCTTCTGTGTCAGTGTCACAGAGCTTCTAAAAGCAAATTTCTCCCAGTGGTAGTAGGCAGAGGTTGGTAGTGGGACATCAGTATTGTAGGACTTTAAATCCTTTTCAAACCCTCCGAGAATGGTGAAGAAATGGGGTAGCAACACAGTTCTGCAGTTTTGTTATGCAAATCCGCAGTGCACTTCCCCAAAACATTTTGTTCATTTCTTGCCATTGGTAACAGACACACACACAAAGTTTTTTGGGGGACGGGACAGCAGGCTCTAAAAGGATCGATTTGAATGATTAAAGGAAGGAGGACATTTCCATATGAAGGACGATTAACAAGTTCTGGGGCTGGTCTCTGTGTTCTGCTGGTGCAATGCTCACCATAATGCACTGCCAGCCACAACAGTAATGAGCAGCAGGACAAGGAGATCAGCGCTGCCCTGATTAAAGAGGATACATCTTAGGGAAGCTGTGATACCAGGCTACAAAGGACTGTGCAGATAAGCCCTGCATTTTTATAGGCCTTCTTAAAACACAAGATCAAGGAGGATTGAAAGCTAGAAATTAAAAATTATACAAGGTGCTGCATAGTGAACCCATCACCACAATCACCGAAGGCAAAAGCTCAATGGGATTTGAAAAGATCGCTGTTTTTACAGCTATGAAATCCACACCTCTTTCTGAAAACAATAAAAACTTTCCTAGTAACACAATTATAAAATACTGCAGGATAGGATGAAGGAGGAGCACCTTATTCTTCAAGTGCTGATTCAAGAATGTAGTCAAGGATTAACCTCATTTTCACTTGCGGGTATCGCCAAGCAGAGCATGATGGTATCTCACACACTCAGAACTACAAAGAAGCTTTAGCAGCCTGTACAAATTGATGACTGACTGATGAACGTGCAAGAGACACTCTTCCAGAGTGGATACATCACACTGTAACCCTAACTGATAGTAAGATTTTCTTCCCTCAGAAGCCATAGCTGCTCCAACAACAGAATATCTGACAAGATGGAGGCCGAGTTAACTTTTCCAGAACATATTTAAAATACAATTTGGTGACTGGTAACAGGTTTGAGAAAATGTGCTTGCTTTTAAAGCAGAAAGAGGATAGACAAGGATGGAATAAATAGCCTGGAAAAAGCAGATGGTATGGTGGTTGTGATGGACCATCAGAAATGTCTCACTGCACGCTGATGCAAACTAAATGTGCCTCAGCAGTCCTACCTTTTAATAGAGGCTCATCCAACAGCCATGCCAAAAATATGGGCTTGCTTTCCCTACAGGGCTGGGTTTTTTTCAGTAGTGCAGCCGTGGCAAATGACCACACAGTCATGAACTGCTTGAAAAGTTTGAGCAGTAATTCGTTTAGTGATTAGTAGCTCTATATTTTAAAAGTATTTAAATATGAAAAGAAGGAATACAAACATTCTGCTTCTCAAAACCAACTGAAAAAAGTCCCGTTTTCAAGCAACCACAAAAGGCTTAAAACTTTTTTTTGAGGAAAGTTGAAACTCCTTATTCAGCTGCTGGAGTACAGAAACTGACACTTGAAGAAAAATGTCAAATACTGCAGCAATCACGAATGACAAAAAATGTGAGTTCTAATCACAGGGTTTGGCATCACTGTGCTAGAACACTAAAATATGCCCAAAATACATCCTGTTCTAGTGGGGAGAGCATTCGGCTGAGAAGGATGAGGCAGGATCAATTTGTGGCTTTCAGCAGTGGCTTTTGGGGCAATTATAAAAAACACCTGTAGAGTCGTTTCCCACTTTTATTCTGAGACGCAGTGTTGTGTTGACAAATCTGTACAATGCTTAGTAAAAACAGTTCCCTGTTTCAGCTGGGGCTGTATGTGTAACTTCACTATAAATACCAGCAAGAAAGATACTCCAAAGCCCTGCATTTAAATCCTTGTGAGAATACCAAGTCACAGGTAATCTTAGCTGAGCTTCCAGACAGGCAGAGAGCAAAGGTTCAGAAATCTCAGCAGCAGCTGCTTCTTCCTCCTGTGAATAGACAATGCATGGTGGTCCTAATGTGCTCTTTCCCTGCCTTCTCTGCTCCTCAGGATTGAGTGCAAACATAATAATACATACATTAATACAGGCATCATGGCTTAAAGCTTCAGGTTCATCAGCTCAGATCAGGGAATATTATTTCTAGCAGTGTGCCCATGGAAAAAACATGCTTTGGCAACTTCAGGATCTGCCCTTCTCCTAGCTTCTCTGTCTTGTATTTCTTTAACATTTGGGAATCAGGAGAAACTCATTTCAACAGAAATACTGTCTAAAATGTAGTTCCCAAAATACATTTTCTATGATAGATTTAAAGGTCTTTTTAGTCTTGGCCAAGTTGCGTGGGAGGGCACAGCAGGACACTAACAAGGCTCATGGGAAAGGGTGGGAGATGAATTTCATATGCAAATGTTGAACATGACATGGATGGGAAGGAGGAAAGAAATTAAGCACAACCATTATCTCTTTCTATCCCCAAAGCTTCATATTGCAGGTGTTATTTATACTGTTTGTTCTGTAAGGAAGTGTCTAGAAAGCAAAATTAAGAGTTTCCAGCCTTTTGAAAAATAAACAGCTTGCTGTGTGGAGGGGAGGAAGCACTAATAGCTTTCATGCACATAACTTGAGCACATTATTCTTCAATGTATCGCAGTAAAGTCATTTCCATGACAGTATTTCTGTTAAGATCCTCAGAGAGCAATACAAACCCCACCTGCCTGCCCTCGAGACATGCTAAGTGATAATTTGAGTATTGAAAGGCATCAGTGATTCAGACCTGAGGTACCTGAGAGTTATCCAGGAGAGCCCCATTCTCTAGGCATCGCACTTGGACTGTCAAATAACCCACTGCTTGTTTCTGCTGGATTCAGCTTTAAAAGAGTACCACACCTGCTTTTTAGGACAGAGCAGTCACAGACTCACACACTGTGAGCTGGGTGACACTTTCACATCAGATAATCAATCAGCTTTCCTGAACCAGGGCCTTGAGAATCACTTCTTGGTAAGCCACACCTAAGCAGAGCTGGTGGCAGAGGGGCAGGAAGGGGATCAAGCACACAGGCACAGGGCAGCAGACCCTGTGGAAAGTGGGGAATTGAAGTTTGAAGGAGAAATGGGGAAAAGAAGACATTTTACCTCACTCTGACTTTAAAGACATATAATTTATGCTCCCTTTTGATCAGTCACTCAAACATTTGTAATTTACAGGTAATCTGAGAGTTACAGAACTAGGAGAATTCTGGGCATTACACTACAAGCTGCTTCTGTTCTGCATTTGGATTAGACATCACCTTTGCAAATCAAGAACAATGCTCCACATTTGCAAATGGAAACCTCAAAGCCGCAGGAGATGAAAAGAAGTACTAAAGTTTCCAGGCTCATGCTACAAAATGTCTTGCTCTTTGCAGCAAAGAGAAACCTGAACATCCAGCCATGGAGTGCAGGAACATGACTACTCCTGCTCCTGTGAGGAGAGTCCCAAGCATCCAAACTCACAGCTATGTGGGAGGTCCCAGCAATGAAATTGCCATCTCAGAGCCTGAGGCCCTACAGGTACTACAGCTGATTAATTTTGTACAACTGCAGGCTTAGTGACCCCTGAAGAGCATAAAACCAGCAGGAGGGAGTGGCTGCCTTGGCAGCGTGTGTGGTACATGCATGAGCCAGGTGATGTCACTCCCAGCCACAAGAGGCCTCCCACACTTCCTTCACCAGTTCTCCCTGAAAAGGTCCCTTTGGCCTTTGAAACAGCAAACAGGGAGAGCTTCAGCTCTCAACAGACTGCTGTGCTGTCAGAACTGTATCGTAATTTCCTCAGCAACTCCTTCCTCAGTGCCTCTGGCACACCATGGCCAGCCAGTCTGCATTTCTCCCTCCGCATCTGACTCTTTCTAGGGATCTCTCATCTGCTCCATTCCCATCATCCTGGCACAGCTCCCTAGCTCCAGCTCTCCTTTTGGATCTCACATCAGCTCACTATCAAATGCTCTACACCAGGACAAAGTCATGTCTGTGTGTGATAGGGAAGGAAGGGCTTTCTCTGCTGGGATACTTAAAATCTATTCCAATCTTCCAAAATGTCTACCAGCAATGGAAGTAAAACCAACCCTTTTCCTCTGCAAGCAACCAAGAAGCAGTGAAGTTTTAAAAACATGAATCTTTAGCAAACTTCAGAATATGCCACAGGAAGCAGGACTGGGTTTCACTGAACCTAGCACCCCACACACAAATTCTGTGTGAGACGGAGCCTTACCAAAGCACCACTGACCTGACAGAGGAGTGCTCAGGGCAGCAGGTCCCTCTTGTCCCATGGACAAAGCTGCCACAAGACTCTACATGCAGGTTAGTGACAGACTGGGAGCAATAGCTGGACTCTGTTTACGCTGAGAAAGTACAAAGGGATGAAAAACAACTCCTTGCACTCTCAGTGCCCTCCAGCCGAGCTCAGAGGAAGCCACGAGTCATGTACTGGTATGCTGCTCTTGCATAACACCATCAGATACTGCTCTTTTGGACATGCCTCATGTTTTGGAGGACAGTTTTATTTGTTGATTTAGAAACAACTGAGAAAGCAAATTTTTTCCCCCCTAAAATTCCCTTCAAGACAGACAGTGAAACATCTGTGTATGGATCAGCGTTACCACATCTGCCCCGTTCACCATCCGCAATCGCCTCTGCCACAGCCAAAACCAGAAATGTGGACAGCTTGAGCTAAAGGCATTAACTCAACAAGTGAGATGAGAAATGAGGAAAAAATCCTACACACTCCCCAGGAACTCATAAGTAGGCAGAAATCAAGCCCCCATTTCAGCAGAACTCTTTATGCTTGAGTGTTTTGAGGACACTTGAAGAACACAAACCCTGCAGTGGCCCGGAGCTGCCGAGTGCTGGTCAGCACTTGGTTCAGTAACAGTTCACAGAGCAAAGCTCCTGGAAGTGCCACAATCATTCCATGGGACTGCCCCAGTGGCTCCAGCTGCAGTCCCAGGCCAGGGTGATCCTGGTCAGGCAGAGCAACAGGCAAGGCATCGAGCAGAGGGACAAACTGAAGCCAGGAGAAAGAAACAGAGCACTAAGGCTTTACCTTTCCAGCAGGAACACCAAGCACAGGGACTGTGGAGCAATATCTCAATAAACAATAAACCCCCAAATTAATAAGGGAACTCAGTCACATGCTTTGTGCCTGACATTTCTATACTGTATATAAGTAAATGTTAACTCAAAATATCTTGCTGCTGGCAATATGTTATCCTATCAGTGCGTGCTTTGACATGTGCTTTCCTTTAACAACCAGAGAGGCAATAAGCAGAATCTATGGAGCTTCTCTCAGCTTGAACTCCTCTGCAGCTCAGAGGGGTACTGGAACTGCAATCCACCACACATATGGAGTCATAAAATACTCATCACTGATTCTCAGGAGCAGCTTCCATTATTTTGGTAGACTGGCACTTCAGCTCCTTGATGAAGTTTAGGAGCACTTAATTTTACAAATCTTAAGAACAAACAAGGGAGAGATCACAGTGTTTCTCCCTCTGGCAGCCCATGAGAATGATGGCATCCTTCCCAAAACTCAACCAAGTCTAAGGTTATAGATAGAACATTTAATCTCCTCCTGCTTTTTGCACATTTGTATTACTGGTTTATACAGCAGTTCTGTAAAGATTCTGTAAAATTTTTTTGTTTCAAAACTGATTTACAAACTGAGAGTCATGTGCTTATGGTATTCATATCCCTAAAAGTGAAAAGCTGAGAGTGAGTGATGGATATCTTCCGTTAACAGGAATTTAAGACTATTTGTTTCCCATTTTCATTTCCTTGCACAGTCATAAATTGGTGTCGGATTGATTCAATGACCTAGATATTACTATTTCCACAACCTGGTTATTTTTATCTCCTGATCAAAATGGTTGCAGTACAGGAAGGATCTTTATGGCTTTTTCTATCAAGTTGCTATGCCAGTTATTTGCAACATAGATGCTGAAATGGCCACATCACAGGAAAGTTATTATTATTTTTACTGCAAACAGAACAGAATTAGCCACGACTGCAGACTAAAATTTTATTCCTCAGCCTTTTTATTAAATTAGCTCACTTTGTCATCTGGTGTCCAATTATCCCTCAGACAGATAAACTGCATCTTCCACACAGAAGATAAAAGCTGATTGAACATCTTCACTGGAACAACGTTTCCCTTTTGGTCCCTCTTGGGAAGATGAAGGTAGAAACAGCCACACACGCTCTTCTGTCCTACACAGGAAGCTTCCCATCTGTCCACAAACAAGGGCTCATTTTTATTGCTTTGGACATTTCCTAGGGAACAGAAAGTACCACTGCCAATTTCTGCCCCAGGAAGTATTATGTTTGATTTTAATTATATTTCTAGAGCTTTTTAGGACTACAGCATTTCTAATTACTAGTGCAAACTGAAGGTATCAGGAAGGGATGCCCCCTTGACATCCTAAGGGCAGCAAAACAGCCGAGATGATCACACCATTCCCCACCTCAGGGTATGGAGCAGTGCCAAAGGAAGGATAACAGACTTCAGAAACCTCTCATGGGCACTGGGAAAAGGCACCTGAGGAGATGCTTTACTGGAGCATCAGAGCATTCTCCTACAGAAGAGAAACAAATTCTAAATGGAGACACCACCAAAGTCCTGCAGAAACCTGGTGAAAGCCCTCTGGAATACCTGAATCCCACATTTCTGCATGGAAAAAAATCCTGAAACACTGGACAGTGAATACACTGCTAAGACCACATATTCCTCTTGTATGTTAATGCAGGGTGCACAGCAGGTGAGAATGGGAAGAAACTATTCCTATAGTTACCTATTTATCCATTGCTCAACCCCCTCCCCCCTCCTCCTGGCTTAGTGCCTGCAGAGGATCCCAGTTTTGTATCCATGTTCTGAAAACAGTAACAGAACTAACCAAAAAACAAACTGGAGAGACTGTTGAAATAATACAGCAAAGATTAATCCTTTCTAAGAATTACTGCCAACTACAAAAAAAGGCTTTTACCTCTTTTTTTAGTAACAAAGCCAAGAAAAGTTTCAACTGAAAATAATTAGAGTTCCCTAAACCCTGGAAAGCAATGGATTTAGTTAATATGCAAAATTCTCTTTGGTGCTACGCAAATAATTGGGTTATGGAGATGCATGAGAGAAGGGTTTGTATCATGAATCAAGGTAAGAGAATTTCATCACAAAAGCACAGCTGTTCCAGGGACTGACTTCTGAAAACAAAGTTACATAAAAAAAAAAAAATCTCAAAAAAGCTCCCTGGCAATATTCAATATTAAGGATAGCCACAACTTCCTGCTCTTGCATTGCTTCTCTGCATACCTGATGACAGAACTAAGCTGTGCCCAGACACAGATGGTTCTGTTTGGGTGATTCTGCTTACTAGATTTGGAGCCGTGTTTTGGAATTCCAGCAAAACACACCATTGCATCTAAGAGTTTTACAAATGCCACACAAGAGCAGTGCACCAGCCTTCATCTGAAGTCTCCTGTGTGGATAGCACCCAGAGAAACAATACAAATTATTCTCTTTGTGTTTGCTGAAACACAACACTGTCTGATAGTGATAGTACCTGGGTACTGTGTCCATGAGAGGCCAGTGAGTACACTCCAGAGGCAGGTTAAAAACCCAGTTATTTTCCTATCCACTGCTACCCAGAGCTATTATTGCAGCTTCTCTCCCGTTTGGAAACCAATCTAAATAAAACATTGCAACCCTGTGATGTGACTTTGTCAGCCTGCTGTCTGCTTTAAGCAACACAAAGTCACAGGGATGCCAGGTCCCAGAGGCCTTGCAGAGGGGGCTCACCAGCCTTTCTGCTTGGTAGCATCTTTCTCAGCAGAGTCTCTTTTTCTATGCTCTGGCCATAACCTGACTTCACCTCAGGATATATGAGCAGTGTCCTTTCCCTTTCCCATGACTATGGATGATAGGTATGCAAGTGAGACAGAGCTGTGGCAGACACTGCCCGGGCCCTGAGGACACTGCAGGCCCCACTGGACCCACAGTCACACCTTTTCTCACCAGTTACCTTCTCCAGCACATTTAATTCACAGTATTTGCATTAACTGCTTTTCTAAAATCACTGAGCGAGTGCACGTGTGGTATTTCTCTTGGCACAAGGATTGTCAAGCACATTCTACAGCCCTTCTAGAAAGGAAGAGCCAGTTTTCCTATGAAACCTTAATTACATTGCTCTGTGATCAAACATGGGATTGCTGGAATTCACAAAGGACTTTCTCCATAAATAGATTTTTCTGCTAATTTCAGTTGTTTGTTCACCCAACTAATTAAACATAGGACAGCCAGTGCATTACCACCCTGCTGCTTGAGCACTGTAAATTGTCTACATACAGCAGTAAATACCACATCAGAGTTTAAACTTGGCTTACTTGGTTATTTGCTCTGAAACCCTGTTTTAGACCACGATGCTGAAATCTCTCTGTGACTGGATAACATTAGAGTGCTTTAGCTCTGGAGCACATAAAGGAGATACCTGTTATTCCAGATGTTCAGTATGTGCCAGAGATCCAGGCAGATACATTCCCAGGCTCCTATACCCACTCTGTCACTACTTCCAATATCATCAATGCATGTATGAACCATAGAGATCCACTTCAAATAATGCACCGCAGGCACGCATTAAATTCACAATGAGCTCTTCATTAGGGAGGGCATTCACAGGCACAACTGGCTCTGTTCTCCTCTGGAATTTGCAGCCATACTTTTTTCAGCTATTTTCTCAATTGTACATTTTTGACAGATTTCTCTCTCTAATTTTTTGTTTCTTTCTGCTTCCTGGCCAAGCTTTGTACCCCAGGTGTCAGCCTGCTTGAAGAACTGTGGCTCCAGATGTGTCCCCCACTGTGCTGTGTTGGAGCTCTGCTCTAGAAGAGAGAGGACCTGAGCCCTTGGCTTAAAATTGCTGACCTGAGACTGAAAAATGTCTTACACCTCTACACAAATATGTACGTGTCACTAATTCTACTTGGTTAATAATTAATTGGGCCACAACCCGGATAGCAATGTTAGGCAATTCACTTCTGGAGGAACAAAGTTTATGCTTGAAAAACTGAATTAAAATCATAAGAATTCTATGGTAGTTCACTGTTCAGATATGTGTAGCTGAAAATACAAAAAAAAGGAGGAGAAATCGGAATCCGCAGTTCTTACTGCTTTGAATTCATCTACTTGACAGATGTGTACTGCACTTTTATATCAACAAAGATAATTTAATTTTATAGTAGGGAAACTAGAAATACAAGTTACATTGTACCTGTAACGGAACTGATTTATAATTAAGATTGAAAACTTTGCTGCTGCATTCCTCACGCTTTGTTGTTGTAATGATACAACCATAAGAAGCATTTTTCCTTTGAAAGCACTTACATAAATATGCCATCCACTCAGAAGACCTGTTTTACTTGAGCATTCTGACATGCCTTTGCAATTTTAATGATTAAAATAGGTCCTCTGTGCTTTTTATTGCTGATGCCATCAGAAAGTCAGAGCGTGAGTAGAACAGGTCAATCCTCCTTATTATGATCCACAGAGTAATTTACTAAATTAAGTAAGCTCTTCCATCTCAAGTAATTTAATGCAATTAAACACACACCTCACATTTATTTCTGGGGGGAAAAAAAGGATTTAGAAAGCAGATATGCATTTCTTTGTTAATCAACAGGAATTTCCAAGAATTTGGAGGAAAAAGATGTTTTATGTCAGCAATTGAAATGAATTTTAAAACGAGGTCAATATATCAGCAGGAAGACAGCTGCTGGATATCAGTGAGTGCATCCTCCTGTGAAGGAGGGCTCTGAGAAAAGAGGCACAAGCAGAGATTTTTGGCTTTGCCTGGACTGCAGTTGAAAAGAGCAGGGAAAAAAGAGCAGAAAAAACCATCAGGAGCCCAGACAGGCCAGAGACAGAATGGCCAACCAGGCTTGGGACTGCTAATTGACAGGGCAATCAGCTGGGTAATTAGGGACCTAGCTGTGCAGAGCCTTATTCAGGTTTTATCAGATCAATCTCTGCCTTAACATGTATAAACTGGTGTCCCTTAAAGCTGAAAGCATTAAAATCAATCCTAAATCAGAAATTAGCCTCTTCCACTTGGAAACTGGTATAAATAGTAAGAAAATTACTCTTTTTGCCTTTGTTTACCACTCTAGGGAGATAGACTTGTGATGGTCTGCTATTGGTTGACACAAATATTCAGAGGCTACTGGCATGCTAATTATTTGCAGAGTTGATAAGAAAACAATTAGCATGTGCCATGGAAAAATACATACAATATATAATTCAGTTCTCGTTACCTGGGGAAGTTTTTGATTTGTGGAAAAGAAAACACTAACGAATGCTTGCTGAGAGCCAGCGGTTTTTTACTACAGCCTTGATTTTGCTGGCACCATCAATTTTTCACACCCCTTCCACTCAAGCTAAACATCAGGGGATTCTGTTTCTGACTCAGGGAGAAGACAGCAATCAACAGATCACAGCCACATCCCAGTGAAGCCAGCGTGCTCCTTCTGGTGGACACCGTGACAAAGCCAATTGGACATGAACCTGTAATTATGCTCCAAAAGCCATGGTCTCCATTCCTGCTCCCTCCCAGCTGTCTGAGGCAGCCTAAGTTATCTTAAGCAAGGGACTGGCTGCACGTCTCAGCAACACAAGATAATAAGGTCCTGGTGAGCCAAGTGTCACAAAAAAGAGAAGCTGCAAGAGCAGTGGAGTGAATGAGCACATCCATCACTCACACTTTCTTCCCCTACAACTCACCATAAATTCTAGGGCTGGAGGAGGCCCATGGGTTTGTTACATGGCCTGAGATGAATAACACATCCCAACTGTCATTCCTAAAGGAAAGTAGGTGCAGTCATGCCACCACCAAAAATTAACTGTACCACTGTGACATCCCGCTCTGAAGGAGAAGGGAGCACCACAGACTCCTCAAACATCAGCCCCAAGAGAGGAGTGACACTTGCCAGGGCTGTGCTGGACACTGGAGCTCCACAGCTATTGGAGCTTCTCCCTGCAGCTCTGATCCATGTCAGGAATGTCCATAGCCTTGGGAACTGGGGCTCCTTTCAATGCCACTGCATGAAGCCATGTGAGCACTGGGAACAGTGGAAAATATCCCAAATGAACCCTGAGACAGGCACAATTTACAAACACCCCTCACTCAGCACTGACACCACGAGTGAGAATCTCACGCCACATCCACCACAACAATATTTCACAACAAAACAAAAAAAAAGTCTTTCTAGTAATTCAGTGGATCAGGGTTTCCATCACCCTCTTGGTTTTTTTTTTCCTGTTTTAATACATCAGGATTGCTGTAGGCTTTGCCTTAAGCTTTGACTGACATTTTGGCAGCCTTTCTCCACAAAATGAATCTACAGAGATCAACAAAACAGTCTGATAAACTTTTTCCTTAGCAAACATAAAATGAAAGTATGCAACTTATTGTGCTCACAGATACACTTTTACTATGTCTCTTCTGGGGAAAGAAAGAAGAAAAAAATACAGAAAAAAAACAAAGAAAAAGAAAGAATAGAGAGAAAAAAGAAAAAGCCTAACGGCCTAGATACCACTTTTATTTTCAAAGATATTCTTTGTCAGTGAAGAAAAATAAACTATTTTTGCCCAAGTTAATTTTGTTGCTGGGGTTGTACATAATCTAGACAGTGGAGTTCACCAAAATCAGTTCACANTAGGTCCTCTGTGCTTTTTATTGCTGATGCCATCAGAAAGTCAGAGCGTGAGTAGAACAGGTCAATCCTCCTTATTATGATCCACAGAGTAATTTACTAAATTAAGTAAGCTCTTCCATCTCAAGTAATTTAATGCAATTAAACACACACCTCACATTTATTTCTGGGGGGAAAAAAAGGATTTAGAAAGCAGATATGCATTTCTTTGTTAATCAACAGGAATTTCCAAGAATTTGGAGGAAAAAGATGTTTTATGTCAGCAATTGAAATGAATTTTAAAACGAGGTCAATATATCAGCAGGAAGACAGCTGCTGGATATCAGTGAGTGCATCCTCCTGTGAAGGAGGGCTCTGAGAAAAGAGGCACAAGCAGAGATTTTTGGCTTTGCCTGGACTGCAGTTGAAAAGAGCAGGGAAAAAAGAGCAGAAAAAACCATCAGGAGCCCAGACAGGCCAGAGACAGAATGGCCAACCAGGCTTGGGACTGCTAATTGACAGGGCAATCAGCTGGGTAATTAGGGACCTAGCTGTGCAGAGCCTTATTCAGGTTTTATCAGATCAATCTCTGCCTTAACATGTATAAACTGGTGTCCCTTAAAGCTGAAAGCATTAAAATCAATCCTAAATCAGAAATTAGCCTCTTCCACTTGGAAACTGGTATAAATAGTAAGAAAATTACTCTTTTTGCCTTTGTTTACCACTCTAGGGAGATAGACTTGTGATGGTCTGCTATTGGTTGACACAAATATTCAGAGGCTACTGGCATGCTAATTATTTGCAGAGTTGATAAGAAAACAATTAGCATGTGCCATGGAAAAATACATACAATATATAATTCAGTTCTCGTTACCTGGGGAAGTTTTTGATTTGTGGAAAAGAAAACACTAACGAATGCTTGCTGAGAGCCAGAGGTTTTTTACTACAGCCTTGATTTTGCTGGCACCATCAATTTTTCACACCCCTTCCACTCAAGCTAAACATCAGGGGATTCTGTTTCTGACTCAGGGAGAAGACAGCAATCAACAGATCACAGGCACATCCCAGTGAAGCCAGCGTGCTCCTTCTGGTGGACACCGTGACAAAGCCAATTGGACATGAACCTGTAATTATGCTCCAAAAGCCATGGTCTCCATTCCTGCTCCCTCCCAGCTGTCTGAGGCAGCCTAAGTTATCTTAAGCAAGGGACTGGCTGCACGTCTCAGCAACACAAGATAATAAGGTCCTGGTGAGCCAAGTGTCACAAAAAAGAGAAGCTGCAAGAGCAGTGGAGTGAACGAGCACATCCATCACTCACACTTTCTTCCCCTACAACTCACCATAAATTCTAGGGCTGGAGGAGGCCCATGGGTTTGTTACATGGCCTGAGATGAATAACACATCCCAACTGTCATTCCTAAAGGAAAGTAGGTGCAGTCATGCCACCACCAAAAATTAACTGTACCACTGTGACATCCCGCTCTGAAGGAGAAGGGAGCACCACAGACTCCTCAAACATCAGCCCCAAGAGAGGAGTGACACTTGCCAGGGCTGTGCTGGACACTGGAGCCCCACAGCTCTTGGAGCTTCTCCCTGCAGCTCTGATCCATGTCAGGAATGTCCATAGCCTTGGGAACTGGGGCTCCTTTCAATGCCACTGCATGAAGCCATGTGAGCACTGGGAACAGTGGAAAATATCCCAAATGAACCCTGAGACAGGCACAATTTACAAACACCCCTCACTCAGCACTGACACCACGAGTGAGAATCTCACGCCACATCCACCACAACAATATTTCACAACAAAACAAAAAAAAAGTCTTTCTAGTAATTCAGTGGATCAGGGTTTCCATCACCCTCTTGGTTTTTTTTTTCCTGTTTTAATACATCAGGATTGCTGTAGGCTTTGCCTTAAGCTTTGACTGACATTTTGGCAGCCTTTCTCCACAAAATGAATCTACAGAGATCAACAAAACAGTCTGATAAACTTTTTCCTTAGCAAACATAAAATGAAAGTATGCAACTTATTGTGCTCACAGATACACTTTTACTATGTCTCTTCTGGGGAAAGAAAGAAGAAAAAAATACAGAAAAAAACAAAGAAAAAGATAGAACAGAGAGAGAAAAAAGAAAAAGCCTAACGGCCTAGACACCACTTTTATTTTCAAAGATATTCTTTGTCAGTGAAGAAAAATAAACTATTTTTGCCCAAGTTAATTTTGTTGCTGGGGTTGTACATAATCTAGACAGTGGAGTTCACCAAAATCAGTTCACAAAAATAGAAAGTGGAATGCTGATGTCAGTGGTGAAGGACAGCTTTACATTGCTCACTTCAATGAAAATGAACTAAGGATGAGAGAGGCACCAACAAAATTTGGGTTTATCCTAAAATGAAAGTCAGCAGCAGCATTTCCACTCAAGTGCTCAGCAATGTAGTGCCACACTGACATGAGACATGTGCTGTGGGAACCCAGAGGAAGCACAGAGAGGCTGGGGGCTGCCGGAAAAAGCACCAGATTCATTTAAAGAGTTAGGCATACTAAAATCTATGCTAGTAAGACCTCACTTGGGTTTTAGATTATTTCATTACACCCAAATTAAATAACCAGTAATCAACTAGCTATTTATTCAGCCTTCCCATGTTTCAAAGTCCTCGGCCTATTCAATGACCATCTCACTGAAGCAGTTTGATTCTGGTATTTCAATACATTATATCAGTGTGGACAATTTGACTGCCCACTGCTTGTTAGTGCCTCATTCCTTTGCTCCAGAGGATGCATGGCTGAGAGCCAGCTACAGGAAAAGGTAAGCTCCATGGAAAAGCTCACATAAAGCCCCAGACTGTCATCACCTTGAAATCTCTGCTTTACAGAAAAGAAATAACAAGAAAAAGAATTTTCAGAATTTTGCAAGACTGGCAAAAAGGAATCCAGCTTCTCAATCCTTATCAAGTCCATTCCTACAGCCCTTATTTTAGACACTGTGTGAGCTTGTAACAGGCTTCCTAAAGAGTGCAAGGAAACCATCACACACAAGACTCTGTGTAGACAAAAGGAAATTCTCTCAAACTTCAACCCAGAGCTTAGAAATTTCTCTCTTCCCAGTGCAAGCCTGAAGCAGCTTCAAATCAGATCTGCTCATTAGAGACCAGTTTCTTAAGAAAAGAACAAAAGAAACCAGCTCAAAAAAGAGTTACTGCCGCTGAAGTATTTCCTTGGCCTCTGGAAGAGTTTTTCCCAGAGAGGATGATGTTTTAGAAGACAGAACTCCGAGATTTAGTGTGTGCCTTTCTAAAAGCAGCGTATCTATCAAAATCACAAAGTCAACGAAAGGAAAAATGGGTAATTATTGTTATTAGTACAACAGTAATAGCAAGATTAATTCAATCCGTTGGCTTCAGTGTGTTAGAAATCCCACACGTAATGTGTCTCACCACACCTTCCCAGATTTACAGCATTGCACAACACAGCACTAAAAACCTTTCACTTCATTTCTTTTCTTTTTCTGGGGAAGTACCACACATTCCAAGTGTGATCAGCCATGGCAGCTACAATCACAGCATGAAACAGCAACAGCATCTTTCATTACAGAGAGCCTGTCTATTAATAGCTGATGAAGAGGAATTATCTTAACTTGTTCCTTTGAATTCTTCTATACATCGTGTGATTTGTGCTCTACAAATGGAGATGAGTTTTGGAAAAATGCAGACAATAACACGGTGAACAGCAAGGTGCAGAGAAGCAGATTTTAAACATTTTACATTAAAGTCATTATTAACAGTTATAGGGGAGTTGTGCAAACAAGGGTAGCAAAACCTGACCTTGTGTAAAGCAAAAAATAACTACAAAAGAGGAACAGTGTGCAAAAAACCATTCACTGACAGATACAGATATTTACACACATTACAGACTCATTGTCAGTGCATCACTGTTGGAGAGCTTATTGTGAAAGTGTGTTTAGGAGGAAACAGAAATTAAGGGTAAGCAGCTGGTACACAGAACAGGTGTTCCACACCTGAGCACATCAGAGAAAGTGTGGTGTGGCACTTCCTGAAAATGGGGGAGGCAAAGCACAGGAAATAAAGATGGAAATCAGCATTGAGCCAAGGAGTTCAAGCTCAAAAACCAAAGTAAAAGGTTTGGAATTCAGAAGTGACTTCCTTGTCACACAAAGGCAGAGTGGTTTTCTCTCTTTCATGCCCCTGTAGAAACGGGAACCTGTCAGTCAGAAGCGGTTCAGAAGTGCACAACCCATCTTTGCAAGTGCTCCCCACTAATTAACATAAACTTTCTTTGATATCAGTGATTTGAGATTCTCCTGCTATCAGAGGATCTTTTAATAGTGGATTTCCATTGTGCCACAAGCATTTGTGATCTCTAAATCCTTTCTCTGTTGGATCCCCTCCAGGGAAGCCTGAATGCCCCATGTACTTTTATTTATCAAAGCAAGGGTGATTTGTCTAGAAGGGATAATTACAGAATAACATGGCCACGGGGTGTTCAGGTGTTCCTTTTAACTCAGGAAAAGGCTTACGGGAACAGCCTGGCCTTTCATGTGACACTCGGCTCATGTCACAAGTATGTATGAAATGTTCACTTCACCAATGCTTTTGAGAACTCAGACAAAGATAAAAGGTCAGATAGCTAAAGTATCTAAGTTTTTATTTTCGTTTTCTTTGAAGTTTTAATTCAACAGCAAAAATCTGTCAAATAGGACTAAAAGCTTTTTTTCCTGGCTTGACTTTTCAGTGCATCAACATTGCAGAAAAACAAAGTAAACAGGGAAGACAAAAAGAGGCTGACTGCAATTTCTTCAAAGCGTAGTCAGTATCCACAGCTCTTTGTGCCATGATTTTCCTTGGAGAATTTTGGGCAGGAGGCACTGAAAGGATTTTATGAACATCAGTCCATTTAAATGCAGCCCCAGGGAGATGGGGAAGCACTGTCCCCCCTCAGCAGATGGAGATCACTGAAAAAGAGGCCAAATGGTTTGCCCAAAGACATCCAAGTTAGCAGGCTGAAAGGTCTGGGGATGTTTAGAAAGCAGGACATGAAATAAACATGCCAGAGGAAAAAAATAAAAAAGAAAGAAGTGGTGAGAGGCTCATTTCCAGAAAAAAAATTAGGCAGATTAATGGTATCTCCAGGATAAACAGAGAGAACACATTAATAGAAAACTTCACCAAAATTGGATAAAATGCAAATAATGTAATATTTCTGATAAATTATGCCGTGACTGATTTTCTAAGAGGAATTTCAAATGAATGTGGAATATTCTTTCATGTTCTGAAGTGCTTTTCTATCATCTATTATAGAATTAATTTAAGATTTATTCACTGCTAAAATATGAAGGAAGTCTTTAAGGAAAAAAAAAGAGAAAGCCTGGGAATTCTTCAGAAATAAGTTGATCTTTGTACCAGTATTATCATTACTTTTAAACTGACAATCTTAAATGATTCCTCCATGTGGCAGGCTGCAATCCCACTCAAACCAAATCATCAGTGTTTCTGGGGTACTTTTATGTCTTTTTCACACTGGGACAGTATTTTCCTGTTATCCTTTCCAGTTTTGGATTACAGTGGTCCCTTTTGTTTCAGGGACTTGCTGTGACCCAAGCATGAAGCAGAAGCACTTTGCCTTAAGAAGAAGGACTGAGCCCAGCCTGCAGTGAGGGAATTCTGTTCTCTCTCCCTTTACCTGTACAGGAGCTTGCAAGGCACTGTGGAAACTTGCACATCAAAATAAACACAATGTGACAGATTTTAAAATCAGCAGTTATTAAATAAAAAAAGGCAAAGCGATAGGCAATATTTGTTGTCTTATAAGCTCTGCATCTCCTAAGGGACCTGTATTCATTTTGTTTTTAAAAACAGCATCAGCAGAGATTTGTAGAAAAAGATAGGGCTGTCTACCACCTACCAGATTCTACTTCAAAATGAGTGAAATAATGCCTCCTGCCTAAAAGCAAAGCTTGGTGTGTTTGTGCCACAGCTCTGTAAGAGGCATTATCTTCATCAAAACCAAGAGAATGATTACATCTTTCTGTGAGGGCTTCTTCCAGCAACTTCAACTAGGAAGGACTCAGCTTAAACTGGAATTTGAGTGTGAAAAGGAATAATTTACTCCAACTCAATATTTGTAAAAGCACATCTGGAGGAAGGAAGGGTCATTCCCATTGTGGGAGGAAGTTCCATCCAGTTTCATGCTCACTGTTCCATTTCAAATACTGGAGGGCTGCTATTTCTGCCAAAGCACACAGTATTCCAAGCCAGCAACTGGTAGGAAAACACATGTTGGTAGATCAAGGCCATTGACTGTGCCACTTGGGAATTTACTTTCACGAGTGGAAGAGTCAGCTATGGCCTAGAAATAGATCTTAGAACCCTAAATTCATCCATGTGATAGAATAAAATATAACCAAAACCATTTTTTGCATCTGCAGTTTATTCATTTTAGATTTTCATCGTTGTTTTGAGTTTTGAGAAGACAGAAGGAAGACCTCATGCTAAATTTAGTATTTCTATTGTCTCATGGCTTCTAGGAAAGTCTCAGTTCCCACTGCATTCCCTGGAACATCTGTCCTGAAGATGTAAGCACTGGAGCAGTAAAAACTTCACAATAAATATGCAATGTAGTGAGGTTGACAAGGACAATCTTCATCAAGAAGATGCAAACTGCAAGGATGAACAAAACCTTTCTGGAAGTTTCTGGCCCTTTCATATCAATCTACGTTGTGAATCCTTAGCAGGTTCCAGCTTAAGAAATGCATTGGCAGATTTTGGGGTAAAGATGGTAGAACTAATGAGGAGACTTGATTGGCAGGAAAGGCTGATGTGTTCCTAACTAATTGCTGAAGGTCTAGGATATTCCAGGCAGACAAAATTACTGAGTTGATACAACACTTCTTGCTAAATGGTTGGCCAAATTTAAGTGAATAGCAGTTTAACATCTCTCATTTCCATCAGACTGTGAAGGGGAAGAAAGAATATTTTGTCTTGCAATGTGCAAGCTGACACGGAGCTGTCAGACATTTCCTTTCAGCTAATCCTCCCTAGGAAACGCAGTGTGTGAGCTCTGACTTCCCTGTGAGTTGATCAATCTGGCTTTTGCCATATAAACAAGTGACATCAGCCTTGTGGATCTGTCACCACAGAGGGAAATGGCAGTTTCATGTATCCAGATGCAGGAGGGCTGGTTTGTTTGTTTGAAGTGAACGAGCACGAGATGCTGAAGGTGCCTCAGCAGATCCAGAATGCAACAGCTGTCAGGACGTGATTCTCCCCTCAGTCACTAACAAACTGAAGAGAACGTCACGGAAGAGCTGTTTATAAATGCCAATATTTGTATAATGAGTGCAGGTCACTCAGTGATGAAGCAGCCCCTGACTTTTGTTTTAAATACAGTTGACAACACAGGGCTACATTGACTAGAGCTAATCCAGCACAATGTACTTGGACATGCAGATGTGAAAGAAGCAGCTTCCCACATATTTAAATGGGCAATGTCAAGGCAGACACAAATACTGTATCACATTAGCACGACTAACAGAGAGTTTGCTATCTGGAATTACAGAAAAAAAGCCCTCATTGCTGAGGATACTTTGTGTAGCCTATTAGTCCTTACTGAGCATCTCCTGTCTGCCCTGATTCTTGGCCAGGCTGCTCATTTATCAGGAGCTCTGTGCAGCCAAGATAGTCAGTGAGGCAGCCCAGCACGGGCTGCCCATACATCATGGAGCCCATTAGCCATGCACATTTCTCTCCCTGGCTCCAAATGAGCTGCACCAATTTGTTACACAGCGCACCCGTGGGAGTGAAAGGTATATAGAGCACTCTAGTGCCAAATATATGGAGCTCAATTACAACAAGTAGGACAATACAATGACACAAATATGGGGGATAATTGATTGCTTGGAGAATAAGCCTTCAGACATGAGCTGTTCTCGCAGTACCAGAGCAGAGCACAAGCAGATGGACAATAAAATGCAGATGTAAGCATCTTAGGTGTAATTCCACATTTCCATTTAGGATGGGATGCACTTCTTTGGGGGAGCTGAGTCTAAAACCCTCTGACTCCACTTCTCACTGAAAAGAGAGCAACAAAACCACTTGTCAGCATTGTCTGACTAACTCAAAGTTGAAGAACAGTCCATGACATAACTGCTGAACAACCTCTCTCTCAGACACAAACACAAAACAGTTTGCTACTTCTATTATTTCCTCAGTTCTCAAGTCTACTGCAGAACATGTTAATAGGAACCAAGAAAACTGTTCTTTAGAAACTGTTTTATTTATACCCTCACAAAAAACTTTCTAATCATCTTTTTGAACTATATTCTGCAAGGCGTTCTTCCCAATATTTTATTTCATTAGCTACTTTTCCTAGGCAAAAGATTTATCCTTTGACTTCCTGAACATTTTCTGGGTGTTTGTTTTCCTTTCATTGCGATTTCTGTTTGTGAAGTTTGTTTCAGGGCAGTTCAGTTCAATCTGGGAGGCACACTGTGCTCACAGAGGTGACATTCCTTCTGAGGGTTTCATATCCACCTACCCTACCCCTCTCTCCTACAAACGCCTTTGCCCTGTGCTGTTTATGCTGTTTCCAGGTTTCACTGTTGTTGATGTTTTCAAATACACTCTTTCATTCTGCAGGAGAGACAGGCAGCCCAGAACTGCACACCAAGGCTGTGGGCTCCCAGGAGCTGGGACTGAGCTGCCTCCTCACAGAAGCTGCTCCCACTGCCCTACCAAAGATCCCGTGTGACACTGCCCATCCCCAGCTCCTCTCCCAGCCCACCTGCCTGCCAAGCAGCCTCTCCTGGCTCCTGCTGAACCAGCAAACACCCAGGGTCACTGAGTAACGGAGCTTCAGCCAGCAGTGCTCTTCATGCACACAGTGTGCCATGCACACAGATCTCAGACAGCACTCCTAGACACCAGCCCCAAACACACCAATGAATTCTGCACTATTCCAGCTTACAACAGGACATAATTTATAACATTAAAAAATTGCAAATTACAGTAAGACAGAATTAAAATTATTTTTCCCCCGTTAAAAGCTACATCTTAACAGATGGATTATGAAACACAGACACCAGAATTTATTCTATTTCTAATACAAACTGCTAAGAGGCATAGGAGATACTTCTTGTATTCCTTACAAGGAAGAAGGGGAAGGAATGCTGGTAATTTATAAAAGATACACACATTTTCCTAAGATTGAGCCCACATAATGAGAAAATTGTGGTGTGCTATGATGGACCAGGCACGTCCTGTCATGAATGAGAAGTGCTGCTCTGTTTTCACACACTGGGAATGCAGAGACGGATTCAGCATCTCTGCCAATCCCTTGTGTGATTTGAGTCTTAGCACTCCACCTGTCCTGCAGGGGGGAAAACTTTTGACAGGAAATACATACTATTGAAGGAAGTTTTTTCTCTAGGGCACAAACTTCTCTACTCGACAGATCATGGCACAGGGTGGTATGGCCAAAGAATGTAATACTGTTTGAGTGAAAATGAAAATGTTATTTGATATAGAATAGAAAGACATGAAAGCAAGGAGATCCTACTGCCTTAGGCTCTATGTCGTGCTTGGCAACATTTTTGCTCTTGGCAGCAGTGGAGGCCAAGGTGAGGGGTGTGAGCATCAGCCAGGCTTGCATGAAGGGCTCCCTGCATTACCTAATGGGGCGTGCTGGGCACTTAATGAGCCGTTCCTCAGCGCTGGCTGCTTCAAGAGGAAAAAGAAGTTCCTCTGAGCAGTGCATTTGTAATGAGGGGATGAGTGGGTTTGATGCTTGCTACTGTAAAAACATAACACTGCATCTAAATACATCCATCCATATGCACTCTAGAATGTATTTTTTCCCTTTTAGTGAGCACAGTATTAACTAGACAGAGCATTATGTTCATGTATTAAACATTTTTTATAACGTATGCTGTCTTTGAAGCTACACAAAGGTGATTTGTGACATAATTAATGAACTTTGCCTTAGGTGTGCTAAAAAATGTATAAGTTGTGTAGAGTACTATCCATTTCTCAACTAAGTTGCATTTACTGTGAAAAAAACCCCAGAATATCCCTGTCACACAGAATTACAATCCTCATGTCAGTGATCCTTATACTGCAGAATTTGCTTTGGCTGAATGATCCCTCTGATAACATCTCTCATTGCTTGGTCCACGAGCAGAGACCACAATGGGTCCTGAGAATAACAGGTTTGTTGGCCACCACCAGCCAATGCAAAGCAGTGCAAAGGGAAGAGAAAGAAATCATGCAGGCTCAAACACCCCCAAGAGTTCAGCCTGTTGTTTCCTGGAATCAGCTCATTTCAGTTCATGTCCACACACACACTTTGAAATCCTGCTTGTTTCAAGTGCTGCATTGTTGTGTTCCTTCTGAAATTTAGTAAGTATGACCTGCTACAGTGCTCAGCACCCTAAAGACACAAAGATTTGTCCTCAGTGTGAAGTACCATTAAGCCCTTAAAGATGCAATGATTTATTCTTCATATTACAGCAGTTAATAAATGGGTTACTGAATTGAATCAAAAAATAAAGCAGAGGGAAGCCCTTTTTTGGCTCCAAATTTTATTTCATTACTTGGATTTTATGCCTCCTTAGGACACAAAACACCCCATCTAACTGAACACAGGATTTCTTGGAAAATTCTCCCATATGGTTGAAGAAACCAGGGGAACGCAAAATTGCATTTAATACCTTAAATATGCAATTTGAGTGGGTTTCTGTCAATTTTAATCCTCAGAAGTACTTTACTAAAGCAAGAACACATATTTTGGTATATTCTTCCCAAATAATGGTTGCTAATTTTTTGCTGTATCTACAAACACATATTTGCATTATATTTGCTAATTGAAATTATTAAGATAACAACTCTTTTTTCTTATAAGGGAGAAATGAGGACTCGCTCCCAGCTTTTCTCTACCTACTTATTTAAGCAGAAAATTAACAAAATCTCATTCATATGCCAATTAGCATATATTTAGCAGAGGCAATTTTACACAGCTCACAGCTTGTGTCCAAAGATCAATCTTTACTTGTTTTGGAAAGAATGCCAACCAGCCTTAGTAATTTAAGTTGTTCTAATACCATACAATATTTCCATTTTATTGGGCTCACAGAGCCCTGCTGATGATCTTGGTTACTAAATGAGTCTTTCAGCAAAAACCCCCACATCTTTCTCTGGACTCTGCAGGAGCAGTTTCAGGTTGTATTTGTTATCATGGATAAAGCTGTCATGTTTTGAGAGTATTACTGCCTTCTACAACAGGACTGACTTTATGCAGAATTCACAGTGACAAATAAAAACCCAAACAAACAACTGTCTTTCTAAGTTGTACATTCTACTTCACCAAGGGGCAAAATTCAGCAAAGCACAGCTCCAGCCCCTCAAAGAGTGGCTGACATATTCCTATTTGCATGAAAGATTATGCAAAGAAGCAAAAGCCAGTTGACATCTCAGCCACATCTAACATCAAATGTTAAACAGCATAACCAGGTCTTCCTCCACTTTGATTCCCTAAAGCTTTCATCTCTTCCTATTTTCCGGTCTGCCTTCCTCCATCTGAAAGCAGTGCATTCCCCAGAACCCTGTTTTTCCAATAAACAGCCTCGAATGCCCATTATCCTGGTGGGATTCCACCTTTGGAGAATGAACACATGAGGCTGTGTTTATCAGGGTCAGGGGAAAGGGCACATGTAAGGGAGTCAGGAGAACTGGCTCTACACTTAGCCCTCTAATTACAATCAATTTTTGAGACCCTTTTCCCCTGGCAGGCAGGCAATGACTTTGGTGAGGAATTCCTGAAAGAGATTGCCTCTGCAGTTATTCCATGTGTGTGTGTGCAAAGAAATCCAAACTTCACTTCTGTAACAATCCCCCTTTGCATCACTGGCTCTGCCTCTCTTACCTTCTCTCAGTTGGCACGTTGGCAATACCCCTTTCGGCAAATGGATGCTGAGAAAAAGAAAATAAAGAGAAGTTCTGGATTCTTACTTCTTTGTCTTCCCACAGCTCTGTAGATAAATCAGATGCTAAACATTATTTTTATAAAGTCTACAATTTCCAAGCTTCAGGCACGTAGTGGAGATCCAAGTCCTGCTACTGTCAACATCCTTTGCCTAATAAAGCATCTCAGGACAGCTCAAGCGCCATTTAAACTGCTTTTATAGCTCCCCAAATATAATTTTACTAACCTGCTTTTTAAATTACAATTGCCCACTGGCCTGCCTGCTGGTGGGGAAAACCTTCAGTCCATTATTCAGCACAGACTCATGAAAGCATTACTATTAACAAGGGAGAAGTTAGCTAATGACTGGCAGCTTAAAGAATAATGAAACTGTTAATATTTGAGGCCATCCTCCCTGCTTCTGTCTATCACAAGTGCTAGAATCGTTTAAATTAAACACTTTATGTGACTAAAACACATTTCAGATGATATAATGAGCTACACCTACTGCTGTTGAATGCATCTATCATTTCTAAAGTCAGGCTTTAGTCCACCTGCTCACTGAGGGCTCAATTTTGCCCTAAATTACACATGGATAATTCCACCACGGTGAATCATATGATAGGAAGTACATTAGGGGAATATTTCATCCTTGTAAGGTATTTTGCTAAAGGTTTTTGAAAAATTAATTCAATTCCAATTAATTTTTACAATTTTTGAAAGAGCAAAAGCTCTTTCCACTATTGTGGAAAGAAGTACTTCTGGTTTGATGAGACAGTTACACGGTCATGTGCAATAGAGTTTTGTAAAAGACTTTTTTTGCAAATGGAAAAGATTTAGTTCAAATCAGATTGTACCAAAATGGATATACCACAAACAAACTATTAAAACTCTCTTTTTCACCCAAAGGGAAAATACCACCACAATCCCAGAATTTCATGTTAACAGTCTTTAGCTAGTTCTGCAGAGGTGGAGGAAGCTTTGAGCCTTGCAATACACAGGGTGTGGGGAGTCAGTGTCCCACAGGCACCATTCCTGGGAGACCCCATTCCACAGTTCCCCTGCATTTTTAAGTCACGAGATATAACGCTCCCATTTATTCCTGCCAATGCTGTTTTTCCAGGGCAGGCTCAGGAGCATAACCAGGCTTCCCCTCCTCCACGCAGAGCTGATCAGAATACCAACAGAGAAAACATATTTCAAATTAAACAATGTCATTAAGTATTCACTAGATGCCCAATTACCACTGTACCCAAGTGTGCTTGCTGTCAACATATATTAGCTACAAAATTGATAGAAAGGTAGAGCTGACCCAGAAATTGTCACAACTTGTGATCTTTGTCAATTCAGCTGAGTGACAGGCTGAGTCGTGTAAATAACTGCACCTCCTGCCATTAAAAAGGTCATTTCAGGTCACTTGAAGCGAAACTTTTCTATTTTCTCACAGAAAAAACCCCCTCAAAAGTTTTCTCTGGCCAACCAAAGCTTTGTTTAGTCAGTGGGGTTTTTCTTCCAAATTTAAAGATGTGAAACATTTCTAAAACAGTTTTTGAAATACGTACGTTTTGCGGTTTTTTTCATGACTAAGTATTTATTTTAGTGAAAACTTTTCAAACAAGCAAAAAATTGCCTTACCTTTCCTCCTAGTTGTCCTCTTGCAGAACATTTTATCTTGGATTACTTAACTCAGAATTTACAGAATAACACACATAACACAAGCAGTAGTCTCAATAACCACCAGTGAGGAGGCTGGTCAAGGAGCAGCCACTGAAATGAACCTTCCCAAAATGTTCTGAAGTCACCGTGGTTGTGAATGAACTTGCACCGAGTGTGACTGTGGATCTCTGTGACTTGTTAAGGAAGTGCTCCAGAGCCTTCTGGGTGCATCAGGGTGAGATTCCCAGCCCTTTCCATGGATGTCCTGAGCCAACAAATATAATAGCTTTACTGCTGACGGTGCCCTGCAGGCTCAAGAGCTGGAATTGTTTTCCCTGGAAAGCTGAGCTCCTGCTCCTCCCTTGCATCGCCAGACTGGCGGCTGTTCTGTGACACCCTCGGTAATCTTTGATCACAGACAGCGTGTGCTCGTCTGCCATTTATCACCTGCTCAATCCTCACTCCCATTTGGCTGCCAGCTGGTGTTTCATGGAATTGTACCTGGATATGTTTATGGATCGCACCTTCATCAGCGTTCCCACAGCTCCCACATATGTTAGTGGTGGCTGACAGAGGGGAAGAGCTCTTCCTTGGCTTCCAGGACAAGGTTAACACCTGACCCAGCAAGGACTGAATTCTGGAAGCCTGTAAAGTACTTGGTGGCTGGTTTTTGCTGTCTCTGCAGAGTAGGTCTCCCTCAAATAGGTCAAAGTGCTCCTCTAGCAGGCTCAGAGGGCTGGGTTGTGTCAGAGGTGCTTTGATTAATCCCATGTAATTCGGCTGGTTTATTAAACTGGCAGTATTTAGAATGGCTCTCCTGGTGTCCCTCAGCTTCTTTGCTTTGCATGATAAGATACCCTGCAGATCAGCATCCATAATGCATGAGCTCAGCCTTGCCATGGTGACAGCACTGCACAGCCCTGCAGTGGACAGGATGCTAAGGAGAGCTTTCCTGCTCCCTTCCCAGGGGCTGCTTCCCCAGCTCAGTGTGGAGCCCACTGCTGCCAGGCTGCTTTATGTGTGCTGACACCGAGCACAGCCAGACACCCAGAAGAAAATGAAATCTCACACTGAGAAAGGCCCTACTATCAGTTAAGCTTGCAATGAGCTGTAACTCTGCCAAGTACCATCAGCAAAAGCCAATTTTGGAGTTTTATTGTTGCTCAATACAAGAGATTCCCTCTCTAAGCTGTGTTTGCCCCTGAAGAAGATATTTGGGTAACCCAATGTACTTTGGAACTTTCAGTTTTCTCATAGAGAGTAAAAAAGTACAGAGCAAAGACACCCAATTTCTTGGGGAGGTAAGAATGGAAACAGCAACAGCAACCTGGCAAATCAAGAAATTGGTGCTGAGTAAGTGCAGTCTGAACAACTTAAGGAAACTCCAGAACCAACTAGGCCTTGCTGGCAGAATGCATCAGCAGAGGAACCTCACTTCACAGCAGCTTCCTTCATTCCAGGTTATTCTCTTATTCCTGGTTTCTAGAGTCAAACTTTTCAATCAAATTATTGAAAATGTTTTGACTGATTGAAACATCAGATTCTTTAATTCCTGAACGTGTGAAGATGTATCAAGATTTCTTCTTTAATACAGGATTGTACAAGAAAAACTATTTTTCCATCTCATTCAGAATGGTTTTCTATTATAAAATCCCAATCTTCTGCTCTGAATTTGATGACAAACAGAAAATAAACAAGAGACTCCCCGTTTCTGGGATAGTGCCCCAGCTGCACTGAGAGAGAAGTTTTGTTAAAATCAAGTGTATCAGCAAACTCAGTTGGTAGCAAAACTCCTCAAATCAAATCCAATTTTAAGTCTTCCAACCAAAGTCATAATTTTTTGGTTCAGTCTCAATTTCCTTTTCCATATTTTTCAAAGTAAAAAGGGAGAGATGAAGACTTCACAAAATTTACAGAATTATATATAACCGACACAAACTAGCATGTGCAGCTGAAGTTTCACAAAAACATTTTTTTCATTTAAAACCCCTTTTTAGATGGTGCTATGCCTTTTTTTCTTTTGACATTTCTCAAATGTTCAAAGAGAAATTCCAGCATTTGCTCTATGAAAATTCTGTAATAGAAGATTGTTGTTTAAAAAACATGCACCTTTCGAGAAATTTCAAGTAGAAGCTTTTTTGCATAGTTTACTGCTAACAGCATTGAAAACCTTAGAAAACACAGCCAGAAGCCTGAGTTGCATTATACTGGACTTGTCTAAACTGTGTTTTAGAGGTTATTTCATTATACTAGTGCAAACACTTCTGTGCAGCCATTTAAATAATTTTAAATTTGGTTTATATTGATTTAGTATGTCAAGCCCTTCTCAGCTTAAGGGAAGTCAATACAGGACAGGTTTAATTCACTTGATAGCTCCCTGAACAAGAGTTTAATACAATCAGTCCAGCACTCAAACTTGATTAACCAGTGCAATCCCACAAGTAGACAAAAACACCAGAAGTAGAGGAACTGGACCATTTCATCTCCTCTGAAAATATACTAGTAGAAAATGGAAGCTGATAAAAAAGATTCCATTTCTGTCCTCAGATATCTACCTGGATCTGCCCGGGGAGGCTGAAGTCACACATTCACGGGAAAATCCTGCCTCTGTAATTAGCCCACAATTAACAAAGCTTTGGATGACTTCTTCAAAAATAAGTGACTGAATGGTGTTTCAAAACTGTGCAAAAGGTTGGGATGGAAGAACCAGAGGAAAGACATGAAAGTCCAAAGTGCTCTCCCACTGAACTGAACACTCTTGTTCAAGGCAAACAATTCCGGATTACAAACCAAACTGCAATCATTAGGAAAAGCAGAATGCTGCTCACTAATATCCTTTAATGACACAACGGGCAGTAATGGCTGATTCAACATAACTGCTTGCAAGTTGGTGCTTGGGCCCTTGGCCCTGCTTTCCTCAAATCAAACAATGCTGCCAAGAGAATGAGGAACAGATGCTAAATATGCACGTCTCGCACGCTGCTTCAATTTGTTCATCACCGACTTCCTCCGGGATAAAAGAGATATTGTCAAAATGATAATGATGTTGTAAACATTTTGGCCACTTCAAGCATTTTCTGAATGCCAGATAAATTCAGAATAATTTTTAGCAGTAGGCTTGCCAGAACATCAGCTGAAGCCTTCATTATAGCTATTCATATCCCTATAATAAAGGTTGCATCAGCAATTCCATTATAAAAGCTCTTTCAGAGGGTTTGATAATTTGGCTGCAAAAAGTATTTTTGGCTGAAGCCTGGCATGTAAGTTGTCTTAGATATAAATTTTCAACTAAGTTTTAAACTGTTCAGCTGTTTTCTACATGAAGATGGAAGAAACAAAGAGGGTTTCGCTGGTTTAAATGGTTCTTTTTTTGGTCCTACATAAAAAAGCGCCAAACTGTTTCTTTTGAAGTAGAAACTCTGTTAAGGAAAAGAAAAGCCAGGAGTCACACACTTAGTGCACACTTACACTTAGATACATGCTAATTACAAGCACTCTGGTTAACTGTGGCAGGATCTGGATTAGGTGCTAGGGAAGAAATTCCTTGGAGGATTTGTGACACACAAAGTCACTCAAGCTGTTCATTACCCCAAGAAAGGGTAACGCTGATAAAATCACCAGCCTGAGGTCAAGCACTGTTCTAGAAAACAGAGTGCAATGGGACAGTAAATTTATAAACGTAGCAATAAAGGAAAAACTTACAAGTCTTCAGGTTTAATTTAATCAGAAAATTAGTAAACTGAGTTGGAAATCAATAATTCAATGGCACTGGTCTTCCACGGTGTCTAAAAGACCCATAGCCTTTAATGGATGTTTATTTTTCACTCTAAGTACCATCTACTTTTTTAAAGATGAGGGCTAAATAGATTCCAGCAGGTGTGTCCCAATTATAAGCTCAAAAGCTGGAAAGTGAAGGAAAGCCCTCAAGATGTCCTTTGTCCTGACAAAAGAATGATTCTAGGAATCGTATCCCACACTGACTTCATTTTACCAGTCTTCTTGCTCTCTGTTACTCTGGCTAGGGAAGAAGGAAATCTCCTAAAAACACAGATTATTTTGTATTCCTCAGATAATTATTTTGCCTGAGAAAGAACAATTTGGAGATACTTTTTTTCGCCTCTGTTGGTAACCTCACACACAGAGGAGGCTCAGGGCTGTTAGTGCCTTGGTGGGCAGGTCTGATACCGAGCTTCCTTGATAAAAACCCTGCATTTCACTGCACTTGTCTGCCAGCTTTCCTGGCAATTAAATAATCCTGGGCCAGCTGCTGTAACGGCATCTCCCAGGCAGGGACACACTTCCCTGTCACAGTTATCATCTCCAGAGCTCTAAAAGGAGTGGGAGAACCTCTACACAGTGATCATGAAAACACATGATGTGGTAGTGGCAAATGGTACCAACTTCTGTGTGATGCTCTCAAGTTTGGGAATACTAAGCTTTCAGTGAATACAGGTCTCATCAACGGAGGGGTTACTGCTGGCAAAGGAGGAAACAGAACTTTGTAATACAGTGAAATCAATCTGGGTGAAAGGGACTTTTACAGAAAGTATGCATCAAAGGCCTTACAATGGTAGGAGAATGAACATCTGCTTGCAGGAGACAGACATGCAGCACAGAATCAACCCTGAGGTTCTTTTTGAGCAGGAATCTGTATCTGTTCATACACTCCAGCAGTGCCACAGGGCAGGCAGGGCTCCATGTGCACTTTCTGGCCATGCACAGGGAGCATCTACCCTTCCTTCCTGTCCCCAAGGAACCGCTCCCTCCCACTTCAGCACAGGCTAAGAATTACAGCACATGCTCAACCTTTCTTTTCTGAGATGGATTAAATCACTTTCAATTACCAAAAAAACTAAGGTGCTTGACAGATGGCTTCAAAGCACTACCCTTCATGGTTCATTACCAGGATCTTGTAAACAGGAATAGGTTTTTCTTACCTGCCTGTGAAGATGCTGCTGAATGTTTTATTTCTGGAAATGCTGCCTATAAATATGACAGTGATATTTTCTGACACAGAACTTCCAGAAACTGTTTTCCTCTTAGCAAATTAGCTATGGTGAGACTATTTTGAACTTAGAACTGGGTACAAAATTTTAATACTCTCACATTTCTAAATGTATATCTGCCTTCACACAGTGTCTGATGTGTTCCAGATACTTTGTGACACTCATTTAAAAAATAAAAAAAATGAAGCACAATTCCATTGGAACCATGCTGGATTTTCTCTTGGCAAGTGGCAGAAGAACTTACATTTCCATCCATGACCTGAAGTTCCCAGAATTCAGTCCTCAATTCCTCAACAGCAACACTAGGCCGTGGAAACAGAACAGTTTTGACTAAAGCTTGATGTCACAATCAGAATGGATGTTGGAATATGCTGGAAATTAATAATCACTGCAATAGCCAGCATTATTTACTTTATCTCTACAGTGATTTAATCTTAGTCTTCTCTCTAAATTGCTGGAAATTCTCATATCTAGTGTATTGATATTTTACTGGTAATGTATGAGGGAGTTACAGACATGTTCAGGATGAATGCTTGCTGTTTTAGCAGCTGGCAGACATGGAACAGCTGGGGATTAGGCACTCAAAAATCACATGTAACAGCTTGCAATCTGTGTGTTTGTCTGATTAGGTAAATGTCTAAGGTGACAGCAGTAAAAGAGTTAACAACGTCTTCTTTGAGAAAAATATACTTTTAGCTGCTCTTAATTCAGTTTAGCAAATATAAATGGAGAGAGGGATGACAATGTCTGATCAAAGGTTTATTTGGAGCAAGAAACTGGTAAACAGGGTAAAGGGATAGAAAAGAGGAACATCTTCTCTCCCCAGCAAATCAGGTTCTACCCCAAGCAGAGTAAAACACAACTAAATTAAAAGGACCCATTCTGAAAAATCATTACAATTATGTGCATTTTTTGGACTTCTGCATTTGAGCACAGCCATGTACATTTAAACTTAAAACTCCTGTTCAAATTTGGAACTCTTGTTCTCCTCTTCTGTGCCCTTGGTCCCAACACAACTATGCACAGATGCAAAGTATTTATTTGAACTAATTAAGCAATTCTGCTTTTATTGAAGTTTTTCTTTCCACTTTCATGGCTAGTAACACACAAAGGAAGTTTACAATTCATTTTGTTTACTAAATGTTGCTGCACAACTCTGGACAGCCCCAGGCAGCTTCAGAGGCTTCATGTTCAGTTTAAGCTAAAACTGCAGATCCACCACTGAGTTTTGAATTCCCATCTTCTGAGTAAGCACCACTGTAATCTACAGACAGCCCAGCTCACTCCTATAGGAAAAGCCTACTGAGCATCACTAAGGGCAGCAGGATCCAGCCCTGCCTGACTGTGCCACCATCAGACAAATCACTGATGTTCCTGAGGAAAAGTTCAAGGGCTGTGACTTTCTGGTCTTGCCTGGAATATTGTGCCATGGGAAGAGCATGCAGGCCACTGAAAACGTGGAGTTTTCTGGTTTTTATTTTTTACACTAAGATGTGATGACACATAGTGTTACAGACACCTCTTGCATTTCTGGGTTGGAGTCTCAACAGCAAACATTGCTTGGGGCTGCTGGGATGGCCAGCAGGAGAGACATTATTTCCAGTGCATTGCATGAGATACAGGCTGGATCCAGAGCCTGACCTACAGAATCCCTACACAGGCTGTAACAGCCCTGCTCAATTCTGACTATAACATACTGACTATATCCATTCCTATACCCTGTATCCAGAAAAATGCTTGTGTTATGTCCAAGTCCCTACACTGCTGCTTTTGGAGCTGCAGCTCCAAAACTCACCAGCCAGTAACACAAGAGCAGTGCTAGGAAAAGCACAGCTGAGTTGTGGGAGTCTCCTCAAGCACCAGCTCCTCCAAGCATCCCAGTAACTGTGGAAACTAAAATCATGCATGAATAAAGACCAAATCTCCCCTGCTACAAACACCTCCCCTTTGCAGCACAGTGCTGTTAGGAAATTTCATTGTTGCTGTTTAGGCTACTGTCTCAGACTTCCTGGTACCTTTCTTGTGACTGGCATTATGAACTGTGCTTTTTTTTTTTTTTGGACGGGTTTTTGAACTGTGTTTTTTTTTTTTTTTTTTTTTTTTTTTGAATGGAGGGCAGCAGAACACATAGATGAAAATTAAATTGGGAGTTTGCCAAGAGTTAAGTATTTGTCATGTTCTTCCTCTCTCTTTTGGGCTATAAAGCAGAGCAGTAGGGACAGGACTGCCAGACTCATTTTTTTTACACGTGATCCATGGTGCAAGCAAACACCTGTCTGCACAAGTGGAAAGCCAGTTTATTATTCTGTCACACCACCTAACCCCTGATGTGATGTCAATGAAAGCATCACAAAACCTTTCTACCAAAACTGGGAACGTTCTTGTAAAAATAGTATTGGTTGTATTCCATGTGTGGAATACTGATGCTTAAAAGACAGAATAAGAACAGGAAACATCCGACTGCTTTTACAGAAAAGCTCAATTTTTTTAGAAACTGCTTCTTAAAGGAACAAAAAGCAAGATGCTTTTCAGGTGGTTTTAGAAGGATCACTTTCCCCCTCCAACCTTTCTATCCACCAGATAAATCCTCCTGGCTCTTTTACAGTGCCCTGCCCAGAGACACAATAATGGGGATTGCACTCAATCACTCACTGCAGAGACTCCCTCATCCCTTTTCCTTCTTGAGGGATTGGAAGGATGGTCAGTGGATCTGCTGCTAATTTAGAAAGATTAACCACTCCTTAAAAGGAGCAGGTACTAAATCCCACATAAAGCAGCAGCTTACACACTCCCCAGTATGAGCTCTCCGGCTCCTGCTTGTCTTCTGGCCCTGGTGCTGAACACAGCAAGGCCTGCACTGAAAGAAATAACAGCTTCTCTGCAGAATTCAACTGACTAAAATAAGGCAGATACAGCAATAGAAATACTGGAAGCTACCCGTTGGGTATATTTCTTCATTAGCTTTGTGTTAAACCAATACTGTAGAGAGGAAAATTTCTGAAAATTTGTATATAATTCAAACCAAAACCAATTTCATATTTGAGCTGGAGTGACAGAGTGACTGTCACAGGAACCTTTCTAACAAATCTCATCACCAGATTAAAAAAAAAAGCTTTCAGACAATAACAGATGTAAACAAAGAATGCAAATAAAGTCAGGTATTAGTATTGAGGCACTAAACTGATCACACACAAGCAGCATCCATGTGTGGCATGCAGTGCTTATGTTCCCTTTTAAAACACCAGGTGCTGAAGAACACAGCCTCAAAAACCATCGATCCTATTCATTTCCTTAAGTGCTAAATTCACTGCATTCAGGCTCAGAGTTAATTTCTAATACATTTGTCCTGCCTTCATGCTGTTAATGCAAACATGAATTACAGCTTCTTCCATGCTTACAACCTTCAGCTTAATTCTGCTCGTCCCTCATGAAGCACATCAACAGGTAAAGAGAGGATAAAGATTTCCTTAAAAACAGTACCCATTCTCTTTCAGCCCAATAAATTCTCCTGGAAGGCTTCTGAGCAGGACCCTGCAGAGCAGAGCACGGCATATGTTACTGTGAGAAGGTGGAAGTGACAGATGCTGACGGCATTTTGGAACAACACAATTGGGTCTGTAGATAGACACAAGTGTAGCTGATTAGGCAGACAGCTCCATTCATCCCTCTGTACACCAGCCAGGAGGTCTCTAATTGTCCTGCAGATCACTCAGCAATTAATGATGCTGTTGCCTTTGGACAGATCATGCTACAGATCAATATTTTCTGTCCAAGTCAAAGCACTGAGGAGATATACAGATATCAGTTACTCTATCAATAGAGCCCACAGCAAAGATTTGGTGGGGAGAATTTCTTGGCTAAGAATCTATTTCTGTCACAAGCATGAACTTTCTCTCGCAAGTTCTCATGTCAAGTAACCACAACCCTTTACAAATTCCATTTCACAAAATTAAGCCTACACAAAATTTTGCACCAAGTCAGATATGAAGTTGGAAAAAGAAACCGAGGAGTGAACAAAAGTGGGAGTCTTAAAACTGGGCTGGAATGATCCTGCAAGGATCAAAAGCAGAAAGGCTACAGAGGGTACGAGAACCTGGGTGAAATGTCTCCCAGCACATGGGTATTGTGGATATTGCTGCTGTGTAACAGCTTTGTTTTAAGAGATAATCCCCATGCCCTAAGCATTAAAATTCTTCATCAGAGATACTGACTTATCTCTACCGACAAAGCAGGTCTGCACCAAGCACTCTGGAACTATAAAGTGCCCAAGCCTAGCTGCCCACAGAAAGCTTGTGAGAGCCAGGGCTGATATTGTTTCCCTCATTCTCAGGTGAAATCTCAGGTTTAGATTGGGTGTCATCCAAGCCAATGGTAAATTTTGAGCTGATAACACCACAGGTGGGGCTTTTCATCCATTATTTCCCCAGTAAGAAGAATGGCCTCCAATTTCCTGACTAGAACAGATTTAAAAACCAAATCAAAATCAATTTGAATCCAATAAAACAATAAAGTTAGACAATTTATTATAAAAAGGATGTTTTTTTACAGCTCACATGACTCAAAATAGCTATTGTATCTAAAATATCACTGCAAGTAAGGACTTGCTTGTTTCTATCACATCTCCAAATTATAGCTTTTGAGTGCCTCAGGATAATTTTAATTGAGAAAGAACCGTAGTTAGAAAATCAATTATTTTCAGTAATCATCTGTTTCAGTTCTTCACTAATGACCCATACAGCTATCTGTGTAAAACAAATCTTATCAGCCTGGGATCAGCTACTTGGGAGCATCTCAATAAACAAGCCAGTGTCTGCCACACTTGGTACTATCTGTGTAACCACAAATTCTCCAGTGGTGGGAGTCTGTTAAATCCATTAGAATTATCCCAACAACGTGGCCACAAGAACCTGCCTGGGGGCACAAGCGTGGTCTGCTCTTGACTTCAGCCACGGTGTCTGGTCTGTGACAGCAGTTTGGACTGAACAAGGTGCTGCAAGCCAAGAGCCAGAGGAGGAGCTCCAGGTCCTCCCCATCACCCTTCCCACTGCTTAAGCTCACAAAGGTATTCCTCAAAGCAAGGGCTGGAGAAGGAGAAGTCAGGTGTGGACCCCTGCTTTTCTGGCCAAAGAATTTGCCTGGTGTGGACACCAAAAAGAAACTGATTTGCTGTTTCTATGATTTTCCTGCTGCTTGGTTTTATTATTTAGAATGGCTTGTTCTCATTTAAACTCAATCTTGTCCCAGTGTTTAATTAACCTCTCCATTAGGAAGCTTTCCTAATGTACAAGATAAATGTAGTTGTATTTTAAGTATATCTTTTTTCTATCCATAGAGGTACATCATAATTTCTCCCTTGCCACACTGAAACCACCTTTCATGTTCCATGCCTTTATCTTCTCCTCTCTCTGTGAAGCAGCTCCAGAAGTATTTCCCCAGAGGGCTGATTTTGGAGCTCTCTGTTCTTTCTGGTCTCCCATGGCTTCCCCTCATTCTGCACAGACTTTGCCTTGCAGTGTCCTGACCCTGCCCAGGGACTCTGGATGAGCTCCTGCCCACGCTGAGCAGAGCAAAGGGATTAGTGCACACCTTTCCTGAGGGGCACTGCCTATGTGGTAACTCCCACAGCAACAAGGGCTTTCTTGGTAACAGCCTGCCCCAGCTCCTTGGGAGGGCTCCAACTCCCACATCCTATTCTAATGAAGGGATTCCTGGAAATTCAGCTCCATTATTCCAGGGCAGACTTCATACCTGCTGTGGGTAAAATCTTAAACTGATGATTTAGAATTAAAAATCTGCATTTTATCATTTTGAATGCTTAATCTTCATTTTTGTTTCTGTAATTTGTAGATGATAAGAACTTTACTTTAAACTTTCCATTATTTTCATGCTACAATGTTTGATGATAGTTTGGACTAAAACTACAAACAATTTTATACTTCTAAGGTATGTTATGCGTTATGGAAAATTATATATTATATTGTATGATTATACACATTCAGACACTTGTGTGTTTGCAGAAAAAGGCAGCTAAGGGCGTTTGCTCATATTCATCCTTCAGAAGCCTGTACATCTAGAATTATGCAAATGAATTTAAAGTTTTCTACACACTAAATTATAGTTCTCTTCCTTCCACATTCACTTTCTCTTAAGCACTCCAAAGAACAAAACACAAAAATACAAATTATGTTCAGGAAAGAGTGTAAGGTCAGCATAATTTTTTTCTGCAGTTCACGCCTTTTTGATGTACACTTCCTACTCTACAACTGGTAGGGAGACAAACTGTTAATGGAGGATTTTGTATAAGTAAGCAAAACACGAAATGAGGTTTTGACTCAAATCTCTCCTTAAACATGACCAAGACACATTCCCAACAATGGTGATTTCTATGGACTTACATGGATTTGGTCCTGACTTTTTCCACAGAGTTGAGAGGTTTCTCCTGGAGGACACTGGCACATGACACCAGTGAAAATCCTGAGCTGGAATGCAAACAGCTGTTTAGCTTGAAGGGCATGTAAGAGTGATTCTGAAGAGTGCAAGTCCCACACTTACAATAATGTCTCTATGAAAAGGTAACTGCTCAAGCCACTGTTTATTCCTGCTGGACACACAAAGCCTTTCCCAGGCACTCTGTCAAAGCAAATACCCGAGGCTGCTGTGGAACATCAACATCTTGCCAAAGCACTGGGGGAACCAGGAGGTTCCAGCTCCTGAGAATTCTGTTTATTACAGGCTTGACCAAATCACTGGAGAGCTGGGAGCTCAGCATGAAGTTCAGACAAGGGCAAACCAATCTAGGTAGAATTGATGTCCACATGCTGAGAGTGGGAAAGGCACCCCGGTTTCCTCCGTGCTAAGGAAAGATCAGGAGTGGGAAATCTCTACTGGAGCATAACAGCAAAATTGACAACAGCAAGAAACCACAGGTCTAATCCAAATGTTGGAACGGATCCAAGAAAAATCTGCAAAGGAAACTCGCACTAACTCTCAAAACACTCATCAATATGCCTTAAGTGTTTGATCCAAAGCATTACAGTCATTACTGTTTCTCATTTGGAGAAAAAATTGAGAGACCTTGCAAGCAGGAAAAATTGAAAACTTTCCCTCATATAAATAAGGCTGAGGAATTCAGGAGGCTCAGGGTTTTTAGGCAGGAAGATGACAATGTAGCTGTTTTCTATTAATAATCAATATTTCATTGGTTTACGTGCTGCCTGTATGGGACATGCTGGGTTGACAGCTCTACAAAGAGAGTGTTTAACTCTGACTCATAAGGTGAGACAGACTCTTGCATTTTCAGGTCTCTTGTGTACAACACAGGTTGCTGATGAATAAAAAAATCTCTTTCCAATGTATATATGAGACTAATTCTCAGCTGACAAGGATTTATATTACATAAATAAAACCTATCAAAACCGGGTTGGCAAACTCTCTGGCAGTTTCAAATGAATGCCAAGAATTAATTGGACACAGAGACAAACAATTTTTCCATTCCGAAGATGAATTCCTGCAAGTCAAGGTTGAGTTACATTTAACATTGCCTAGAGGATTTTCACTTCTGGGAGTGTTTGCCTGGGACTTATAATAAAGACTAGGGAGAATATCCTAGGGTTCTATTTTACTGAGATTTTTACACAATGTCCATCACCATGGCAGCTGGTTGATATATGTGAGCCATGGGGCTCTTCCAATTCAGATGGCTCATTATTCATAATAATGACTCCCAGATTACATGCACAGAGAAGGAATTCTTGCCCCCTTCTTAAAGCAAAACATCTTTACCAGAATTTGGCCCAGTCAGAGAAAAACTATTAAATTATGTCTTTGTTTTATTATCTGGCAGTTCTGTGGAGAGATTCACCTAAACACCACTAGACACTTGTCAGGCCTTTTTAAAGGAAGAGAATTGGTGCTTTATTTAGAGGGTAAATTCACCACAACACACCTCTAGTTTAAAATTTTATCCTTCCAGGTAATTAAGAGCGAAGTCACACTGAGATAGCCATTTATTTATTCCAAAAACATGCAACCAAATCCAAGTTATTTGAGATCAACGAGGGAGTGCATTCCACAGCCAAGGAACCCCCAGAGAACAATCTCTGCAAACAGCAGGCTCTCCTTTAAATTCTGTCTGAATTTTGCAAAGCCTCTTTGCCTTTGAAGGCAGATCCAGTAGAAGAAGGGGTTCAGCAGGCACACAAGTGAGGAGAGGATGAGCCAAGGCACGCCCCACATTGCTAAGTGATGGTATCTCCAGAAATTCAGCATGGAAACACAGAAGTGTGATTTTACCAACCTTCTGAAGGAGACAGGAGGCCACAGGAGAGGACTTTGGGCTTTGTCTGCTCTCATAGAAGCCCTGACAAGAGAAGCTTAAGGAGAAGCAGGGCAGCTGCAAAGGATGGGCTTCATGTGAACCCCTGAGGCCCAATGAAGTGAACTGCGGCCTCCAGAAGATCTCAAGAGATCTCCAATGCTTTTCTCATTGCCAGCAGTTTTTGTTTGCTTAGAAAACCCCAAAAATCCAAAGTCAGTACAAATTATTATATGCAGACAGGAGAAAATGAAAAGGGAGATCTTCAGAGCTCCCTCTTTATCAAGCTTCCCAGCACCACGGCAAGACAGCAGTGTAAGCTGCCCCTCTGTCCCCCTCCACCTGCAACCTGCATTTTAAGATTGCTACAGAAGGGGCATAGCATGCACATGAATGAAAAATGAGAAATAAAGCAGAAACAGACAAGTAACATCTGAACTTAACTCATGAAATTATGGGAATCATCCATATGAAAAAAAATCTCCTTCATTATTTCATAGGAGCGAAACTATTGGAAAACCCACAGAGCGTGCTAACATCTAAAATCTACAGGGTCAAGGTTATCATGAGGGTAAAACTTCCAGTAAAATATATAAATACAGAATTACTCAGTGCCGTGTACTCCTGGAATTGTCCTTGATGATTTTACATTACATTATGTGTTGTGTTCAATTTCCAGTTTCATGCCTCTTTTCTCCTGTGCCACTGACTCCCTTTGCCTCCAGAATCACAGACATCATGTCCAAATCACCCTAATTGCTGCCACTTACTGCCCTAACAGGCCATTACTGTAACGCCATGCACAAATTCAGCACTTGTACAACTGCTGTGCTGGAAGCATTGCTCTTTTCCCAAAATTCAGTGGTCTGCTTTTGCTCACCTATCTCTTGCATCCAACTGTTCTCTTTCCAAAAAGTGCTGCCTTTCAAGAAACGAAAACCAGTAATTTTATTCTTATCTCCCTGCATTTACGATGAGCCTGGGAGTATTGACCTGATAGAGAGGCTTCAACTGCCTCTTGAAGGACACAGAAAATCCTCAAATTGACTGGAAATGTGAGAGCATCCAATAGTCTTCAGAACAGAGCAGCATCTTGTGTCCATGCTGGGCAGCAGGTATTTTTAAGCCCATTCTGCTGAAAGAAGATGAGGGCAACAGCAATGTTTAATGCAAAATGTGGGAGGTCAAGTCTCAGGTGTGTTACTCCTTTTCTGATACTAAAGCCTATGATTAACCTCAGATACTGGAGCAAGGAAATAACTTGTTATAAACGGAATGTGGATCTTTCCCTATCAAAACACAGGATGACAGGAGATGCAAAACCAGGAATGAAATTACTAAATGGCTTTATAGAATTCCCCTAAGAAAAAACAGAGCACAGAAAACTAAAATGCATGGAGCTAAACAGAAAATAGAATACAAGTCTAAAACAAATGTTTCTGTTCACAATACATCCATCAACAGAGCCAGCAGTTTTTATCAGCTGATTAGGAGTCTGCAGGCAGAACTGCTCACGTAGCACAGGTTAACAGGGACTACCAAAAAGAGCTTCAGGTCTGTACCTTTACATCAACTAATAATTCAAACAATCCACCTACTTTATTAAAGTTGACTCACTGGCGAGGCTGCAGCTTCTGCTAATGAGGATAGAAGGCAAAACAGAGAAAACTATCTGGAGAGAAATGAAAATCATGGGCAAGGGGGAAAGGAAAGCAAAATGCTGGTTAAGTGCACAAGGCAAAAATCTACCACGAAGTGAAATGAAACTCCTGTCTGGCAGAAAAGCAATTTAGCTTTATGAACAGCTGCCTCACAGAGAGTCAGGCGCACGAGCAATTAAAATGAAACAAGTTGATTTTAATATGCCTTAGTAACCGTGATTGATCTCACAGAGCTGCTGTTCACTGTACACCAAGAAACAATTTAAGATCCAGGTTAAAGCAAAGTTTATAATCCTCCTTTAATGGGTTTTAGTACCTTAGGCAGTACAGTGTTCCAAAAATTATTAAAATGTGCCCTGTCTGTGTGTAATCAATAAGCTTCCCACTGGAAGGCTGGTGCAGTTCCAGGCACTCCTCAGCATGTCTGGCCATGCTGTGTCTGTAGAATTCCAAATCAGCCATCTATCATTATTTCTATACACAGCACTCATTAAACACCTCATCCTTCAGCTTATTAGCACTCAAGTCTGCCAGACAACCAAAACAAAAGGTCACCTTTTATCAAATGCAGACTTTGCCCAAAACATGCACCAAATTCTGGGCAGATTTATGTACAAATACAGTAGCAGGGATGGATAAAAGAATGATGCAAACATTCAAGACGTGAACTGCAAAGTAGTGAGAAATGGAAATTGGGAGAATTCTCTCTGGTTTACCAGGTAAAGTCTAAAATATCAGGGTAAAAAACAGGTCACACACCTTATTAGATGGGAGAAGGAAACCCCACCTCTCTGACCATCCAAACTCTTACACTCCTGAAAGCTCATTTGTTATTTTTTAAATCTTTTCTTTGTGTCAAAAATTGAGACAGTGATTCAGAATCAGATGCAGATTTGGAACCTTCTATAGGGAAAAAGCAACAAGTGAACACTTAACTATTAAATAGCCTATTACTTGGAGAAAGAGCAAATGAAAGCACACTACTGACATCAGATTAAAGGCAAACATGCCACATGAATTTTGAAGAAATCTGAAGAAGTATTGTCACTGCCTGAACTTCTACACAATGAAAATTCACAAGAAGCAAGATCACATATTCTCTGTATCACTTATTTTGTTCTACCACTACACATCTCCTGTCTTTTTGGTTTTAATGGAGAAATCAAAACAAACCCTTCATGTGCAACAAGGAAACGTACCTTTTCTTGGATAAAAGCTTGTTTTTCTTTCCCATCAATCTAAATGTCCCTTCCATATCTTTTATATCTCAAAATAAACAGCACCTGTGTCTCCTTCCTATTTTGTGTGCTTTGAAAATGGGGTGATTTTTCATTACATAAAGCAAAGTTTCTGATCTGAAGATGAAGTATCTTTTAAATCAAGCAATTCAGAAATGATTTATGTCCCTGTGCACCTTTTGGCACTGCAAACACTCTGATGTTCTTGGGTTTAATCTGATTCTCTCCTTTGTCCTGTATTTGGCACAGAGCAGGTTATTATTCTAACCAAAACACTGACAGCCACAACTTTTGTTTTTCATAGCTGCAGATTTTCCTTTACCAAACCTAAACTCTCTGTTCTTTTATCAGTGTTTATCACATATTATTGTCTGGAGTCATGGGCAAAAGCTGTGATTTCCTGCAATAATTTCATAATGATGAAATGGATCCTGCTGAGAAACATCACAAGGAGATGTTTTCAAGACCTTGAATCTCCAGCCTGTGGGAGACCTGGTTTGGTGTTTCTCTATAATTACTGTAATCTAGATACAATCAGGCACAAAAAGCAATGATAAAGCAGAACATATAGAAAAAAAAAAAGATTTAAATATGAACAAGTGGCTCGCCTAGAGAAGCAACTGTTCTCATGCTGCCCAGCTAAGAGTAAATGAGCTGTTTGAGGGGCAGGAAGAAAAACTAAAGTTCACAGTAAAGTGTAAGATTCTCCAAAAAAATCCAGCTTGAGGCAAGGAATTTCCCTTCAATTACCTATTTATGCTTTATTCCCTTACTCAGAGTTTTGGCTGCCATTATCACAGAGTTTAAAGAATAACGGAGATTTCAACAAATCTTGAATGATAACTCCCTGTGAGAACAAAGAGTCATTTCTGACCTCATCCAAAATCATTGTTCTATGGGCCAGCTCCATCTCAGCTCATGGAAGGGTAACAGGTGTGTCAGAGACCATAGAATTGTTATTCCAAGGTTCTTCAAAGGACAGGAAATCCTTAGAGATGATGATTTATGCTTTCCTGAAATGCTGTCCTTCCCTTAAAGCCATGTGAGAAATCATCTTCACAGTATCCAAAACAGTAACTCTGACATAAGGAAGATTTTCCAGGAGTCCCTGATACATCTCATTTTGCTTTTTGCTCTGTCCTCATCTCAAACTCCATGTACCTCTTCCTCCCAACTTCTTCTAATTGTATTAATTACACAGAAAGAAAAGACATTACAATGTTCTGCTCCTGCAAAATCATTGTTATATTCAAAATGTAAAGGTAATTACATATGACAATTTCATTTCCTTTAGCATAATAATGGAAATTGAGTCATGGATTTCGGTTTTAATAGTTCTTTACTCCCCATTAGAGCCTTCTCCTGATGGAGTATTGCTACAAACATCCTAGAAAAGAAACTTGCTGGGGTTTTTAGGTTATATTACTGCTCTGGGAGAAGAAGAGGGAATGTTACTTGCCATTTAGGTGAACATTGGCCAACCAGAGATTAAAAATACACAAATGAAATGAAAAGAAGCACAGAACACCATTTTTGGCCTGAACCTGCACATTCCCCCATTATGTTCAGTAGGAGCAGAAGCCTATTGGAACTGGAAAACATCTATACAGACAAATTGCAGGGTTGTTTCCTTTAATTAAATACATCTTTTCAAGTAATTAGCCCTGGATGTAGGAAATATTAATTGGTACTTTTGTACCAAAACAACCAGTGATGACAGCTTGCATTCCACCAGCACCTTCCAATTGGAATTGGTTAACTAAGTCGTTAATTAAAATAATTAGTTATGATTTGTACAACCTAAGGGGACATGAATATATTTTTCTTTATTTATCTTTACATCTACAAGATTTCATGCTAATGTTCTTACCAACATAAAATTTTCATTTGTTTTTGGAAATAAGCAATTCCCATGTGTAAAAAAGATCCCATTTAAATACTGTCACCAATAAAAAAACTTGAAACTGAAAAATATGAAAACTTCTGGATTTCTGTCACCCAAGTCCATCTTCTTAAGATATTTCTCTAGCACACAGGCCTCAGCATTTGTAAGAGCATTAAAAATACAAACTGGCCACTAGTCAGTTGAATAATCAATTAAAATGGGTTTTCCAGTATAATAAATGCTAATGTTATGGGAGCAATTCCCCTAACAGCTAATTTAGAATTCTGTGAGGAATTAAGACAAAATCAAATAAAAAATATGCTTCATCTAACTAAGAACTTAATTATGCTCCTTTTACTTGGAAAATAATGGGTAACAAATAACATTAGGTTCTTATATGAAAGATATGAAGGGCAACTGATACATTTTCAATTACATTTCAGATTAAAATAGGCTATTTTATACACCAAGTCTAAATTTACTGAACAATTTAATCAGTTAATTTACAAAGTCATTAAATGTAATAAAAACAGTGGCTTGTGCTGTCATGAAATTACATCAGCCAAAACCTTTAAACTCCAGGTCTATTTCTGGTCTAACAGAAAATTCAAGAAATGACTGAAACAATAAGAAAGACAAACAAGGGCACTACAATGCGTTTGTCCAGTGTTAACCTGACATTTTTAATGTACATCAGTAATGATTGATTTCTCCACTTTAAGTAGTTAAATCTCCAATTTTTTTCAGTTTGTTTCAGTGCTTGCTCCGTGCCCTTTTCCCAGGGCAGGGGCAGAGAAGAGTTCCTGCAGCCCAGGCCCTGGCAGCAGGCACCACAAAGCCCATGTTTTACCAGAGTGCCCAGTGTGATTCCAGAGAGATGCTCTTGTCATTCCATTCCTTTTGCTGGGGCCAGCCAACAGGCCATGGAAGCAATGCTGAAACCCCCACAGCTTGGAGTGGCTTTTCAGCACTTAAAAGAAATGAGATAATTTGAGTCTTTTACGAATGAGCAGAGTCCAAGGAAAGTTTTGTGGATCCTAATTTGCATAATTAACAGTGTAAAAACCCCTCAGCCATTTGCCCTCTGAGCCTTGCCAATCCAATCAGTTGGCAAGAAATCAGAGGCCTTGCTGGAGAGGAGGGTGAGATTTTTCTGGGAAGGTTTCTGAGTAGGCTGGGCCTCAGGGATACAGCCTGAGCTAGAACCTTAGGCTCAAGATTGGAAACAATTTTGAAGCAACAACTGGTGCTTGCACAGTTGCTGGAAGCCAAAGAAAAAGGGTGCTGGAAAAGTACCCTGGATTTCTGCTGACAGAGGCAACTCCTGGTAACACCAATTTATTAATACTTCCAGTAAGTTCTGGATGAATTCTTTCATGATGGTGGGCAGCAAAAATTCCCCAGCAGTAAACAAGGGCTGGCATCTGAGCTGCCTTCCAAGAGCAGGAAGCAGGCAAAGCTTCCAGCCCAAACACCTCTGCCTGTTAGTCCTCAAGCAGCAGGGCAGCCTGAAGTGTGATACTGGGCTTGAGCAGACACTGAAGAGGTCTGCAACATGATGAAGAAAAGACTCTTGAAACTGGGACCATTCAATCATCAGAACAGACTCTTACTCAATACCTGGACGCTCATTCCAGCAGCCAACACTTTAAACCTAAAGCCTTTATAAATTCAACTTTTCACACATATGGCCAAGACTACTGGACTGCAGGAGATTCATTTCTCAGATTATCTGCTGTACAGTCTAAGGAAATGTATTTTGTGGTGCGAATGGTAGTGGCATTTTTGTCACAGAGAGAAAGCCAAACTGGGAGGGAAGTGAGGTTTTGTCAGAAAAAGAGAATGCCTGCTTCACACATTCCTAAGATGAATGTAAATGAATGCACTTAGAAGTCTGACTAAGCACAGCTTCAAATCACACACGTACACACAGCACAGAGGACAGCATCCTTTTGCAGACAGAAAGAGTATTTTATAGGGCCGAGAGATAAAAGCATTATCAAAGCCTTTTACACAGAATAACTGTCACTAACATAATGGCTACAACAGCTAGGAAGAAAATTAGTGAATGGAAGGAGATGGCACTGCCCCTTCGGGTACTTTCATTACCAGAAGAAATACAGCCTGCAGTGCTTTGCTGCAAGCTCTGAATTCTTTCTCCACCAAGCACGTATTGATTTTTTGGAAGCCTGATTATCAGCAGGTGAAAAAACCCCACGCAGTAGCTGACTTACCCTCTCAAGGATGCATAAGTCATCCAGAAGAATGATATTGATTGTTCTGTATCATCACCTGCAGGTCCTAGATTTGCAACAGGGGTATCAGAGAACTACAGTATTGTTTTAAAGAAGTGCATTAAACAAATATTTGTATTACTAACCTGCATGCCCACCCTTTAAGTGTCATGCATTCTAAGTTCAGCTGACCTTTCAATTTCTTTTCTCAGTCCCTAAATAGAGAGCAGAGCACATACCTTGCGTGCTGTTCAATTATTAGCTCAGAAATATACTTTTAATTCCACTAAATGAGTTATTTCACATAGTAAGTCCCATGGTTACAACCAAATTGCCTCTAGAAAACTGAGGCTGACTGGCTGAGCAGTCAGGCAGCAAGAGGCATAAGCCTGCTGTAACACTTTGCACCAGCAGGAGCTACTTACACACTTCTTTGGGTGAAGGAAACTTGCATTTTGAACAAAAGAAATCACCAATTGGATGGCAAAGCTAGATACGTTCTGCAGAGTTTGCCTACGCGTAGTCAGAGAGTCATTATACCACAGTTACAGTGTGGCATCCAGTTGTCCTGGAATTTTATGGCATTTTAAGGAATTTTAAGTGTCCATGAGGTCAAATTCTCCTCATTTTCCCTAGGTTGTTTTGTGGGTTGTGTTGTTTCTGTTTGCTTGATTTTGTTTCTTTTGCTTTTTGAATTTGATGCTGATCAATGTAATAACAATAACTGACTCAGGTAATGGTTTTAAACAATCATTAGGAATCACTCCAGAGATTCCAGCTTTCAGTTTCAATTTCCAACATCTAAGAAGCTTTATTTAGAGAATGAAATGAGCTTTAATCAAACTGATAGAAGCTCCGTGAGTTTCAAATTTTATCGTACAGCATTATGTTGCAGGAACGAAATTACTTTCTGTTGACTGTTTCATTAGCTCTCATTATGCAGTTCTATCATACATAACTGGAAAAAATCTTATTTAATCCTTACTAAATATGACAAAGACCTCGAGTGAACCATTTTAACTTTAGATCTCCTTATCAGAAGTCTTCATGTTAAAGCCATAGAGAGCTTTAATTCTAAAGAAACTGTCTGTGCAAGAATACTTACATAATAAATGAGATTATCTCTATCTCAGAACACAACATCACCAGAAATCTTTTAGGAAACTAAATTCTCAGATGGCTAATAAAATAGAAAAGCAGCTGTGTCTTGAAAGTGGTTCTGACCTAATGTTACAGAACCAAACCAGACTGCTTTTAAGTGACACACTCACTTCACCAGTTCCACAGCTCTGACAGAGCCCTGAGCTGGCTTCAGACTGTGAGTAAAGCTGGAATTTGGTTTTTGCAGCTGCAGCCAGCCAAAGTGGCTCAGCTGAGCACAACAGCCCCTGGAGCCAGCACAAGGAAGGGAGTCAGCCTGAGCACTGGGAACAGAAATGCTCCTTTCAGTGGCAGGGAACAATGCCAGTGGCTCAGCCACAGCATTTCGTGTTACCCAAGGATAAAACAGCCCAAGGCAGCTCTGTCTGAGCTCACTGGAGTCACGAGCATTTACCTGCAGAAATTCATACTTCTAAGAACATACAACTCAAGGGCACATACTGGCACAGGAAGAGGTGTCTCTCATTCCTCAAAGAAGTCACGGGCCTTTGCTCAACAACAGCTTTTGTCAACAGCTACTTGTCCTATTCAACAACCAAACCATTCTGAAAGGCTGGTGGGAAAGCTTCCACAAAAAAGTACCTCCATTCCCCTCCTTCCTCTGCTATTTTGCCTCCTTTCTTTTGCTTCTTAACCCTATGCTATATGATCCCATCCGGCTCCTTAGATCCAACCTCCTTCCCCTTGCACCAGCTTTGGGGCTTGTCATACCCCTCACTGACTTGTTTCAATTTCTTATGTCTGCAGGAGAAAAACTCTCAGGAAAATTATTTACACACACATTGTTTTATCTTCCTAGCAGCTCAGTGAGTTGCACAGGCTCCCAGAGGGGTGTGCTGAAAGGCCAAACTCGTGCAATGAAGTGCCCAGAGCATGTGAGCAGTAACTGAGGGGGGAGTGTGTACGTGAAAACAGCAAATGCAGTTCTGGGAATGCTCCCTTTGGCAAAGTGAGGTATAAATGGGCTCAGAAACACAGTCAATCTGTACTTTGACGCCAGCAGACATTTGGAATGCTGTTTGAACCAGTCTACAGCAGAGCCAGACATTAATCATTTGGCCTTGGCTGCTAAGTTTTGTGTTTAAACCACAGAAAGGCATCTCTGCCTAAGAATTCCATGTGCCAGACCACCTCTGTACCATGTAACCAAAAGACAAGGACACATATGTCCAACCTGAATGAGGAAAAAGGAACAATGAACGCTTTTGGCACTTTCAACATAGGGCTTTCTTCCAATAAAAGGCACCAAACAGCATTCACTGGACCTAAGACTGGTAATGACTCCAGTAAGCATTAGGAAGGAGGTAAAAATCAAAGCACATATTTTATTGGTTTCAATGTAGTAAGTTCCAAAATGACTCCTCAAGGATGCATAGAAGCAGCAGATAATGCAGTGTTAAAAACTACAAAGCAGAGAGAACTCTGCATCTCCCATTTTCTGAACAGCTTCAAGCAGGCAGGCTCTCTGCAAGGCTTTTTCCAATGTTCAGTGGCCACAAGAGCAGTCTGACTTTGCTGCTCCTTTTCTTCTGCTCTCCAGTGTGGCTGCCTCAGCTGCACGTTTGCCTCCCTGCATTTCCAGCACCTCCTACATGGACAAGCTGATTGAATGGCTCCCTGCAGCTCTGACCTGCTACCCTGCCTTGGAATAAGCAACAGGACATGATATGACAAGATGGCATTGCAGAAGACCCTTCATGGCCCTAAAACTGCCAGGGTCTATCGTCATTGCAGTCCAGATCTGAACCCTCTGATGCACTCCCAGGCATGGCCTCTGTCAGTGTTAATGGCAGATTCCCACCAGCATCACTGGAGCAGCACCACACGTCCTGAGTCAGGGCACAGACACATCAGACTCCAGAATCCCCTGAAGAACCTCCTCAGTTTTAGACAATTGAAAAGTGAAAATTACAGGCTCTTTTCCAGATTATTTTTCCTGTTTGTCTTGGTTTTGGTTTGTTTGGTTTCTGTTTTTACTTACAGTTGTCTGCTGCAGCCCTCTTTATTCGTCATAGGCTTTTAATATTCTCTATCTACCATGTATTTGCAAATCAATGAAAAGGAAGCTGGAATGAGTAATTATTCAACCCCTTGTGTCTAGGTTTGTTAGGGTTTTTTACTGTTGTGCATAAAATACATGGACAGACTTCCTAATCAATGAAAAGGTATAATTCTCTTTTCTATTAGCAGTTAGATATGCACAAGTGATATTTAGACACAGCAATCCTCCAGGACAAGATTCCAATCTGCTGAATGTACATGTTGCAAATCAGGTCAGGGACCTCTGGGAGAGCTGGTCACAGCTCCCACAAGCTCTGACCAAACTCCTGCCTAACAAAATCTGTCACTTGGAGTAGCACAGGCAGCACAGCACAAACCCTTTGAGACTCCTCCCTGCTGTGCCCCAAAGGTTGCAAAAAGGAAAAGAAATATACATAGAAAAGTTCAACACCACTGAAAAAACTTCTGCTTATATACTAACCTCTAAATAGTGTGACTGGGACAACACAATTAAATTTTACCATTAATAACACTCTTTATTTTCAGCTTTCTATGCTGTGCCACTGTATTGGGTTTATGTGGCTATCAGGATAATTATGCTCAGAGATAGCACCCAGACTCGTCATTCTACCCCTTACTATGGAAGGTATTTTCCGTGGGAATTTAGTGCCCTAACACACTTTTATAGATTTCTCCAGCATCCTGTCCTGGAGCTTATTGTCAGAGGCAGTGTCTGCAGAAAGCCTGGGTGAATTGTTGAGGCTGTGCTGCCGGGATAAACAACACACTGATCAGTTGTTTTTTCCATCTGCTCTAAGAAGCAGAATCAAGTGCACTTGGAAGAAAACAACACTTTAACAATCATGTTGCTTACTCCTTTTTGACCCCAGCGTGGGAGTGGAACAACTTGCTAACAAGGCTTAATGAAAAGCCACAGAACTTGACCCCAAATGACTAACATGACACCCAGAAGCTTCTGCCACTGAAAAACACCTGTTGTGTGTATGAACTTTGGTAGATTAAAATTAAGATTTTGATGTAAAAATGCAGTTGCAAACCTTGTGTTCATTTTTGTAAATGTTTATAATGGATGCACACTGAAAAGCCTGTATCTCTATTTCAGTGTTGGCAAATGTTACATGAGATTCCTCTAGGTGACATATCACAAAAAAAGAATTGTAATTCCTTAAATTCATATGGAAAAGGCTACTGATGTTAATGTAAGAGGTTAGAAGCCTAACCTAATAAAGAAATACAAACCTGTGGTATTAAGGACAGAACTCACCTCACTTAATGTGATTGTAGAGTGTCTGCGTGAGCTTTGTTCAGTTAGTGAAGAGGCAGACACTGGCATGATTCTGCTTCACAGACTGAGACTTCTCTATAGGATGCCATCAGCTACAGCCTAAAAATGCTTCTTTTGCTTCATTTACTATAAAAGGAATGTAGATGACAAGCTCAGATATAGATATAATACATGCCTACACTTGGGCAGCTGAATCCTGTCTTAATGTTGGAAAAAGTTTTGGAAAGACAGTGTATAACCAAGATTTTTTGCTTTAACATTTATACATTTTGAGGTTTCATGGTTTGCTTTGATATAAAATCAGAATTGCTTGCTGAAGGGATAGCTTTCATATATTTGAAGTAAAAAATTTTAATTATAAAAAAATTGTTAGCATGGATTTGGATTAAAAACAGGTTGAAGGCCATAAATGAAGACTGGATGAATTCCAGGAATGGAGCAAGAATGGACAGGGAATTTGGAACAGCCCACATACCTGGTTGTGAATAATTTTGTCACTAGGCAGCTGGAAATAAGCAGCAATACTATTTCAACCAATCTGCTCATAATATTAAGTTTCAATGAAATTGAAAGTCTAAAGTAGATTAAAGAAAACATTATTAGGAAAACGAAAGAAAATAGACAAGAGTTCCCCCAGGAAAATAAGATTCAGACTCGAATACATGCAAGCTAATAGCGGGAGAATGAAAATCCAAAATAAGGGTAATTCAAGAGATGTGAAAACTTGGAAATCAGTAATTTTGAAATAAACCTAGGGGTGATAGTGGAAAGATAATTAGGCCTCTGTTTGCCATGCAGTGTGTAAGTCTGAAAGGTTAATGCAATTTTGTGTTGCAGAGATATACACACTATATAAACCACAAAGAACTAATAGACTCCTCTCCACAGCCTGACTGCACCTGACCCATTGCCTTGGGTTCTAAGGAAGTTGTTACTGTGATTTAGAAGAGCAAATTATGACACTTAATCTCCATGTTTTTTAACAGCTAGGTTCAGATGACATTTCTCAAGCAGTTTTATGAGGATTTTGTCAACTTTAATAAGCTGCACACTAGATAAAACAGAATGACTACATGATCCATAATGACTAACCATGTTTTCCATCTGATTTTCATCTATTTTGAAAGTTTTCCAGGCCTAATTCAAACTTTGCCAATTAACAGCTTCACAAGGCATAAAACTCTAGACTCTGCATCATCTCCCGTTCTGAAGACACTGCTTAGGTACTGGTCATGTGCATCTGGGAAACTGGTGACTGACCAGATGGCTGTGATGCTAACAAATTTCCATAGTTTTTTTTAAAGTATGCTGATATTCAGTCCATTAACATACTGGGTAAGCAGAGCCCACACTGTTATTATTATTTCCTCATTGCTCTACCTCTGCTAGCAATCCACTGTAGTCAGTACTTCAAGCTCTTGCTCATTTCACTGGGAATTTCAGGAATTGTTAATATCCTTTGGGAATTAAATAGTAAAATTTGAAACTGTCTTTCAAAATAATTTGAAGTGAAACTTGCCAAGTTCATAAGCTCAGGGTGCTTGTTTGTCAGAATGTGAATCCCTGGAGCTAGGCTGGCTGTAAATTTCAACATGTCATTGATTTTCTCTCTACAGAAAGGAGCTTCAGTTTGGATCTACAGCCTCTACCCACACACATTTGAAAAGTAGATGATTGTAATTTTCTAGCTTAAGAGGAGTTCTATAAATACAGCCCACCATTCTGTTTTACTAAAGATGATGTGTCTGGAAGAACTATGTGCACAAGTGTTCTGCTACTGTGAGTGAGTCTTGCTGAGAAAATGGCACCAAAACTCGTATTTTCTGTAGCTTGCCCATGTGTCATCAGAAACCATTTCAGCAAAGGATTATTCCATGAAAAATGAATGTGCCACACAATCAAGCTCAAAAGAAATTGTGAAATCAGCAGATGATTTGTGAGACAAGCCAAAGCTGATGTAAAGTGAAACAAGGATTTTTTATTCCTGCTAGGCATTGAAGCAGGATATTAGTACGCTGCAGTAGGAGAGAGAGAGCTGAAGCAGTAAATGCTCTCAGCCACATCATCCCAGCAGCTCTGCACTCACCAGAGCACTGCCCACTGTGTGGCCAGCACAAACCTTCCCCTGTACCATCACCTCACAGACATCTTCGTGTCCCACAGAGTGACACAGCTCCAGGGGACATAACCCCCCAGCTAAAATCTCAACTGCCTCCTCAAAGGTTAATTGCCATCAGTGACACTAAAAGTACCCTGCTGATGAAAAAGAAAACTTAAACCCCCTTCCTTACCCAGGATATATCAGCTGTAATGAACACGTTGTTCCTAAGATTGCATTTATTTGAGGAAGCTGAGCTGGCTAATTGCACAAAATATAAGGGATGATCTTTAATGAAGAAGACCATAAGTAAAGTAAATCCCTTTAATCAAATTTACTTTCCTTCCTTCATGTTTTGAGGAGAAGGATCAGTAGAGTATTTTCTTCTTCTTACTTTCCTGCCCCTAAAAAACCCCAGTAGAAGCTGAGAAAAGGTTTCCTTTGGTATTCAGAAGATGCATTTTGTCAGCTAACTCCAGATCATGGATATTTCAAGGTATTTTCTCAACAGAATTCAACAGTCAGGGATCCTGTTCATCCCCATCATTGTTGAAAGACTTCTATTTCACAAGTGCTAAAATCTTTAAATTTAATGTTTTTGTGCTATGAAGTGATTCAGATGAAAGTGTGAAAATTCAGAACTGATGAAACATGAATGCTGCATAAATAGTACCTATCCTGCTGTAGATGAATACCAGCCAAGAGGTGCTTGTCTGTGCTTTTCTACCGTGCTATCCTGGCTGGCAAGTTCTCCTGATGGGGAAAACAGTAACATAAAAAGGGCAAAAAAACCCAAAGTACTTGCATCCTGATTACCTGACACTGCAGATTACAGCACACCAGTCAGGCAGCTTGTAGAAGCATGTTTGAAAAAGAGAAAACTTGAACAGACCACTAAGGCTTTCTCTTGCTCTCAAGCACGCTGGTTCATTTTATCCAGTTAAATAAATAAATACACTTGATCAAGAGCCCTTTTGTTGCCGCCTCCCAAAAGCGGCTGAGCCAAGGCAGAAGGGCCCATTTCCATGTGTGGAATACGGCAGGGGTGGCTGCACGAGCCCTGAGCACGGAATGCTGATTACCCAGGGAGAGGCAGAGCCAGGCTCATCAGCATGCAGGTGTCACTCGGGCATGCCCGGCTCTCCCCGCCCGGACCCGGCTGCGCCTGCCAGCACCGCTGGGAACGGAGCTGCAAAGGGCCCCGCTGCTGCAGGCAAGGGAATCAGCAGCCCCTAATGCTTGGCAAATATGCTGGAGAGAAATCTTGTCAAGCCAATTATCGACTGAGATTTCTTCAGATTGTTTTTGGCAATGATTTATTGAACCAGTTTGGTGTTCATCTCCAGCAGGATGTTTCCAAGCAAAATCTTGTGTCTAACTGAAAACAGATGCTTCACAGGAGTGTTTCAGGAGAAAGCTCTCTTTGTTTTTATTTTATGGAAGGAATTTGGTGTTTGTTGAGTAGAATGGAGACAGTTTCTTACAAGATATATGGGAAATTAAAACATCCAGATTTGCCAATTCAAGAAGTGGCTTCCTGCTTAGCATATCCCTTCCCTGTCATGGGGAGCAGCCCTTGCAGGAGATCTGGGCTGCTGCCACAGCCTCCCTGCCTGACCTGTTTGTATTCATCACTTGCAAGTTAACACAAAATCCCACAAGCAGTGGTCAACAACACACACCACCCATTTTTTCTCCACTATCTGAACCCTTCACTAAGTCTCCTCATAGCCAGGACAGTGGCTGGCAAGGCTTTCACTGTGTGTGGCAATAACCTGGCCAAGAGCTCAGCTAAATAGGTTATGTCTTCCTTAAAATCATTTTCCTAGTACTATAGTGGCTCTAACTGGTGACATCCAATAGCCTCACACTAACAGGATGCTCTTCACCTCTGCCTTTCAGCATTTCTACACCTTTTATTCACATACACACACTCACAATACACAGAACACAGTGCAAGTGGAGGCAAGGTTGCTCCTTTTGCTCTCTGAGATGAGAGGAAAATCTCGGCTCAAAGGAAAAACATGTTACAGCCCAAGTAATAAATCCTTTCCATTTATTATCTTGTGTTAACATTGAAAAGAATGCTGATGCATGCCCAAGCCATACTTTAAAATTCCTTGGGAAGGTGTTAGTCAGATCTAAACCAGGCTGAGAGTCTTTTCGTCAGTTTAACAGCTGAGGTGAATCAGATGCAGATACAGAAACATTTGAATCATCAGGAAAGTCCAGCACACCAAACACATTTAGGAAAACAACAGCAACCCACCAGTTCACTTCAAGCTCTTTTCTTTCCAGCTGGAAACAGGACAGAGAGACCACCTGTGGGCCCCAGCTCCACTGCCTTAGTATGCAAAGGTGAACAGCAAATGACTGAAATGAAAGGCTAGGCCAGGCACATCCCCTTCTCCCAACTCCTGAGTCTCATTCCTTCTCTGCTCAGTCTTCATTTTACAATAGCACCCTGACAAACAAAGCTCAGTTGCACGGGACAGACTTCAGTTTGCAGGTCCTTTTCACCTAAGCACAAGCATTTCTTAGATATTACTAACAGCATTGTCCTGCCTGATCTCTCAGAGAAAAAACTGAAATTTCCTTTGTACTTATTTTTTCTTCTCCATTGCTTCTCCACCTGAACATACCCCAACCCCCAATGCATGAGGTGAGCTGCATACAGAGCCCGAGATGCACAGAGAACCTCAGGGTCCATGTTGTATTTTACACCCCCTTATAGCTGTGAAAGCAAACACACACAAACTTACATTTCCTAGGCAGGCTTCTGGCTAAAAGGGCCTATCCTGAAGTAAGACATTATGGCCTAGATATACAAAAGATTATTCACTAAGGGAACTGAGGAGAAACTTCTCTGTGTACAGCAGGAAAGCAGTCAGTGGAACTGACTGACAAACACAGCAAGAAGGGTTCAATCTGTAAGTGATTTTAAGAAATGAATGACATAAAAAGGATAAAGTAATTACATAAAAGAAGGGAGTGCAAACAACAGAAAGGCAAATGGGCACACAGAGCATGGAAAGGCTGTGCTGTCTTTCAGCTCCCACGATGTTCCACATAATCATTTGCTATTAGCTCTAATTGACTTCAGTGCAACAAAAGCACAAAACATTTCTGGACAAGCAAAATACACAGGCACTGCTGGGCAGCAGCACAAAAGAAGTGTAACTACTTCAGGGAAGTCATGGCTTGGCAGTTGATGAAAAGAGTTATTCTTTGCATATTTTTCTTAAGCCTCTATAGCATACAACTGCCTCACACAAACAATGCCACCTACCACAGACGACCACCCCAGGGATAAGGTAATTAAGTTACCTTGAAGAGATTGGTGTTTAATTAAAGGTCAAACTAAATTGTACTTGGAAACCTCAGCAACATGTTCATATTCATTCCTGTGCCAGAAAGTTGCTATTGAATGTGGCTCCCATTGTGGGCTTTACCACTTTTCATAATCCTCACCTGCTGCTGACCATTTAATCATCACATTTCTCAGCTGAATTTGACATTAATTGACACATCATCTTCCACCATCATACTTTAATAACACTACTCAAATACTAAATTTTTATTGTTAGCCTAGCAATGTAATAGAAAAGGAGAACAGGAAAAGACTGCACTTCTTGCAAAATGAGCCATGGTACATATGTTTGCTCATACATCACTCACTACTGTATGGACACTTAGCAGCAGTTATTCTCATACTAAATTACGTTGGTTTTGCTGACGTGCAAGTGTGATTTAGCTTTTGTGTTACATGTGGCTAAATATTGTCCATTCTTTGTACTATAGCCTAAAGAAATATATGTCACTACAAAAGCAAAAGCATGAAAAAGTAACCTTCAAATAAGTCTTGTATAAATATGAACTCCGAGTATGAATGCTAGGTACTGATGTTAAAAGTAGTGAAACTAATAAACAAGTTTATCAATAACAGACAAGAGAGAAAATTACCGATCACTGAAGTTTACAAATACATTCGTTTTCACATTTCTGCAGTTTGAAGCCCTGGCACATATTCTGGAAACACAGTATTTTAACATTTAAAAACAAACCAACATTTATCCTTTTCTTTCTCAAGTTTTACATTTCAACTCCCAACACTTTGAACAAGCATTAATGCAGACAAGTCTAAGACTGTATGTAAATACTTCCACGCATATGACCAGTCATTCTTTTAAAGAAAAAAGAACTTTGACAAAGGCATTTTAAAGTTGAATCATAAATGCACATTGACAGTTAAAAATACCTTAGTGTTACAGTTTAAAAGGTGCACAAATGCACTTTTTCTGTGAATTTGTACAGAAATCTCTGAGGATTAAATCCATAGCACAGAGCTGAGATTCAATTGCGAGCAGTAGGACAAGTAACTGAATAACAAAATTTGATCACAAAGAACTCCCTGCAAGACAAAACTGTGTCTGGTATTTGGTTTTGGCTGCTGTGTGTTCTCTGTCAGCCACTGACAGCACCAGTGCTGCTGCACCTCTGTATGGCATGTCTTGCCCAGGTGCAAGAGGAATAAATACAGAATCTTCCCCATGTGAGGATGAACTTCGTGCAGCTGCAGAGGGACAAACAAAGGCTTGGATGCAGTCTCTCCTATTACAACAGCCCAGGGAAGCACAGCTGGGCTGCAACACCACATCCTCTGTCACTTCCTGATGTTGAATAGGACCTGCTGTTGCACAGAGTAACATCCAGGCTCTCTGAATGCAAACAGGATAGAAGACAGACCAAAGCAGTCTGGAAATGCCAGTGTTCCATTGGGTTTGTATTACTTATGGCTTGAACTCTCTGAGGTTTGAAAATGCCTGATGTTATGGCCTCGCTGTGCCTCGGCAGACACAAAGCACAGGCAAACAACACCCAGATCTCAGTGCCACAGACAGACAGACAGGTATAGAATGCAATCCTCAACAGCACAAATCAATACTGTTCAACTGCACCAACACCCAGGGTAATGAATATTTATCATTCCCAACTGATGCTTCTAATTTTAGCCTGGTTTACTTTTCTAAACAAAGAATAAACCTGCTTGTTCAGGAGTCTTTGGTAATTCAGATACAGCACTTTTTAAACAGTTACAGAAAACCTGTGCACCTGCAGCCACACTCTGTTTGTGTGTCTGTGTCCATCAAAACAGGGAAAATAATGAGGAATTATCTCACTTGCAGTCAGTTATGGGAATCACTTGATGGGGGTGGATCAATAACTGAACTCTCACAGTTCAAGATATAGCATTCTGTGGTGCCATATTAGAAAAGAAAATACGTATCTTTAAAAATGCTTTAAAAAGTTTTTTTGACGTATTTAAAGTGTTATTTCAGAGCTCATTTAGGGAAACACCCAGGGAAGAGTAGGCAGAACATTGATTTCACCAATGTCTCCCTATACAACCTACATTAACAATTAACAAGGTGCAGAAAAAAAAAAAATAATACACAAATGCTTGGGGAACTGCTCCAGCAAGCTGAGCTGCAGCTCCTTTTCCTGCCCAGCCCCATGGCACACATTTCAATGTATCATTTCACACCACTCCAGCACAGCTTAAGTGATTTTTTTAAATTGGTGTCAATAAAAGGCCTTTCTGGAAAGCAACTGAGTTATCCACACTGCTGAACAATTCTTGAGAAGACACTGAGGGAGACAGGGGAACCAGAGCACACAGGCCTTCAAAAGGCCGGGCCAAGGACCTTCTGCTCCAGCACATACTGTAATTAATGGAAGCCTTTCCACTGATTTCCATGAGGTTTTGGGTCACACACAATTAGTACAATTCCAGATGTTTTCACTCCCTTTGGCCAAAGGCTGAGCATGACTCTGTCCAAACATCCCAGAGACTGACTCCACCCAGACAGAGCCCTATCATGAATGACACGTATGGAATCAAGCATAATTTCCCCATTGCCTTCCAACACTCAAGTTTTTACTCCCTGAGAAAAACTGTACTACGTCTGACACGCATCACAACCAATAATCCTCAATTTGACAGATACACTTCTTGTTTTTTGAGATGAAACTCCCTAATGCAGCAGCACAGTAAGGAATCACTACAATACATCTGATCATGTAGGAAATAACATGAGGAAATGACATAGCCCAAACCAGTTTTTACACTGCCCAGCTCATCCTTTCATAACAGCTGCGAAGCTGCTGAGATTTTTGTGCAGTCTGCAACATTTGTAAGAAGTTTAATATAACTGTAGCTGTTTTCTGTTCAGGCAGTGTTTTCAATTTGCCCCAAGACAGAGTTACTTAAACCGCATCTTCCCATCTTGGGGAGATTCTCAGTGGCTGATGAGTGCATTAGAATGCAAGACAGACTCTAACTGTGATTATATAACCCTGTCCTACACTTGGGACAAAGATAATGATGAGAACAGAAAATGTATCTGCTCTATTCTCCTGACTGCCCATTTTTTCCCTAATGGTCAGTTATGCAAGTGTCCCACGGGAATCTTTCATAGCAATTTTGCTACAATGAACACAGTCAGCTCAAAATATTTTTTTTCCTACCCTAAGGAATCATAAAAATGAGAGATGACAGAGTTGCTAGGTCACCTTACCCTTTATTCTACTCTACTCTACACTTAAGACTATGTTCCATAAAGTTGTATTTATTACTGGTCTGCCACTGAAAGAATTTCTCTGATTTAGATCACTGAAATCCCATGGGAGTGCAGTGAACGAAAAATTCTTTACTTCAGATAAGGATCTAGTTTATTCTCCTTGATAAAACAAAACATTCACATAAATACCTTCACATCAACAATTACAGTCAGAAAAGACCATAGTTTATAAAGTGGTTGTTTGGAGCTGTTCCCATTCTGCTGATTTTTAGATTTGTTTGTGGGGTTTTTTGGTTGTTTTTTTTTAAAGCAAGGCCAAGGAGATGGTAAAATATGAAATCAAGAAATTAGAGCGAAGTTTTGCCTTTAAAAATGCTCCTTCCTTAGAAGTCAGTAACTCCTCTTTTTAATTTTCTTTTTCAGCCAAACACTAAAACTATCAATGCATAAAATCATTTCCAAATTGCCCTCGTGCCAAAACTGAGAAACGTAACTTTGGAGCTCAACTTTGAAAAACTCAAAAAATTAAAACTCACCTTTCGTTCATTATTTATTTACTTGAACAGATATGGGTTTATTTTGCACAAAACTAAGGCTTGATAAAATTTAAACAATATTTTTAAAGCAGAAATTACACGAGACAGACCACAGAAGAATGTTCTCAAACTGCAGCAACTCAGTGACAATAGAACAATGTTAAAAAACTCAAAATCTGCCGTTTGAGATAACGGCACCAGGGGACTGCAGGAGCTCTGCACTAATGAAGCTGCTAAAACTAGTTTGAATAATTGCCTGTTATCTTTTTCCATCAGCAAAGCTTTGGAAATCTCAAATGAAACCAAACACTGAAATGGTTAATTCACTTCCAGGAGAAACTCCAAGCTAAAGATTACCAAAGCTGCATTTTTAAGCATCTCAGGCCCAATGTTGTCCACGGATTTGCTGATGGCTCTAGAAAAAACAAGCGCCAAGTGAGCGCTGAGTCGGAACTAAATGATACACTGAGAAAGGAGCAATAAAGCTGAGATGAAACAAAACCCATATGGGCATCAGCTGCTCCAGCCACAAGAGAATGAACCAGTACACCACAAAAACTTGCTTACCTCCTCTAGTGCTGTGAGGTTTAATAACTCAGCTTTGCAAATTGTTCTAAGGAGGGGGATGAAAACTGAGAAACCTACAAACCAAACTAAAGAAGAAAGGAAGCATTTTATTAAACTGCACAAAAGCTGAGGTTGCAGAATTACTACTTTTTAGACTGTAACTACCATCAGAGATATAAAAGCTACTTCACTGAAGAATCTGAAAATCTGTTTGGCTCATTATAACTGAAACTCCACACTGAGTTGCACATTTTAGCTCTGAGATCGGCAAATTACAAAAACCACAAACAGTTCAGGTATCTGGGAGCTGTAATTTACTTGAAACTGCACTTGCTCTGGACAGCCCCAGTCAGAATCTGGGCCCCAAGATTTGTGCGTTTCCCCTCCCCTTTAAAACAGATTCTCTAAATTCCTTTCCAAAACAACTGTTATGTACTCTAAGCGATATCCTTTAACTTGATATTCAGCACAAACAATTTTATTTTGCTTCCAAATGTCTGTGGACTGCAGATGTTGGATTGTGAATTTTCACATTATGCTATACCTGTGCTATTAGATCTTGTCAGGGGTTGGGCAGCTGGTTGGAGAAAGCTGGAATTTCTGGTATATTCAGACAATTCTCCTGATGAATAACATGGTATTGACAGTTATTGATTCAAGATCTGAAGAGAACTTGAAACAGGAACTTGTCAAGGTCACAACTTAAGAGTCATTTAAGTATCTTTTAAAAACATTTTTAAAAAACTTCAAATTTGAATGCTACTCTGGCACAAGTGTTATTTAAGTGTCAATGGGACTTTTTCAGGATTAAACAATGAACAGGGATTTGGCTTTGTGGGGAATTAATTCTAGCGATTTCCATGATAACATTCAAAAGAACAAAGCATCTGATGAGGGAAAACAGCTAGTTAAGATTTGTATCAACTCAAGCTATCTTGTCCCACAACCTGAGATCTCTTACCTCTTTCAACGCTGGCTGGTTAACTAAACCAGAAGAAAAATTAAGTAAGGAAAATTTAAGATATTTCAGGGGAAGTGTGTTGCACGAACCTCACAGAAGAGGTTGAAAGAACTTCCCTTGCACCACAGCTCAATGAGGATACCCAATTAGTCACAGCATCTGCACATTCCATTTTGTTGACACTAAAGAAGTGTACTGCCCTAGCATCCAAGAGAGTTCACAACTATGGATTTTCTTTTCAGTCCTCCCAAACAAATATAATTTCTGCTCCCAATCCATGACATTACCATTCTGTTAAAGTAACCATAACCTGGAGCTCGGAGTGAGGTAATTAACATGATTTTTGTAATTGCAGTATAGGTTAAGATAGTGACAGTTTAACATAAGTAGACCACAATGCTGTAATTGCTCAACAGCTTGCAATGAAACTTATGGGAGGTTTTTCCAGGCTACTTTCTGCCAATCAGGCTGTTTTATCCTAATCATTAGGACATATCAAGAGCTGTCCAACATCCCTATGTCCACAGACCTCCAAGCAGGCTATAAAGACCCATTCAGAGAATACCAGCTATGTTTATACTGAACACAGAACTCAGGCACAAGAGCCACTTAGTTTCTGAAATATTCCTGCCTCACTAGCATCTTTATCTGCTACCTCCTTGTAAAGAAATGAGGGAGCAGTGGCCAAAACATACATGTACTTAAGTACATTAATTTTTCTTTTAACTGAATTTCCTTCTCTCTCAGTCGTCCAGTAACTCTTAAATCATTACATTTATCATATAGCTCTGCAGAAACATTACAAGACTTTTATCTTTGCCATGTTCAGCTTATGCTATAGACCCTTATCTAACTCTATTTAATTCCACTATTTGGGACAATGATGGGTAGGAGTAACACCAGCCCTAAATTGTCTCCCCTCCACTTTAAGGAGGTGAACCTTTTTGCACAAGGATTCTTTGAATATTCTTGTTGCATAAAAAATTTTTAATTTCTAAGAATGTGTAAATCAGGCATAAGTGGCCACTGTGATACTATAAATATGTAAGACATGCAAGCATTAGAATTAGATTTAACAACTGTTCAGGCTCATTTAAGATCATAGTATCCCACTGAACACTGCAATGAGAAAATAGTGAGGATTCAATAGAGAACACAGGAATTTGCTCAGTAAATGTGATGATATCTGAAGAGAATAGTCCCAGGAAGTGGCATAGGAGAGCATCAGCAAAACATAGGGGGAAAGAGAAGGAAATGGGTACAAACAGAAAGAGCATCTTTAGAGATAATGCTGTTGCAGTGTTCCCACTTTTACAAGCATCATTCTTTGTGATGTTAAATCTCCTATGCTAAACTTATGAGGGGTCTCTGGAGAGGGCAAGGACAACATTTCTCTCCCAGTGCTCCAGGGCTGGGCATGCAGCATGAGGGAAGCCTTCATGCCTGCTGCCCTTCCCCATAGCTGGTGCTTTGGCAGAAGAATTCTTTTCCTGACACACCTCAAAGCCCTTTCAAGCACAGATCAGAAGTGAAAGCCTCTATTTCTAAAACCATATCTATATCCATCTCACCTCTTCATACCCAATTAAAATCCCATAAAACTGTTGCATGCTCAGGTAAAAAGTACATTGGAGCTCTGCCCCCAGAGGTCATCAGCATTTCCAAAGGCTATACATATAGAGGAGATACAGGATTTTTCATTTCAGAAGCTGTCCTGAAACATCCAACTCACAATTGTATTAGGTCATAAAAGCAAAACTCACTTAAACACAGGCAAAATAGAACATGCTTAGAAGCAAAGGACCTGTAGAGAGCTTTAAAACACAAAAAGCTGAGGCTAGCTGACTGCCTTCATGTCATGTCATGATATGTTATCTTTTACACACATTAATTCTGCTAACTGGTGCCAAGGGATTTTCACAGCCATTTCAGCACCTCCAAGGTGACACCTAAGGGGAATTACATTTCACATCAGTAACTAAGTGTAAAGGCACATGAAAATGTGTGTGGATATGTGCTAAAACTCACTACCACAGGATCCCTAAAAGTCCTTTAAATCTGATCCTTGCTCTTCATCCACTTAATACACAAGTAATTTATAACTTTTTAACCAAGGTTCTCCACTCTGTAGAAAAGAAAAAGGAAAAAGTTCATCAGCATGGAAATACAGTAGGAAATCATGCATGAAGGGCTAAGTTGTTCTTGCAAAGATTACCCTGTGGCTGTGCGGTGGGTAGCTTTGTAAAACGGGGGTTAAAATGTGGTTCTCCAAGACAAGTACCTTTGTATTTCCCACTGACAAATGATGCCAGTTCTATGAATCTGAACAGACCTTTTCCAGTTTCTTGGCTACTTTTCTTTCTTTTCTGTTTTTTCTACCTTCCACTTACCACACTGCTGCAGTGGTGACCTACTTGCAGTCCAGAGAGAAAGGAGGTGGCCCTTGGAGACCAGGTGTCAGATGAGAGCAATGGGAGGGCTCGCAGAGACACAATGGGCTCCCACCAACACCCTGGAGGAACTCCTCACCTCACTGAAATCTGACTTAACATCAGGCAGTTATAAATATTTATTGGAAGTTATATATACGTCCTAATAGCATTTCTGCATACTTTACATCACATTAAAACACCATGACTTATTTTAATAATTGGGTTATAACAAATTGAAGCTAGTGAGCTGTGTGATGTTTATAAGCATTATCATTTATAGGTTTTTTTCTGGCATGCCTTTAAAAAAAAAATCATTACCAATTGCTTAACATTTTGCAGGCTTTGAATAGCTTGGGCAACAGTCCATAAAAACTGATTTAGGAAGTCTAAAAAATAAAAGGCTCAGCTTTTTCCAAAAACAAAACCAGAGAAAATACCTAAGTTTAACAATTATAAACAAGCTTAGAAGTGCTTAGTTAATGAGCTTTCCAGCATTCATACTTTTGGAGCGTGCACTGGATTACTGATTACTGCCAAATTACTGGCAGAGATTCAGGAATTATGGATGCTTACTGACATCCAACAAATATCTGCCCAATTGTCACTGAACTGCAGAGTCTGAAGCTGCCATTTGCAAATATTCAGTGAAAAATAATTAAAGATTGGCAAGGAAATTCTCAGAGGAGCCTGTAATGATAGCAGCACTCAGAATGAGCTGTGGAGATAAACCCGTTAACATTTGTGAAACACTCCGATGCTACGATAATGAACTGCACAGAAAGCCCCTGAGACCAGGAATAAATCTGTAATCAAGTGTGACATTAGGACACTGTGTAGTAAAGAGAACTGTGCACCTCACACTGAACATTAAAAAATGACTGGATTTCCCCATGGTCACTGACAGGTATCTGTGGGCTGCCTAAAAGGAGTACCATGGAAAGAAGAGTTGTACATACTAATAAAGGAGACAGAAATAAGGGTTTGGTAAATTTTGTACACAGAAGTGCCAGATTAAATTCATAAGTTCAGAATTGTGATTCTGTACTTTAGCTTTTCAGATTTTGCCTTTGCCAACTCAACCCCTGAATGTTACTAAACCACAGGGATTTTTTTCCTCTCTGCTGGAGCAGTGTCATCACAGCACCTGAGCAGCCCAGAACAGCAGCCTGCCAATGAAGTGTGCCAACTGGTTGGATACAGTCATTTTTTCTTCCATACAGGTAGCACACAGAAATGAATGTAGTCCAGTCCAACAGCCCATCCTCTGAAAGAAGTCACAATTTCTTAAAATGTCCTCCTCAAGGAAAAGCTGGAGCCACTACTGCACTTACAGCTGTAGCTGAGCTTCCTGTGTGTTTGTACAGATTTATGGACTGCGCATTCTGTTCCCTACCAGATCCTTGACCTATTGTACACTACAAATTTATATTCCCTGGCAGCCAAAAGGGAATGATTAAACCAGGTGAAGTGATTACATTCATATATTCATGTACAAAAAAACAGTTTAAATACTTTTATCTTGGATGCCTCCCAATGTTTTTATTCATACCTGTTATCTGTGTTGGCTTATTTCGTTTTTATTTTCTGCTGAGACACAACTCTAGCCAAACAGAAGACATTCAATCGTAAAGGCTTTTTTATTTTTGCCCAAATTGAACTCCTTCAGAAGTACAAATAGATATGAGCCAATGTTTCTCCAAACTTATGTCTCCTTTCTTTATATAAACATCCGTTGGTTCGATTACAAACCTCTCAAGTAATTTTTTTCAGCTATCAACTAGACATGCACACATGAGAGAATAAAATCCATTTGCCCTTGAGGAAGAGCATCACAGCATTACACAAAACCCGACACCTCTGGAGCTCCTCCATGCACACCACAGGAGGTTCTTCAACTGGAAAAGCAGTGTAACAATCAGCTACTTCCTATGAAAGCTGAGGATAGAGTCCCCAGCATTCATTGTCTGAGGAGGAGGAGAAAGCTGAGTCTCAGCATCTTCAATATAGTGACAATGCTGAAGGGTAGAATGTTTATCTTACCTTAAACCCATTAATTTTAGAGAACAATGGAAAATGAAAGCAGTATTTTATGTATCTACCTTTGTAATTTGTTATAATTCTGTGCAGCCTTTTTGATTCTCTTACTGAGGGAGTGAAAAAAGAAAAGGCTTTCAAAACTTTTTATTAAAAGAAACTTCTGTGATGGAAATGATTCTCTAAGTATGCTGCTCCATAGAAGAGAAGCCAGCTAATGGAAGACACAAATTGTTTCGTTTACTGTCTGGAACAACAGAACAAACAAAACTAACACAGATCAGCTGGGACTTGCATGTGCCTTCAGATCTCATTCTGCAGGAAAGAAGAGTCCTCTGAAGATATCTGCCATGTTTGCCTGATGAGTTGGGGTAAACAGACGGACTGGCCTAAATGAAAACAGTGCTGAAGAAATGACACAGCAGCTCCGGAGCTAGCAAAGCATCTAGCAGATGCTCCCTGCTCTCAGGGAGCTAAAGGCTGGCCTTGACAATTTGTGTTCCTGTGCATTTTCTCAGCTGCTGGTAACCTACTCGTGTCTCCTGGTCTTTGGTTTTGGGATCTCAGGACTGGAGCAGATCTCCGGGGCCAGCACGGCAGGTACTGCCCCGAGCTCACCAGCAGAGGTGACAGTGTCACTCCATCTCCTTCAAACCCATTAACGCCATTTGTGCTGCAGTACCTCAGCTGCTCCCTGGCTCCTTCCCCCACAGCATCATCTCTGCTGTGACAGTAACCCACTTTCCCACCCTTCCTTTTTTCCCACAAATTCTCAGCTGTCATTCATCCCCTGCTACATTTCTCATCCCTCTCTCCATTTCTTTCGTACGATAAAAATAAAAGTGAACTATTTGAAAAGCAGAAATGCCACTCTCACAACCCTGATTGTCTCAATGAGGTCACGTAATCTCTCAGCTACAAATTCACCTCAATCCAGCCACACCAAATTTACACTTTACTTAACACAGTGGGTTCTCCCATGTCTTTATGGACTATCTGTGGCCACAATGCAACAAAGGAAGGATGACACTGGGTCTTGTCTCATTGTTTTCTCTGAATATTCCCTCTATTTTGCCCACAGTAACCAGACGCAAAGTACTGAAGATGACAGTATTGCCACAGTTCTTTTAGCAGATGGTATTTAATTTGCTGCAGTCAGAAACCTCCAAGATAGTAATAGCTCTCTGTTGAGAAAGAAATCCATAGAACAGCAACCAGACAAGTTTTTGCACATTATACCATGTTTCAGAAATGTATTTAATTATAGACCCACAAAGCCTGTGACTAAGATTCTATTTGACCTCTCCCAGATCTCTCAGAGACACATTTCTATTTCTGAATTGTGAAGGATGCGTGCTAGAAGTCAAGATGTTAGCAAGAAAAGCCAAGTGGGAATTACTGATTAATTTAACAGGATCTACCTACTGAACTCCTTACTCTGATTAGCATGCAGTATCAGCTGAAGAAGCCCAAATATCACTTACCTTGGAAACAACAAACAGTTTTAGAGCAACTTTATAATTTATAATCATTATTAAACTGATGAAATACTGCTTTTCACATCAGTATACAATTAGGTGACAGAACTAAGTGGCTTGAACTATTTCATTAGTACTTAGTACTAAGAGCTCAGCCCAACTTTGTTTCCCTCTCCTGAACGTCTTCCAAGGCTCCTTATGCTCTGGGATAATTTTGCTTAGTCTTCCAATAGCATTTTTAGACAGTCTAAGTTTCCTGTACATTTGACCTCTGCACTGTGGAAAGTCTTGAGGAAAGAGATAAACAGTTCTTTACCAGTGTGAGTCCCAGTTGCCATGTACCTCCAGAGAATGAGCCATTCCTTGTGAAAGCAGGCATGAAGCAACGGGGCTGTGACACTGCCATGGACAGACAGACCTTTGATGCTGCTGTGACAGCAGATTTGTGATGTGATAATGATCTTTCCTGCAAATTCAGCTCACACCTTAATACAGGGACAAATTGCCACTGCCCCTGGGAATTTAACTGCCTTAAGAGTCTGCCTTACTCAGCCAAAGTATAATCTCCAGTTAAAGGACTTCTTAAAGCACAAAACCTTGGCTTAACTCTTCCCTCTTTGACTTCAGGTAGAAACTTATGTAACTTCAGGGTTTCAGATCAATACTGAAAGCTTTTAAAAATCCTACAGCAAGTTTACCATCTTTCTCTGCCTTCTTTTCCTTTGCACTGGCCTTTTAAGAAAGAGAAAATAAACGAGAGAAAAGCAAGCTGCTGATTTACTTCCCAGTCCAGAGTCCCTCACTGAGCCACCCTGCCAATACCCATTTACTAGTGCCAGCACTAGTGTGTGAAACAAGCTGCTCCTTCTGCTGCATTCAGGGTTTCTGCCACAGCTTCTGTGCCCTCTGTGCCCGCAAAAGGACTTTGAAAAAAGACCAATCTGCCATTAAATGCTTGGTTCAAAAAAGCCTTTGAATAAGCACAAAAGCCACAGTCCCTCACCATTTTTCTGCTCCCAGCTCTTCCACATTACATGTGGAGAAGGGGGACTATGCTGCTGTGCAAGGTAATCCCTGGGAAGGTGGCATTGATAATGACCATTTAATTTCTGTTCATAAAACCTACGAGCATTGCTAGGTCATTAGTAACACTGTTATCCAGTGAGGGAGAAGATAGAAGTTGGTCAAGTAAAGATAAAGTAAAATGAAGCACTGCCCTTCCTTAACGTGTAGAAACTGGCCTTCTAAGAATCAATGGAGAGAGCTGCCCTATAAATCTCCTCCTTCAGTTGTCTACTCAGTGCATAAGTTGCGGATGTCAGCAGCACTGATGAAGGAGATTAAATGGGTTTAGAGTGACTTTGTGGAACAAATGTAATAGATTCCACAGATTGCTGCTTAGGGCCTTGTGTGCTGGAGTCACTGCATACCAAACAGCACACTGGGAACAACTGCTGTGATCTGCACTTTGTATCTCCCCAAGTTAACTTCCCAAAAGGCCAGGACAGTCTCCTGTTTTCCACAAGTACAGAATTCACAATTGACTATAATTATCATTTATTTTCTTTCCATACATTCCTACTTTCTGTATATAAACAAAAATGGAAAAGGCTCTCAGCTCAAATATGCTGTCCCCTCTTTTCCCCTTCCCACAGCCCCATCACAAAAACATGCACTACATTTTCCCCATGCTAAATGAGGACTGTAATTGAAAGATATTCAAGAATTTAAGGCACTCTTACTAAAAAGAGTATTTACCGGATCCATGCCTCAACAGCAATATTACATGGATTAAACTTGTTTGATTCAGCACCTAAGTCACTGATAGAACTCACATTTGCTTTGCTGATGCAGCACTGAACAGAAGAAAGATCAAAGCAAGCCTTCAGCTTTTAAACCAGCAAGCTTGGGAGAGTGCTCAGAGAGTGCCCCGGAGCCCGTCCAGATGCGGCACACACACAGTGGTGCCACCAGGCCGTGCCAGCAGGCACAGAACTGCCCAGTACATAACTACTGCCACCAGCTGAACCCAGCCTGAAGCACCCACAGCCCTGGAGCCGTGAGCCAGCTCAGCCTGCCAGCTGTGCTCCTGCAAGGACAGCACACTTGACTCAGCAGAAATCAGGGCTGAAAGACAACAGGAGCAAACCCAGTTCAGGTACCAGAGCACTACACACCGTGTGATCATGTCACATGGTGTCATCTCCACACCATGACCAGCAGGAGGGCCTTGGGGAAGTTCTCAGCCTCTGGTTCTCAGGAGAACCCATTCCTGTTGGTGGATTTTGGGCAGCTGCTCCTGTCACCAGACAACTGAGGATCTGAAATAAAAGAGAAGTAAACCCTTTACCCTAGCGTGCAGAACCACCTATTTATAGGGAAGATGTCCTAGAATTGTATTAATTTTTCCTTAACCGTGAAGGCTGTGTAAAGATTTCATACAAAATACACACACCGTGCTTTCTACAGAAATGAGCTACAAGATTAGCACTGGTTTATGAGTAGTAAATGTAACAAAGGGATGGACTCATCCAGCAAACTCCCAATTACTCCTAAGAACTCAGTGTAAGTAAGCACCAAAGCTCTAAAGCAGGCAGCCAAAGTTTTAATTATGTACCAGTCCTAAACCCTGCCCCACCCAAAAATCCCAAACCGGTGCTCTCCCCCACTAAAAACCAAACCCCCAAAATAAACAAACAAAACCACAAAAATATCTTATCTTCGCCACTTGGAACTGTTAGCTCTGTGTTACAAACCTTGCTTGAAGTGAGAAGGCAGCTACTTCTAAGATAGTGATTTCAGAACTGGATATACCTACCTACCCACACTCCCCAACACCCCCCACCACCCCCAAAACTCATGCTCTTGCCAGGAAATGTGAGTGAGAAACCCAGGACTCAGACTACAGTTGGCATTCCTCCCATTCTACCTTACACAATCAAGCTTGAAAAAAATCGAAGGAGGTCTAGTACTGGAGGGCTGTGCCAGATCCTCCTCCCTTGCCCTCTGAGAAGAACAACAAAGGCTCAGCTCCTGGCCTGGGCCACGCCAATACCTCCCTCCATGAAGTTACAGACATGAGGACAGATGGCCAACTCAAACGTGCATTTCTGTGCTTCCTTTCAAATTGCTTTGGCATGACCAGATGGCATTCTGTGTCTGCCTGGTATAAATTAGAACTTACAAGTGGCCACAGCACTGCCAAGAGCAATCAATTCCACATCCTTTCAGGCATGCTCTTTTCCAAAGCTGGGATGTCCCTTTCCATGATGATGGATATCTGATTGAAATCTACCAGAGAGGAAAAAATCCCATGGAAAACATCACTATGGAAATAACTAAAGTGAGGGAATGAGAACAGCGATGCAGTCATGTGGAGTGGTGGTAAGGCACTGGCAAGGAAAGAATAAGAATAATTTAAGTGTTTGTCACTGCGCATGTAGATTTGTGACCATAGAGTTTGGATCCTCCTCCATCAGTGGTCTCTTCATACCATGCAACTCACCAACAATTTCATTAGTTGTTACTAAAATCTTAGAATTGCTAGAGTCCCTAAAGCCCTAAATCTAAACCTTGAGGTAACGGAGTTGGTTCCTCACTGGATTTTCCTTCTGCCTCTTACCCTAAGATGTGTTTCTATCTCCCCCTTCACTGATGTGGATTTTCCTTAATCACTTGTGATTCTGTATCACACAGTTTTAACCACAGAGAAAAACAGCAATAAAATATTGAGGTTTTATTTGTCCTGGTTGAGAGATTTAGCATCTGTGAACGTTAACACCAATAATTCTTATTAATTTTTTCCCATGTAATTCTGTAATTTTGACAGCTAACTCTTAATAACAGCAATCTTGTTACACTAATCACCAGTCTCCCAGGAAGATCTCATCACTGCTGACAAAATCCTAATGTGTCTTATAAACTTATTCAAATCTGCCAGGAGCATTTCTGGGAAGATCAATCTGCTTCTTCCTTGTGAGCAATGGAACCAAAATCACCTACAGGGAGGACAGCTAATCACTTTGTGTTTCCTCTTCTGTCCTTCCCATTTCTGACACACTCCTTCTGAGCCCACAAAGTTTTCCAAGGCACATGGCTGTAGGAATGTGTGTGCACTGAGGATACCAACAGGGCTCCCGGTGCTCCAGAGCCGTGTGCTGCACTGTGAATTTGACAAGCGCAGACAGTGCAGCAACAACAGCTGTAATGAGCTGGGAGCTCTCGTCTCCTTTCACCTCTGCTTCTTTTTATTAGCTCATCCCTCCTTCTGCTACTGACTTTTCTATATTACTGGCATCATGGATGCTATTGTTCCTCTTCTACTCTGCTCCCAGTTTATTTGATTTTGCTTGTTTTCCTTACTTACAAATTACTGCCTTAGGGGAAAGAAATGTTTCGAACCTTTGAGCCAGTCTGATCTATTTTGGTGGAGCGGTTGTTCATTTATGAAATCACATTTTTGCCTTGCTGTGACTGCTCCTTTTAAGTTCTTGATTTCCACAAAGCTATTGTTTACTACTGTTAGTAATACAGAATGTTACCACAGTTGGTAGCAGGACTGGATCAAACAGCTGACAGGCCTTTGCTCTGAAGTGCTGGTAAGCTGGAGCCCAATTCAGTAACACAGTGGAAGGCACAGAGTAGGATATGGACTAGAGAATGGGAGCACTTGACAGGAAAAGTCACTACAGGTTATCTTTCATCTACAGAGGTAGGAAAAATCCAAAGCTTAGCAGCCTCCTTAGAGCAGTAAACCTCAAACCTTTTCACATGAGGGCTCTCTAATCCATTCCTGAGGTAGCCTAACTCTGATCTCACTTCCTACCCCAGGGCATGTGAGGAGCACCTTCTCTGCCTCTCTAGAAACCACAGCACCAATGGCCTAGAGCCCAAGGGTTTTCACCTGTGGCAGCTTCTTGGTTAACATATTTTCATTCTGGATCTAACTTTTCCACTGATTTCATTTGTCTGTTTACTCCTGCTTTCATCAATGAATTAAACAAAACAGACTAACCTGAGTCAAAGCAATATAAAAAGTAAACACTCACAAAGTCATGAGATTTGAAGAGGAATCTCATGAAAATTTATTTCCATCCGTTAAGCTCTAAAAATTTATTCTCTCTCACACAACCAAATGTATTTTCTAGCAAAATTAATGTAACAGAATTAAGTGTTCTCTATACAACAAAAACCTGTTGATCAACATTTCAAAGAATTTCTAAGGAACAACAAGGTACAGGACATGGCATACACCCATTATCATCTAAAATTAAGAAAACATGAACCAAAAGCCAAAATGAAAATGAAAAGAGTTATGAATTAATCTGATTCTGTCCAAGTTCTGTAAAGTGCAGCAAACCTCGAAAGTATGTTTTTTTCAGCAGAAAGGCACTGGCAAGCTGCTAATTTTTCCAGGCATCAGAGGAATACTAGGGAATAGAAGTTTTAATTATAAATGTAAACAAATTAAAACACTGTGGACATTTAACAAACACCGGGACATCAGTATTCCCTCATGTGTGCCACATAAGAGATGAAGACAGCCTCCAAGAACTCAGCTTTAGAGGTGCAGCACACATTTTCCTATTGATGCTGCAAATTGTGCATCCCTAAAATCCATTTCTGTCCCTGCAGGACGCAGCAGAACACAGTTCAGGTTACTTATGTAGCTTTTTAAGACACTGAATGTACTTGCTGGCCTCCACAGAAATATGTCACATTGAATTTTAGTGCCTTACACTTTTCTATACACATACAGCAACACATTTTAACTTACCTCCTTCTCCTCCTCCCTACCAACATCTGTCCATAAATCTGCAATCCAACAGCAACGAAGAGCCTTAGGAACTGAAAGCTCGTGACAAGTCAATGTAGATGATGCTTGTAAATGCTTCAGTGACTCTGAAGGAATGGTCTGTGAACAAGCCCAAGGGTAAAACTGTAACAGACATAGGTGCGATTGTGCTACCAATAATTTAATTAGCTTAACGAACATATCAGCAAACAGCAGCACTGAGTAAGACAACACAGACTGGATGTTTTGCCTCCTGGAAGGGCACAGGGGCTGGGAGGGAAGCAGCACAACTCCCAGGACTCCTCCACCATGTGCCATCATTGCAGCTGCCCTGCCACACTGGGTGTGTGTGATGTGTGTCTGTACACATCTCACTGGCTGCACCCCACAGGTGGCAAACTCTGTACAGCCAGCGGAGGGCAGGCAGAAAGGCAGCGTGATGCACATCACTGGCCCTAGAAACACACAGCAGAAATGCCACTTCATTTTACCTCACTTCTTAAGAAGATGGAAAGAGCAAGAGAAAGGACGTGTCTCTTGCACATCTGTAGCGTGTCACAGTACACTTAATGAAAAGGTTAGCATGTTATTCTAGAGTCAGAAATAATCAAACTCAATATAATGCTACCAAGATTTTGTAGGTGCTCTGTAGCAAAGGGAAGAGATCTATACAGGCTGTGGTTTCTGCCAGAAACTGCAAACACTACCTTTTGCACTGGATTGTATTTGAGCTGCTGGAACAGTCCCTAGTCTTGATACAGGTTTTTCATAAACTGTACTTCAGGTGGGAGTTCAGTGGACACTCTGTCCAGAGGATACAGTCTTGTCTGAAATCCAAACCACTGTAAATCCCTACCAGCTGATCTACAGTTAGAGAAAACTGAATGGAGTTTGGGTGTTTCAAACTTCATCTCCACTTCAAGTGGCACTTGACATTTTCTACATGAAGAATGGAAAAAAGCAAATGCTGAAGGACTTGTGTGCTTTCTTAGGCTTGATAAGCACTACTTGAATTTTGACTACTTGGCCTAGTTTTGGCTGGGATAAAGCTAATTTTCCTCCTAGTAGCTGGTGCAGTGCTGTGTTTTGGATTTAGAATTATGATTAGCCAAACTCCATGTGGTGTACACCAACGTTGTTTGCCTTTTCTATGCAAAAACCCCTAGAGCTCTCATTTCTTTGGATCAGCTGACTGGTTCTTGGTTCACTATCCCAGTCTTAATTTAGAGTAGCTCTACTAAGTTTTCCAAATACTCCAACTACCTGCTGCAGTATTTAGACACTACAAATTGTACACATATTTCTTTCCATGAACTACTCAATTACATTTTATTTTAAACACTTAATTGTAATTACTGATAAATGCTATGCAGCAAGTTCTTTCCATATATCCAGTGTAAAGGGGCGATAGGGTTGCTGTAACCCAAACTGCCTAAGAGTACAAGCAAAGTAAGGCTTTGGTTTAACACCTGGTAATTTGTGAGCAGGTTATTCTGGACACTCCCTCTCAAACAGGCAGGAGGTAAAGAACACCACGAGTATCTTCAGGCTCCACTGAACTCCTTTCTGACTGTTTTCCTTTCTGACTGGCTTCATGCTGGCATTCTCACTGGGAGCCAAGGTTTAATTCCAAGTGAATAAGGACTTTGTAGGGAATTGTTGTTCTGTTTTAGAAGGTGATCTTTGTGTTTTGCTGGGAGACTGAAACACTTTGCAAGGACTGCTTTATGGGTATTGCCTGGTTTCAACACTTCTGAAACCAAGGGAAAAAAGCAGCAAAAAAACCCCAGTTTCTTTTCCACACAGAGAGTTTCTGTCTGTATAAGCTACTCCCCCACTATCTGATTTCATGTCTCCTATAATTCGGGGGTTCTCTCCTTACTAAGCTATGCTATTAAATGAATATATTGATATAACCTAAGCTGTAACCCAAAAGACAGTTCAGATCCCATTTTCAAATCTGACTGAATCATTTTAAGCATGGATTATAGTTGAGGGTTGTGAAAAGTGAGCCCAGTACAAGAAATACTTCCTCCTCCCTTTTCCCACCAAAAAGAAGTCATAAATTTTAAGACTCCAGGATGCCAGGGCCTGAACTTAGGTTCAGTGACTTTTAAAATTTCTCTAATATGCTGTGACTTTCAGGAGATTGCTCTCAGAAAAGCCTTTTTATGGGTTGGCTTTCATTTCAGCTCTCTGCATAAAGCTTCTATTTAGAAAAGTTTCAAATGTATTTATGTGCAAGAGGCAGTTTCTCCTCTCTGGTTTTTTTTTTGATTGAGTGGGATTGAAGAAGGGCTATGTTGCTCAGGGCATTCCTTTCCCTTCAATGCCTCATCCAGACAGACAACGATACGCTGTATTTGTTTTAATACATCTTTGTGTGCTACACAGAGTAGTTTAATAGTGCTGTTTGTGAAGAATGCTTTGGTCTACATTGCTGCAGGCTAGGAAAGCTGTGCTTACAAATTCTAATGGAGAAGGATATAGAGCTATTTTTAGTTTACATATTGCAAGGTTTTGGATAGGCAGCAATACAGGCGTGTTAGTGCTTTAAATACTGGTCATAGAATCAGGGAAATGTGTGGCTGGAAGCTGTAAGACAAGATTAGTTATATGTATGTGCTTCACTATAGTTACATTCAGACATCTTCCCTAATTTTCCTAAATACTCCTTGTCATGCTCCTAGGGGCACCAAAAATCTTAATGTCCCCTTTGAGGGACCCCCACTTTGTTTTCCCCAACACTATGGCGTTTGACCTTTTCAAGGAAACTGCTGAATAGAACTGGATTGAGAATGAGAGGTTAATTTTGTCTCAAGCCTAGAAAATTCAACTCTTTGTCTGAAATTTCAGTCAGCTTCCTAACTCAAAGCACATTTCCTTCTTCCTGTTTATCCGTTCTGCTGCCTTTTTGATCTAAAGAACAAACTAGATTTGTTTGATGCGATTTGTGCTCAGCAAATCTGTGCTGATGATTCTTCCAACTTTATTCTGTTGTTGGGGCACAGAAACGAAATGTTCCCAAATTTACCATGGTACCTCTCTGAATTATCCAGTTACTCACACCTAGACTTGACTCCTCAGGTCCTCATCCTTAATCTTTGATCTCTGCCAGCCTGGTAGGACCTAAACTGTTCCCTCCAAGCTCTTTACAGTAAATGTTCTGGGGTTCAGAAGCAGCTTGGACACACTCCTTAATAATACAAACAAATTGACATAGCTGAAAGACAGCTTGAGTTAATGTACCCCAAAAAATCTTTAAGCTTATTTTAAAGTCACCATCCTTGTTCTCTATTACTCTTCTTATAATTGCTTTAACTAAGTGATAATCTTTATGGTAAGGAGCAGAAGATTAGGCAAACCAGAAATGCCTGTGAGAATAAAAACCACAAGTCACACACAGAGAAGTTCTCTGGATGCAGCTGCCCCAACAGCATCAACATGCTCCATGTGACAAAAAACCTGACACACAAACTACAGCAAGAAGAAACAAAATCATGAGTTGAACAAAGGATGGCAGAAATGGTGAAAGATAGAATTCCAGATTATTTCTAAATGTTTAGAGTCCACATATATTTCCATAAAAGCACCAGCTGTAATTATAATATACAATCTATGACAATTTATTATTCATATATTTTAGGTTTTCACTTGCTATTTTATTCAGTTTATAAAATGTATTCATATATTAAATCAATCAGCACTTAATATAGGCCAAGATGCATAGATTACTAAATACTTTCTCAGTCTTCAGGGTTAATTTGATACAATCACAAATGTTAGATTTTCATTAGCCTGAAGTTGAAATGCATAATTAAATACAGAATAATTCTAGATAGAATTTATTTTTTAAAAACTGAAGGTCCAAGTTTACTGAAAAATGAAAATGGTACCACTCTGCCTAGAATATATTTTTCCATACCTCTTGGAGGTATTTCCCTCCATTTTGTATTTAGCAAAATGAGAGAAGGTTATAATCTGAGCAGGGATTTTACAGTGTCAGTTGGCTCTTCAAAACAGTTTCACTTCCCTCTACATTTGAAAGGTTTGTTTTTTTAAGGAAAAATCAACCAAGCAAGCTCTTGATGTGGCCTTTCAGTGAAAGAAAGGTTGAGAGATCTCCTAAAATTTAACAGAAACCAGAGCCAACTTATATTTGGTTACAAGAAGACTGTACTGACTACAGAGTGGGAGGTACATCACATGAACCACTATCTAATGGAACAGATGGGAGACCTAATATTCATCCCAAATTATAGTCTGACTCATGCAGTGAGGTAGCAGTCTAACATCTAGGAATTGGAGCCCAAATGCATTAGGTGCTCCTGGAAACTTTCTCTGGATGCGATTGGTCAGAAGCTCTGTGGAGCCTGACTCAGACCCACAATGCCATCGCATGGAATGTCCCAGTCTGCACGCCCTGTGCCCAGCAACCAGGATGGAAAATGAGACCCTGAAATACCAGGGATCATCAAAGCTGGAAGTGAAACTTGACATATTCCATGTGGTGTGGTCAAAGTGCTCAGGTGCTTGATTTTTAAGTCCTGCTGACTTCTAGAAGAACTGAGTAGAATTAAGAATTCAGTATATATGACAATAGTGCGCAGTTCATTAAGTGGCCACAGAAAATGTGTGCCACTGAATGCTGAAGATTCTATGTTCCTTTTTCAGGGGAAGTTCCAGTGGGGGGCCCAGTTTCACTAAACACACTTCTATTCATTGCCTAATAATTACAAAACTAATTACCAAGTTACTAAAATGCTGCTTCATAAAAGCTTTTTATAATCCAACATAATCTTACGAAGACTGTTAACAATGTCTTCTTTGGGATAAACATCTGAAATGAATGTCAAGGGACTAATGATGTCTGAACATATCTTAACCTAGTACTTTGTTGCAGGTGATTATATCAAAGACAGGTTTTTTACTTTGAATAGATTTCTGAAAACGTGCCAATGGAAAAATAACTTAGACTTTAAAAACCAACATTCTGGCATTCATTCAATTACTTTGATATCTCAGACCCACATCTACAAAAATACTAAAATGCTGAAAGCAAACTAAAATGGAATAAGGCATCAATATCCCAGCAGGTAAATCTCCAGCCATCATCAATCCTCTACAGGTCAATGTTTTTAATAGTCCCTTAGTTTTCTTGCCTTTGTGACTAAATTTATAATTTCTGTGCCATACCTAGAATTGACTCCATCTTCATGAGGCTGAGTAGCCTCATGGAGCACCCAGACAGATTCCAACCTGCTTGTGTTCCTCTCTGAGTCCAATCAAACATGCAGATACCCTTCACACATGCAGAATACACACAAATACAAAGCTCTGCCCTTGAGAACTCCCTTTCCACAGTGCATAAAGCATCTGCAGGGGATCCAGAAAAGCCACACTGTTCTCTTTAATCAAAAAACATTGAAATTAGGATTTCTTAACTGATTTCTTCATACACTCAAATGTAAATCATCTTGGCCTTGGGGAGACACTGTCCACGCTTCAGTTGCAAGAAAGGCTTTTCTGGGTCTCTATTTAAAAGGAATCCTTAATTGAGGCAATATGTGAGAACACAGGGGAGCTTGACATTGCAGCCCAGTGTTTAAGGCAGGTAACCCAAAGGAGAGAAGATGTGAACTAGAGTTCAACTTGGTCCTGCTCCTAAGAACTGACAGCACATTTCATATTCACCAGTTATTGTGTGCAATACACCCAGCTGGGAATTTTGACCTGACATGAGAATTCTGGGCTCCTTTTGCCACCACAGAGTTGTAACTTAAGCTCTGGAGAAGGAAAGGATTAATATATGTCCTTCTTAGCCTATTCCTTTTATGTTAAGAAGACTCTACAGCCACTGAGCTGGCCTGCTGTGACCCTCCTCCCCAGCACAGGATTACAGATGCTGGGAGGGCCAAAAGAAGCAAAAGTTAAAGTTGCCTTTTTGGATTTCCAGCCATTGCCATGACCTTGCCTTTTTACAGCCTTGTGATGTTTTACAAAGGCCTCTGTCCACCTGTGTCTTCAGAGGAGGAAGAGGCAATGTCAGATATTCTACAATGCATTTATATATATGAATGAATGATTTAAATAATTTTCTACTATCATGACACTTCAGTTCCAAATACCAGCTAATCACAGTTCAGATTTCCTGACAGGATTTTATTGGATAAAGGTAGTTGTTTATTATTCCCCATCATCTTAAAAAAAAAAAAATACAAGGAAAAAGAAAATTTCTCTGGGGAATGGTTTTCTGTCCCCAGCTGAAGTCAGTGAATTTCCAAGATTTCCATTTACTTCAATGGGACCAAAAATTTCTCCAAATACTCTAGGAGGTACTGTGCTGAAATATGCTGCTCCAAGTATAGCAATGAAGTAGTATGTGAAAAATAAAATACAAAGGTATATTTTTAATATAAAAGATATAAATGGAAAGCCCTACAGAATCTGCAGCAGTATTTTCTCATGGAGCTACTTAAAACAATCCTAACAGACAACATTTATGTCATGTCCAATCCTACAATCCTACTGATAGCAATGAACCCTTCTGAAGGGAAAAGGAAAAAGTAGTTGCCAAAGTCTATGTCTAAGTGTAAAACCATCAACGAGTTATAACTTTATTATCTTTTCTGGGAACAAAAAGTAAAAGCTTTCCTTGTCATGGACAATGCTGAAAAAACATTCCTCACAGCAAAGCAGCAAGGTGCAGACATTCTAGATCAAACCCTTTCACACAGTGCTATCCCATTTGAATCACAAAGCAGAAAAGCTGCGAGTCCTCAAACCTGTCCAAACACCTCCAGCAGGTGCCACGCAGTGTCATAATTAGTCATCCATTGTGCTTCTCCCAATGCCAAACACTTCAGGGCACACAGAGTTACTACCTGACTCAAAATGAAGAACACAGCCTCATGCTGCAAGGCAAATTGACCAAAGCAACTATAAAACACTGAAAAATAAAGCAGCTGTGTAAAATCCTTACAAAGGAAAACAGGATCTGTTGAGACGCCTCCTCATTGTATTTATCACTGCTGTTGGTATGTCTTAAAATGAGCCATTAAAACCAACCTGGCACTGGAATTGGAATGAATTGCACAGACTAGACTCAAAACACTCCTAAACAATTGCTCATGCAGGAAACTCTTCTGACCACTAAAATATTCTTACGATGGAGGTGTTCTGTCTTGGAGTGAGGAACAAGTTTAAAAAGTAAAAAAACATAGATTAGGGAGGCAGGAAGAAGCAAACTGCTTTCCCAATTATTTCTGTCAAGGCTAGTTACTGTAAAAAAGGCTCTTCTTAAATATAGAAAGCATGTGGGAAGTAGAAAAGTGTAAGGCTTTACTAAGTCTGAAGGTTGCATAATTGAATTTGATAAACTGACATTTTCCTAGGAAGTTTTAAGATTTCAGAAGATAAATACATAATAAAAATAAACCTAGTTCAGCAGCTTTTGCTGTACAAAATTATATGTCTTCACTTCAGAAAGGAAAAAAATATTCATTTCTCCTGTCTTTCAGAGTACAGTCAGTACTCCCTTTCCTGTTTATACTCTTCCTCAATACTTTCAAAAGTTATGTGAGAAATACAAGGCAGTATTAGAAAATGGAAAATACTTCTTCATATAATTTAAAGGTTCAGCCAACAGAAATGAAATGTAATGATTGGACAATGGGGAATGGCTTCAAACTGACAGAGAGGCAAGTGCTAGATTAGATATCAGGAAGAAATTGTTCCCTGGGAGGCTGGTGAGGCCCTGGCACAGATTGCCCAGAGAAGCCGTGGCTGCCCCATCCCTGGAAGTGGCCAAAGCTCAGGCTCTGAGCAACCTGGTCTAGAGGAAGGTGTACCAGCCTACGGCTGGGAGTAGAATGAGCTGATCTTTAAGGTCCCTTCCAAATCAAACTGTTCTATGAAGTCACATGAATTTCATTCATCTGGTGTGATTCTATGGAGTCACAGGAGAAACATGTTTTTCTACAAGCTTCAGCACTATCCCATCAAGAAGGGATAGTAGAGACAAATCCTATACACAAAAACCCAAAGGACACTTTGCAGTACCTGGATAGCTTCACTGTGATCTCTCCCCTTTCTGACTCTTTACAGCAGGACAGTATCCCATTTCCATAGCAAAAGTACTGAGAACTTCCAGCTTATTCAGATCAATTTCTATCACTTCAGGTTGGTTTTTTAGAAGAACTTGAATAAAATGATGGATTACTAATTCCTGTGTCTTAGGTATCTGCTGGTAAAAGCAAAAACAGACTTAGGTCTATGTTTGTCTATTCTTTGTTGTCATTGCTACCACTTAGAAGAATCCTGCATGCCAACTTTTAAGGAAACTCCTGGATCAGAGCCAGGACTGTGCAGAGCCATTTCTGTTGGCAATGTTTTGGTCCTGAAGGGGCAAGGAAAGCCCCAGTCCTGTAATCTGAGTTCACCTAAACTGCAGCCCAAGTCTCTCGTCTGGTCTGGCCCCGAGGGAGCTCCATTGTCTCCTAAGAGTGAATTGACCAGCCCAGAGGCTGGTCAGAGCAAAGTCAGATTCACTTTTTACTTTTTAGGCAGCAGTCTGGACACAAAGTTTCTATCAAAAATCACTTTTCCAGTGAGAGCACAAACCTGTATAGAGAAAATTATGATGAGTAGCCAGAAACTGGAAAGTATTAATTTGAAAGTAAAAAAACCCACACTTTTCTGTATTACAAATGCAGATGAGCTTTTCAAATCAGCACAGAAGCTTTAAATTCCAAAGCTGAAATTTCAAAAGGAGTTTGTTCGGAAATGAGCACTAAACCTTAGAACCTCAATTAGTGTTTAGTCACGCAACTCCCTACGAAGCCAACAGAAATCCTACCCTGAAAGCTGTTTTTATTTCTCACCTCAACAGAAATAGTCTATTCACAATGACACAGATTGAATAATTAGTCAAAGCTACAAAATTTAGAGTGTTGGCTCTCATGGCTGTGAGTTACATCACATACTTGGTCTGTAGGCTGCCTCAGGCAAAATGCAAAACTTTTTCTCCACTCTGAATAACTAAGCAGTGCAGTATCTGGAAAAAATCTGGCCTTGCCAGTGGTGTACCTCAGAACCAATCTGCTCATCAGAGATTTGAGGCTGTCCCCTCTATAATTTCAGTTCGCAAAATATGATGTGAAATCATGACTGATTATACTAGCACCGAGCATCACAGGTAAAACACAGTTTTTCAAAGAACAAAAGACACCAAGGAAAGAAGTGGAACCATGGTAGCCATTTGTCAGTAAGTTACAGACAAGGACAATGAAGCCCAGTGTTTGGCCATTTAAGCACTGGGATCTTGAAGACACAGTCCAGGACTTCCAAGTTGCCCAACCCATCACTTGGAGTAAGTGTGAACAAAAGCAAGAATTGCAGTCATGTGCAGCTCCCTTCCTCATCTAAACAAAACCTCATCAGATCTCTTACACACAAATATTTTTGTGTCTGGCTTATTCACTCACCAGCACATTAAAGCATAGAGGAGGCATCCCATCTGCAGTTTGCCACCTTTGCCTACCTAAGCCACTTACCTTTATCTCCTTAGGTCTGTAATGGGGCAGTTCAAATCCCCACTGACTGTAAAAGGAACTAGAACTCAACAGCTTTTACCTCTAGTTAAATGGTCAAGTCGTAGGCATAAATGCTTACAGTTAAGCAAAAGCATAGTGACAATTCTAGGGAATTTTCCAGCTTGACAGAGCACCTGAGTTACTGTGATATAAATGAAATCCATTTCAATTTGATAGATCAAGCCCATATTTTTTCACTGTTAGAGCCAAGAACAAAGCTATTCTTTTCTACTCACAAATGCATCTGACCTCTAGAAACCATTACCCATTGTACAAAAACAGCTGTATGTGTGACTTCTCTCAGTGCTGTCAGTTTGATTTCTTAGAGAAGCATATTTTCACCTAAGGAAAGAAGGAAGGATAGAAGCAGCTTTGCAGTCTCTCTAGTGGTCTCCCTACTTAGCTGCCAGCATTCCTCCACTATGCTCCCTGCTTTATCTCTGGGCAAAATCAAACTCGCATTAATAAGCCACAACAATCATAGCTGCAAATCCTTACAAGACTGTTACAGGTCAGCTACAGAGATGGGAGCTTTTTGTAGTGCTAATGAAGAGCTTTGGGAAGTTACATTCCTCGAATGCAAACTTCCATTGCTTTTCCAACTTTCCTGAACAGGAAATGAAACAAGTATCAACTCCCCATAACGGGCCTTAAAGTCAGACTTTAATCTCCATTACTACCCACGTTCAGTATTGAGTAACTGCAGTGATACAAATGCAGTCACTTCAGAGTCACAACACAGTATTAGACTCCAGCCTAAGGATTTTCACTTAAAATCATGTCAAGGGAGAAAAGGAAGGGGGGAGGGGGAGCGAACTGTCTAGTTGTATATTTTCATGACCACGACTCAGTTTGTTTAGTATGTTTTTACTGGGAAAACAGGTGGTGCACAGCACAATTTCTGACATCAACTGCCACTGGAGACCTTTCCTTATTCTATTCTCCTCCAACAAGAACAGGTTAGCTCAGTAAAGATTTTAGCACCTCTGCCCTGTGAGAAGATTTGAGTACCAATTCCTGTTACACCACTGGTGTCACACCATCCAGGTGTTGTATTAAAAACATTTTCCTAATGCCTCTCTCATGCCGTGCTGGCACTCTCAGAAGACAAGAGGGAACCTCCCAGGGCAACACAACTATTATTTATCTTTTACTTGGCAGAGTTGGCAACTTGGAACTTTTGATTACTCCTATTTGCAGGATACAGAAGACACATGAAGCACCCTGTGTCTCCCTTTGCATCTCCTAAAAACTTGATAGCCGCAAGTGTAGGATATCTGCCTGTACTTCCCCCACTTCTGCTGTGACTATTATACCACAGTGAGAACCAGGGATGCTGCTGAACAGATCCAATGTAACTGCCCTGAAGCAAGGAGCTACTGCTGCTTTTGTATTTCTGGAGGTGACTGTTCACTTCTTGCATGTTGCTGTACAAAATTAATATTGCTGAGGGTGACTGGAGAGGAAGTTACCTAGTGGTCGTAGCCAGCGGTAAAAAACACTCAGCAGGAGTTAATTACTTAACTAACCTCAGCACCAGGCATAAGGGTAAGGGGCAAAGAAAGACAGAAAGGCTTGAACTAAAGCTTAAATGGAAAAATTTAAAACCAAGTGACTTGTGTGGTACAATTACAAGCAACTAAAACTATCTTTTAGGCAGAAAAGTCCCTAGGTTTTAGTTTGGGGTTTTGGGTTTTTTTCAGTAGGAGGAAATACACTACAAACCCTGCCCACAATGTCTGCATAGAGAGACAAAGGCTACATCAAAGTTATTATTTTCCATTCAATGTTTTCTTAATTGCTTTCTTTCCAGCAATTTACCCAGACCTCAGTGTTTGGAAAGCCTGAGCAAAGACCTGAACGAGCTGTCTGGAGACAACTCTTAAAGAGATGCAGAGTGGTCCAATGACAACCACAGAACTTTGCCATCAGAGCCAATTTTCATTTTCAAGGTTGTTTTACACATTAGATGATGCACCATTCACTGAATCAACGTCTTGGAAATATCTCTGGAATGTTAGAGACTTAACAACAAATTCCTCTTTAAGAAGCACATCATCTGAAGCTAAAATACCTCAGAGGTTATACAGTAAACTATTACAGTATGGGATATGAGGCAGAAAATACTTCTTTTCTGTTTTAGAAGAGAATATAGCCATAAATATGAAGTCTTATTTCTTATGCTACTGGCAAAAAACCCAAAGTAAATTAAAAAACAAAACAAAATTCAGGTCCTGTTGTATTTGAACTACACTAAGAGCAAACAGATACATTTTTCTGCCAGGTTAAACAAAATAATATCCCCATGTCATACAAACAGCACTACAAAACAATGACAAGCTTTTCTGTGAATGTGTTATGAAGACAGTACAAGTCAGAGGCTCTTCAGTGATTAATTAAACTCCAACAGAGATATAATCTAGCAAATACATTTACTGTGGAGTTATTTACCTGAGTAGCTTCCTGTGTGAGCTTAGCATGTTTCTACTCACACCATTCTCTCTATGCCACAGCGGTATAATAGCACTAAAAGAAAAAAAAATCCTATGAAGGACTGTTTCTTGTGGTAACTCAATTTATCCTCATTTCAGTGTGAAGCAAGTAACAGCAAAGGTAGATTTGGGTCCCCAGTGTTCCTCAAGGAAGAACATAATTTAAAAACAACCATGATTGACCTGGAAGTTACTCAAGAAAAGTAGAAAGAGTGAAGCTTCCCAATGCTCAATTGTAACATGCACCTTGATAACTAAAATCTTAAATCCTCTTTGTTAACATCAGCTATTCCTTCTTTATTGGGATACAACCAATGGCAGCACTGTCCCACTGACAGAGGTCCATCCTCACATGGCAGCCAGCAGTACTGGAGGTGGATCCTGTCTTTTGCCTGGATTCTGCCATTTCTCTAACCAAATCCAGGAAAGTCACCCCCATGTGATCCTCACGAAGTCCTTTTGGGATGTGAGAACAACAAGCTTCAAACATACTCTTTCTGCAAAGGAACAAGACCACAGGGAGAGAGCATCTTTTTGCTGTTCTTGTATTTTCTAAGCATTTGGTACAGAATCTCTTTCAAAATTATTTGAAAACAACTCAGAGAAGTTCACAAATAGAACAAAACTTCAAACTTCCAAAGCTCTCTTTTTCCTGGTGTGAGGATATCATAAGGCAGATGTCTCCTGGAGCTTACAGGACCAGCTCCCATCCCAGCTCGGTCACCTGCTGATACAACTACAAAGAACTCTAATCCTTCTTTTTTCTAACTACAATAATCTGAAGCACTAAAATCCCAAGCATCGTGAAACCCATAGAGATATTCCAAGGAAACAATAACTGCAGGAGTTATTGAACTTGCAGAGGTATTGTCTCTTCACCTCTTCTTCCCTTCCCTGCTATTCTATACATCTTCCAGGTAGCAAATGCTTCTTGAAATACAGAAAGGGTTAAATAAAAAAAAGGGGAGGAAAAAGGAGTTGAAACCCACCTCCCCCCTCCCTTTTCAAAAATCATGACAGGGAGTCAAAATGAGAAAACCTGTCAGGGCCAAATATCAGTATTTTTAATGCAGTTACACTCACTAACATCAGAACAATTGTTTGGATTCTTCACAAAATTTACATTCATACAGCTTCTCTTTCCATTGGAAAAATCCGGTTCAGATGCCAGTGCTGAAAAAGTTTTTGGATTATTATCTCCTCATGTCTTCGCCGTACTTCCAGCTCCAAGGTGTGTGTGTTAGCTTTATTGCAGCCTTGAGTAAAATCTGAATTACAGCCCGGTAGCGATGGTTAACAGGCAGCTGCTGCTCGCTGCTGCCACCGCATGGGAGCGGACACAGCCCAAACACACAGCAAAACACAAGGAACTTTTCTTACTTTCCCAATTTTACATCACCTTGTAAAGCTGGGTTTCTCTGCCAACATTTAGGCTTTAATTCTAAAAAAATTAACAAAATAAAGGCATACAAAGATGACATGCCTTTGAAGTGTCAATGAATTTTCCAATTTTTTTCTTCCCACAGGAGCTTTTTTTTTGTTTGGCAAGCATGAAGACAAATTGCTGAAAACAACCAAATACGCACAAAATATCTTGTGGTAGGCCTGAAAGCAAAGCTTGCTTTAGAGGTTTTCACATCTCTGATAACATTAAGGGAATTGCCCCTCTGGAGAGAAGGCTCAGCATATGCAAGAAACTAACATGAAAAATGGAAAATCAGTGAAGGAGACCATTCAATATACTAAAATAAGGAAAAGAGCTCCTGGCATGATAGCATGCCAGGGTTTGAATATTGCTTATTTATATAAATATTTCTTTGAGACATCAAAATCAAGCAGGAATGTGTTCAGAGGAAAGCAAAGCTTTTCTGCAAATTCCTTTTCAGTTTTCACTCATTCTGAACTTCAAGTTTGAGAGGTCCAGCCTAGGTCTCCATAGAAAAGCAAAATATGTACTTGCAAAATAAAATGGAAAACACAAGGATATAATACAGATATCAGAAGACAAAATAGATAAAAATACAAAGAATAATTTTTACTTTAAACTACAGCCTAGTAAAAATTTTAGGAGGCAGCAAAATTTTCTCCATTCCAGAATCCCAGCTGAAGTCACAAGCTCCAAATGTGAAGAGTTACTGATCAGTTCATGCAGGAGGGGAAATGCACAAGAGAAGAAGAGAAGGACCCAAAGACAGAGTAATCAGCAAAGGAAGTGACTGAATAACAATCTTGGGTGGTTTTCCTTCAGAAAAGCAGACTGCAAGGTCACAGTAGGGGGAATCTGATTAACAGCCTGAAATGCATTGGCATTTACATTTAATTTACCAATGTATTTGAGCGGAGACAAGGACAACGTCTGAGAAAGATCTGAATTGAGTAAAACAAGATCTTAAAAATGACCTGGACACAAGCAGCCAGCCCTAGGAAGACAAGCAGAATACAAGTGTGGTTCCTTCACGCCAGGGAGTCCATTTGCTACACTCTAGGTCAGCTACAGCTACAGACAGACACTCTCCCTTGCCTTGTTTAGAATTCATATTTAAGTGTTAATTCTAAGTGCACAGAATGGGCACTGTTGCTCAGCAGATGCCACAGATGCCATAAACTCAACAGTGAGAAAAATGGTGCCGTTATCTGAGGCTCCCTGACATTTTCTGTAGGCAGGATTGTGAGTAATGCCCAGTTCCTGCACATTATTGACTCGAACCAACTGCATGGGCTCATATTTGGGGGCTGCCAGTGCAGTTTGCTGAGGTGCACAATCCCACTACACCACTGATACCATCCCTACGTACAAACAAGAACTGCTTTCTTCCACAACAGAAAAACCAGGAGCAGCAATTCCTGCATTATTGCAAAACAGAACTGCACAACACAGATCACAGCTCCATAGAAGAATTAATCATTTGTTCTTCAATTTGTGACTGTCATGTAAAGCTAGCTGGTAAATAGGTAATTATTTTTACATTACTGCCTTGAAGACACTGATTATTGTCACTTATTAAGTTGTTTTGCTACTCCTTTTGCTCTTCCTTGTAGATGATGAACAGCTCTAGAGTTTACTGTAAGCCAGGCTCCCCAGGCTGCACCATCTCAGCAGCTGCTGCTGCCAGATCCACGTCCTGGCACCATTAGAACGCGACCATGGCACGATTATTGGTTTCCTGCAGTACAACCTCCCTCTGATTTAGTGAGTCAGGCTGGCAGCTCATATGTTCAGCTTTCTATATTAGCTGAGGTGCAATTATGCAACAGATAAAGTCCCCTTTAATGCAAATGTCATCTCTTTATGATGCTATATGTGTGTTCATTAGAACTCTTGGTGTCTGTAATGTTTTATGGGTGTTATATCTTCAGGTTCTCAAGGAGAAGTGATAAAGTCATAAAAATTCTGGTATTTGCTTCCTTCTTCTCACCTTTCATCTTCTATTTACATGAGGTTGCACTAATGCTGTCAATTATCCAAGCATCATTTGGTTCTGGGAAGATGTACTTTTCCTACCTACTGCTTAGATAAGAGAAATGCTCTGAACTGCATAATTTCAATTCTTTACAGCAGGCGTGCAAAGAGAGAGAGGTTATTGCTGAATTTTAGGACAGTCCTGATTTTATTTATGACTTCAGTATTGCTTTTCATTTTCATTTTTAGTGATAATGACTTACTGTCTTTGATAGGAATTTTCAAGGTCCTTTGTGAACTCTTCCTTGCTATGGTCTCTTGAATAGATTAAAAAAACCCAAACTTCTCAATGCTTTACAAATAAAGCGACCAATTAAAGTCTCATACAAGCTTGGATGAAAGGAACTTATTACAACTATTCACAGGGAATATAAGCACTGCACAAAATCTAATGAAGCTGTGCTTTTTCAGTTGTAGAAATGTCCTTCCTGGTGACATCCTGCTGTGATACACAGTCACCTAGGTCAGCAAAGAGCTTTGACTACAGACCAGCACCCATTCAACCACTGCTACCACACTAAGAGGCATCAATGAATACAAAAGCGCCTGAATTATTTCACAGGAAAGACTCTACCCAATGCATTTGATGCAATTTTCAGATTTCCAAGAAAATTTATTTCCTTAAAAGCAATTCAAGTTCTTGTTTATATATAAGTATAGACATGCTTTGGGCACAGGCTGTGAGATTTTCCTTTACCAAACACTCCACAACATGTTCAGAGTCTCCAACTCTACACCAATAAATAACGTTTCCATATAATTTTACTAGCATTAGAAAATATTTCAACTTTTAATAATTTTCAAGACTCACTGAACTGTAGACAACCTATCCTTTACTTGGATACAAGTATCTTTTCCTGCTGCTGCTAAAATTATTAAAATTCCACAGGGATTAAATTCAATACTCAATAAAATGAGAAAAAAATTATCTGTAAAAACTGCCTTAACTGGCTTTTCTCACAGGTGGTGTAAGGAAGTTCATGATATATTGTCAATGGGACTTAAATATTCTACAGAGGCACAATATATTGATGTTTCATTTTGACTCCTCAGACAAACTGCAGATTTTTAGTTGTTATTGTTCTGCTGGTTGGTTTTTTAAATGTCAATACAGTTAGTGCTTTGAGACAACAAAGCCAGAACCAGTAGTAATCCTCCTTAGTATGAAATGGTATCATCCTGGATTAAATGAAAGTAGAAACAATAGTTCCACAAGCTTCTTTCTACTAAGACAATTACCAAAATGGCTGAAATCTGTTACTTATTTATGAAACAGCTAACTCAAATAATAAAAGTGTAACTTGTTTCCAAGAGAGCCTAGGCTAGGCACGACTCCAAAGACTACTAAAAGCAGCAAGGGAGAGAATAGCAGGGAAGGATTCTGATTCCTTGGAGCATCGTGCCAAGTGAACGCCTTTCGGGACTGCTGTGCCCAGGGGGAATCCCAGGGACCTGAATTCAGGGTGTGGGCTCAATGCACAGGGGGAAGAATGAAGATGCTGGCACTGACCCTTCAGTGATTCACTCGATCGCTGGGATCAGTCAGCTGCCCCACGATCCCTCTGTGCTCGGTACAGAGCCCACCCGTGCCCTGCAGCACTCAGCCATCCCTTGGCTCCAACACCTGCTTCGTGCTCAGAGATGCCCGAGGGCTCCACTGCTCAGACATTCCAAGTCAGCAGGAACCCTGGACATTCACACACCTGGAATGGATCCCTGAGCGACAGACAAGTGCCACACAGACAAAAGCTGAAAGAAACTCATGTCTGAAAGCAGCAATAGACAGCTCCTAGGATTTTAAGAAGCCACCAAAAGTATCAATCCAATAATTACAGATATTTCCATTATGAAACAATGATGCAGCTTTTGCTGAGCACTTTACAAAAATCTCAGCATTCTCAAGCACCTACCTCACCACCCTTAAAAACCTTCCTCAAAGCTCCCTTTTTAAGAAAGGGGAATAACCACTGGTTTTACCTTCCAACCCAGACCGAAGCACATAATGTAGGACTTCAGTAGTTTACATTACCACTGAAATAATAAATTATGTACCTATCTTTTATTAAACTTACTCTGGTGAGGAGGTTGCACAGAATTACTCCAAAAATGAACAACAAAATCCCTCCAAGTTAGAGCTTGATAGTTTGTCCTGTGATCTCTAGATCTGTCATCCACATTGAAAATTCCTTTAGAAAATGAACTCATCACCTTTCCTTTCCAGAGCAGTAAGTATGAGGTGCACATATAAAGAAAAAAATTAATAATGTGTTTATATGCCAACTCACCTAGTAACATCAAAGATCTTTGTGTTGTGTTTCTTCCACCCTCCCCAAGAACAAGGTTTTTTGACATAGAATCTGACCCTTAGAAAATAGCACAAAACCTTCAAATTATTACAATAAGCCAGGCCAAACTGCAAAGGGAACAATTCTGATTCCATAATTTGTGTTTCTTTTTCATATAGCCATCATTAGGTTTATCACCTTCAGATACTCCACATAAGCAGGCAACAAAAAAGAAGCTGATGAAAACCAATGTGTTTTCTCAGGGAGAATTCAGGGCACCCTCGCTACAAGCTCATGCCTTTCCTAACATCCATTCCTGTGTTCCTTTCTCCCCTTGGAGTGTGAGAAGTTTTCTGAAAAGAACAGAGTGCCAGTAGTTGCTCCTGCCAAGGAAGAGAACAGAAAGAGGGGAGAGCTGAGAGCAATACAGGACCAGCTTATAGACAGGACTATATCTTAAAAATCTGTGGGAAATCGAATGCATACCAGAGCCAGCTATGGATGCCTTTTTTTTTGCATCATGGGGTGATCCTGAGCAGAAAACCAAAATGCAGGAACATCATTCTGATTACAAGGATTTCCTGCAATGGTACTAAGCTTTTTATATCTTCAATTTTCTTGACTTCACAAACTCACAAAAAAAGACAAAATTGTACTCAAACGTACCAGAATACATACCATCCATATTATATTCTAACTATAGCAACTCAGGCTGAATATTTGTAGTAATTCATTTTGCTTAATAAGCACCAAGCACTGTATCTTCAAGCCAAGTTTGATCACAGACCAGCCAAAATATATTTTTAATGCTGATTCAATTCCCCATGGTACCTCAGTGTTTGCCCTCTCTCTCCCCAGTGATGGCTTTCTGGGCACTGAGGTTTCTGGTTGAAATAAGACCAAACAGATTCTCTGTCTATACCAGGGCGTGCATGTGAAAGGCTGTTTTTGGGGGGCTGCAGAGGTGGAGCTTTTTTGGTCTCTTTTTTTTTTGCTGAGGTAAATTTTTAATTAAATGTCAAATCCAGCTTGGCATTGGAAACACACTGTATGACTCTTATTTGAGGAAAAGCTGTCAGCTTGTCTCTTCCCCTGTCAAACTCCCATCTGCTCTACAGAGATTCGTCTGGGCTATTGATCACCATTTGGCAGGGTCCTGTTCTGTGCATGGCTCAATAATACACAATGCAGGGCACAAGAAAAGACCACCTATGTTTTGGAGTTACAGTTCCCAAAGTACTAGAGGGTATTTCAGGAATTTTCTATGTCACTAAATTACAATAAATGTAAAATACTGCTTAGCTTTAGAGCAAAGGCACAAAGAGCGAATCCATTCACATGTGCCACTCTTCAACCAATTTTCAGTATTAGTTGAGCTATATTTAAACCAAATCCTGCTCTTCCTAGAAATGACATTTCTATACTCTGGTGGCCTAGTAGACAGAACAAGGTTTTAAAAGGTAGTGTTCCTAGCTTTTCTTGAAAACTACTGACTTCACTGCACAGCCTCAAGGAAATCACTTAACTTCATTAAGTCTCAGTTTTCATTCTGCTAAATGGTTATTGTTTTGCACCAACACCTTAACTGCCTTAGGATCCAGCTACTTACTTAAACTCATTCCTAGCTGCACACATGCACTGAATTTGATTAGCTTTGCTACTAGGTTTTGGTAAGACCTTAATTATCTGCTTGAACTTTTCCCTTTGTCTAATTTATCTACTGCTCTGATCAGTTCTACACCCTCTCCCACAGTGCTTACAAAAATTATATAACTAACTTGGAGACCAGAAGAAAACTTGGTCCCAGCTCTGTGTTGCAGTAACAGAAGCTGTCCTGAATGGATTACTGAAATTGCTGCATGTTGTATCAATATCATTACAGCTTGTCTCCACTTGGCTATAGATCTTTCTGCCAGAACATATTAAGTTTTAACACCTCTCTTTGATCCACTGGCTGTTTCTCCCCTCAAAAGACCAGAAGCCAGGATCAAGTGAAGACCCTTTAATAATCTCACATCACAGCTTGTGTCTCAGGGAAGGCACCTTTGAAGGGCTTAACATGAATAAGAGGAACACAACAGGGACAGCTTATATGAGAGGAGAATGGAGCCTAATTCACGGCAAGCTTCTTCACATGTGCTGAGCTCATTCAGACCACTTTAAGCACAGTAAATTTACCATAAAGAACCCTGCATTATGCATGGGATTCTGCCACAGCACATCCTGTATGCAACAGAAGAACAGAGTCTGTAAAAGATAAATTTGCTTTAAGAGCCAGTTGTAACTAGCCCGAACAAATTTGTCCTTAAGCTCCAGCTCTAAACAGAGGTGTTGACCAGAGATCAGGACAAACACAAATGTAACTGATAACAAAAGTGGAGTTTGTAGCAACTGCAAGTTATTACTGGAACTTCCCCATTAGGATGTGGGTATGCTGCCTCAAAAAGAACATGCACTAATATTCAAAATAGCAGTTTAATTTTGTTGCTTTTATTGAGAAATGGAAATAACTCAGCAGTATGAATACTCCAGTAATGTATTATTTAAAGGAATAAATTGAAGTAGTATATGATTTACAATTCACAATTCAAAATGAAATTCAAGAAACAAATTTCAGACAAACTACAGGACAGGAAAACTGTTAAGCAAACGTGAAAAGAACTTCTAAAGTGGGCTAAGTATATACAGATGCATATATTTACTCAATATTAAAAAGTCAAGAAAAACCACACATCTCTGCCTCAGAAAATGGGCTGAAACTGCCCATTCCAGAAGCTACTCTGAATGAGGGTTCATTTAGATCCAGAGTTAAATTCCATGCATGGCATGGTAACACCCATGTTAATGTAGGAACTACTGAATGTAGATGTAACTTACATGATACCGTGACTGCCCATGGAAGTTTACCATGCTCAGGATGAACACAAATGTGAGGGCATTTTCATACCTTACAATTACCTAATTAGTCTGCAAAGTTCAATTCAAACTCCATTTAAACACCTGACTTCTCTGGCTCTGATTGGACATAACACCACAATATGCAACATGTCCTACAACAGCAGTGTTCTACTTTATGTCCAAGTACTGTTTTCAAATATTTACTCCAATTTCCTGTGTTCTGCAGGCTACAAGCCATGTGTTGAAAAAACAGAGGATCTCACATGCTTTTCATTTACATTCACAGTAACTTGTTTTTCTTCCAAGTTCAGACTGACAATGAAGAAATAAACATAAAGACAGCTGGTTATTCTTTGCATTAGGTGTGTACTTTTCTAATCTTCTACCTCTTTGTCCCTCTAACAAACACCAAGTTTCCTACCCTGGTGAAGTTGGCAAAAATTAAGATGTAGATATTGCCAAATCGTATTCCCCCTGTAATTAATCTGCCCTCATAAATGTCCTTAACATGTGCAGACAACACATGTACATGAAAATAAGTGAAAATTATTTTAGAAAATGTCTACGTGAACAGACTTTCATGTTTTTTTAACATGAAAAACCCCAGCTAGCTCATCACATCAATCACTCTACCGAGAAAGAATAAAACTTGTGGAAGGAATAGAGACCCCTACATCCAGACTTGGTACTTCTCAAAATATCCAGGGACCTCTGAAGCCATGGAAAGCTTCCATGCTGTTTGGCATTAAAATCATACCTGCAGGACATTTACATATGCTGACAGCCTGTATCCTGAGATGCTGAGAAGCAGACTTGTAGCTTTTAAAAGCTTCAAAAAAACCCCAGTGTCACACTGGGCATCCCACTGATTGTGATAGACATATTTTTAAAAAGAGGGCATAATATCAAAAGCAGAAGAAATCATCTACCATAAATACTGAGCCTCACGTTGCAGCCCACATTCAGGTCAAATGTATTCTGTTGTTAGGGCACGTATCACCTTGAGAATTCCCAGCAGTCACTCCAGCATTGCATAAATAAAAATAGACAGGCTCCACTTCAAATACCGGTAAGGAGAGGTTCCTTGCAGGTACAGAAGTGGTGCAGTGTGGGGAGCAAATGGTATTTTCTTTAGACAAGCATGCTGCCTGTGAGCTGTGCATTTAGGCCAGGAGTGAGAACCTCATGTTTTGAGGCAGCTCTTTGCATCCCTGTGTCCTCTCAGCAGCCCTGAAATCCAGCAGTGGCCTGGAGTACTGGAACACACCACACAAAGTACCAGCTCGTTCAAAAAACACCCATTAGACCAACCCAGCTTGTGTGGTGTTGCTTCAGATTGAATTCAAGGATTTACCCATCACCCATCTTTGAACCCCTTGGTGTCCTTACACAGAATTTACAAATTCAAGATTGCTCTCCCAGATTTCAAAGCAAATAAATTTATTTGCTGTATGTATTTATTATCAGTGGAGAAAAAATGAGGAAAAGCAGCCTGGCCATGTACATCTGTGCATCCAATCTACAATACAGAGTACCTTTAGCTCTTATTTCAAATTTTGTGACAAAATAAAGATGTTTTCCTTATTCCAATAATGTATTGACTCTTCCCCTCTCTGTTTAAATTTTCTGTGTAAAAGGTATTTTCCTAATTCAAGTCTGAATTAGTCCTGCTGTATTTCTCCCTTCACTCCACTCTCATTTTGTTCCTTTTTTGTACAGGGAATTTCTTCCCACTAGTTCAAACAGAAGGCAATAATGGGAAAGTTCTACAGTAAAATGTAATGACTTCTTTCGTTTCAAGGTTCAAATTTTTTTGGTTGGTTGGGTTTTGCTATGGGCTTAACAAAAATGGTTGGATTTCTTCAGGTTTAATCTCAGACCCTAGTAATATTAAGTCACAGCATTTTTTTTAAAAATACTTTTGCATCCAGAATGGATTCAGCACACCATAATGAAAATGGTTGGCTGGCTATTTTTAAGTGCTTGTTTTGAGTTCAATAAAAATAACTGTACTGAGATAAGAAAACGTGAAACTCCTTGAAGGACCGAGTATAAAGCTTTTATTTCCAGGAGATCAAAAAGAATCTTAAATAAACTCTACACAATTTTTGTAGCTATTAAGCTGTGATTATCCACCCACTCTTTTTCAGTCACTGCAGGATACTACCTGTTTAATTTCTGCTGTCTAAGTGACCTGCAGGTCCTCCGGGACTTAAGGCTGTTAACGAGATGGTTCTTAGATTTCACTTTTTAAATAAATGTTTTCAAGCAATTCCCATGGTAAAGAGAGAATGAGGATCAAGACTAAAACAACAATAGTTTGCTTACAGCCTGCGAGCAGTGGAAGACAGAATGCTTTCAGCCTTGTCACCACGCATCTTGTGCTTTCAAATGCTGCCCTGATCCGTTCTGAAGTGCGCTGCCCAGAACTGAGAAGAAAACCATGTGTTTTCAGAGACAGAATGGAGAGGTTTCCAGGGTCTGAGAGAATATTTCAAACATTGCACAAAAGATGAGAGAAGGAAGGCAAATGCCCCCAGAAGACTTCATGTCTCTCCTCCCCACCAAAGTCAACAGCACTTGAAAGAGCATTCCCATTTCAGTGGAGACCTACAATGTGTGTTCTGGCTCTTTTTATGGAAGCACTGCTGCTTTCAATAGACTTTTTCATGGCAGTGAAGGACTTTTCCTAAAGGAAAAGGGGAATAATTATTTTCTGTGACCCTCTGAATTTCTGGATCAGGACTCATTTCAAGTAGCAGAGGGACAGACCATTTCTAGGATTGTTCCAGAGATGTTAGGCTTTAGTGGTGGTAACTCTACCCTCTAACAGAAATAGTACTTTATTTTACGGGTGAGGTTTGTCTAAACTGGTAACTGATTGGATGTGAATTTAGACATGAGATGAGGGAACAAAATTTTAGACAAAGCTATGAATTCCTGATTTGTATTTTCAAGGAGCACTCAAGAGAACTTTTCTTATTCTCCAAGCTGTCAGGTTCTTTTCAGCATTTCTTCAAACTACTTGTGGATCCAAAACTTAGAGTGCTAATACTGCTACTAACTTCTTTCTTTTTACTTTTTTAAAACATAATTAACAGTGGAATTTTACAAGACACACTTTACTAGAATATTCACACAAGGTACTTAGTAGAATATTCACACAAGGTACTTAGGTCTCTTGAAACTTAAGAACATTCTCAGGTGGGGACAATGCACCAGTAGTGTCTCTAACTGGATTTATTAGCAAGCTCATTATCTTAAGACTCGGAATAAAATACTAAATTGTCATCTTTGATTCCCAGACATTAGATGCTAATGTATGAAGGCAAATGGTGCATTCACTCTCCTTTCATGCTAATCTCAGGCCTTCCCTGTGGCTTTAACACATGATCAGATTTAATAGCAAAAGAATTGCCGGTGAGCCCTGTTTTAATCAACTAAATCATAGAATATCCTGACTTTGATGATCCTTGTTGGTCTTTTCTAAGTCCAGTTCCATGAAACAAGAGATTGATTTTTGAAACATAAATATCCCAAAATATGATGTACAAGGATGATGAAGCCATCCCGCATAAGCGCCGCTCCTGGACATCATTAGCATTTGCCTTTAAGCAAACACCAGAAAAAGGAGCAAAAGGGTAGAAAAACCCTAAGACTCTGTGGGAGTAAAAAGCAGAACTAGAACCACCTCTGTCCCTGGGCACAGTATGAGGTATAACAGATTTATTTATAAGATAGCCAAGAACATTTAAAGTTGAAATTTTTACATTTAAAGCACCAAGTGTATTCATTTAAACTGACTGTCAATAAGATGCATTCCTAGTACAATATGCCATTTGACCCTTCATATTTTTGGGATTGGAAACTGCTTACTGCATGCCCACACAATACACCTCTGTATCTGGCATGGCAGACTGTCATAAACATTCTCTGAACTTCAAGGATGATCTAAGGGTCCATGTCTGCCCACACTGAAATAAAATATTGCTCCATAACCATTAGTACAGGGACATATTTGGCAAATGATGGCTAGTCAGAAGGAGGACATGAGTCTGAAAACTCGTAGAAAGATGAAGATAAAGGATTTAGTGTTCTATGTGCAGTAATAGCAAAAATAAGAAAAGGAACATAGAGTGTCATATCAAAGAAAAATATTTTGACAGACTGTGGAAAAATATTCTAGGGAGATTTCCAAATGAAATGTCACTGCTTTTAAAGTGTATGTAGGAAAGCATTAGGAGACAGTCTGAGAAAGTAAAAACTCTGACTTTGAGAAGTGCCAACCACTCCCAACTTCTTGAGTAGAGAGTAAAGCACACACACCAGAACAAACCCAAAAAGGCACCTCTGCACCAAACTTCTAATCCTTCCCTTGTGCTTACAACAAAGGAGAGGCAAACTGGCATTCTCACATCTCAAAACAATTCCCTGAGTGCTTGCTTAACATATCCCAATGCCTCACTGTCAATTCCTGTAAGGGCAGAAAACTGATGTAACAGAAAATGGTCCAAAAATACCAAAACTTGACCATCTTTCATTTGACATTCTAACAGAAATGCTCCCTTGGGTAAGGACAATGCACTCCTGAGACTTTTATTCCCACTAGCTATTTTATCAGCTTTATTTTACTCTACAGAAGATAAATATCAAATTGTCTTGAGATATTAAATTCGTTCCTGGTAAAACTTCCACTGAGAGCATTATCTCAGGATATTTCTGAACAGTTTTGCTGATCTGACCTTAAGGAAGGACCTTCTTTGCTTAGCAGAAGTCCAAAATAATAATCTGTAATAACTACCAGCTCTTCCTAACTATTACTTTATTTAATTTCAATTTAGAGTGCAGTATCTTGTCATGGTAGATACGGATAGAAATAATCAATACAGGTCATTGCCAAATTTTTGCTGCACACTTACACTGAAGTAGGAATACATTTACAAAATTACATATAAAGGTAAGAAAACACATGCAATCAGGTTCTGGTTTATATGAAACTATTGCCATGTTTTCAAAGATAAATGTCTCCCACAATTATATGAGCTACAATTTATGCACTGATGAATTGATACACAGGAAAGTTTGAGTATTTTCCATCATTTAATGTAATTACAGTCCACCATCCCATTATTTCGATTCTCTACAAAACAAATAACTACAACAGAACAGAGTCTCAGTGAGACAAAGCTTCTCTGCCTGTCATTTGTGTGTCTGTGTTGCACAGCCTTGAGAAACAAGGCTGCCTGATGAGCCACTGGATGTCAACATCTGGGCTCTTCCAAGTCCTTCTATAGCTGACCACATCTGCACTACCAATAACATCCCAAAGCTTTCCTCTCCAGGATTTCCCAGAAGCATAGCATCTGTCACACTGCATTTTCCTGTCTTAGATCCACTCTGTGCAGAGCACAATTAAGACACAGAGAACAGACAGAGGGTGAAAACTTTCCTTAAAGATTTCTGACTATATCCAAATTTGTCCCTAACCCTTGAGCAAAACTGTGACTCCAGGAGAAAGAAGAATAACAGAAGTAACGGAAAAGTCAGCTTCAAAATCTGGGTAGAACAGTTTAACTGGAGAATATGTGTATCCATAAATCCATATTCAAGCCTGGGACGAGGATCTGTCCCTCCTGATCCTTATCAAGGGATTTTAAGGTATGTTTTAAAGGCATGTAAATAACTTCATGAACAAGTCTGCTCAATCTGGTTCATTTGTACTTCCAGGATTATACCAGAACAAACATCCATAAACACTTAGGGCTCAAGTTTCCAATCTCCACATACCATGTGTATGTGCATTTCCTCTTTAAAAACTCCAACATATTGGTTCTCATTATCTCATCTGCAGTAACAGTTAGTGTAAAACCAGAGTCACCTTGTGGTCAAAGGTTCAGGCTTTTCTTCCATGTACTGTGAAGAAGTTGCTTCAAAATTCTAAGTATTCATACAGATATGTTGGGAAAGCCTGCCTGCCTATTCATCTGGGTTTGGTTTGGGTTTTTTTTTAACATCCAGCAATGTGGTTGCCGATCCTGTAAAAATTTGAAATTATGGAATATAGAAATAAAAAAATAAATGCAGCCGTCGGCCGAGGGGTGGCCGGGGTGTCTGCGCTCGGGGGTCTTCCGTGGGGCCCTCTCAGAGGGGTCCTCCTAAGCCTCCCTGGTGACCACGAAATCCCCTAACCTCCGGGTGGGGAGACGTGGGAGCTTCGGAGCCCGAGCTCTCAGGGGGAAGGAGGGCTGAGAGGGTGGGCGTGGGTTCTTGGTTCTTTCCTTGACCACGAGCGATTTGGCGGAGAAATGGGAGCGACTCCCGGGAGAGACGGACAGAGTATTTACTCCCCTTGAGGGGTCTCATCCCGAGAGCCCCGAACTGAACCGAACATCACCTTATATATCAAACCATTAACCAATCCACGGCAGCCAACTAGGGGGAGTTAGGGAGGGGTTAGGGGTACACAGCCAGTAGGGAAGGAGAAGGGGAGGGCATAGGGGAAAACAACCAATTCCCAACCGAGTAATGTGGAAACTTCCAGAACCTGGGGTTTGAATGATAAATCCGTTATCCAATAATACTTTCTGGGAGCATGGTCTCCTAAGCTCAAACCACTGTCTCCTCGACAGTGGGGGAAAGCCCTCCTCCTGGTGGGCTGGACCACCAGGAGATGTTTCTCTCCTGAGCTTTATTTGATCTTTCACCTAAGGAGACCATCTCTACAATGGAACATGTAAGAAGGTTTTGCAAAGCAGCTAGAAGAATAAGTCAATCAAATGCACTAATATCAAAAGGAGTACGACAGAAGAGGGTGTCATGAAAATATCTGAAATTAAATAAAAGGAAACACATGTTATTTTAGGAAGAAAAACATCCCACTCACAAATTTTTAAGTATACTGCTGTGTTGCGGTGGTTCAGGCCCTTAAAAACCCTTTTTCNTGCTGTCTTCAACCAAGTTTTACAATTACACCAATACATCAAGACTAATAAAATACACACCCATATATAATGCGTATATAATGTATCCAACATACTGGTGATCTGAGTAACATAGTACAATAATAGTCTTGAAAATTTGCTGTTCTGTCCCTACCGTAACTTCTGCAAGTTTCAGGCCACACATATGATACATTTGTAAACTGTAAATTCTAACTCACAACTAATATATAATCTTGCTTTAATCTCTGTTCTATTAAAAGATTAATGAGTCTGAAAAAGCTTGTAAGAATAGGAAAATGCAAATCCTCCATTACAATGGAAGCAAAATCCAGGCCTGAAAACTTTTGTTGGGCGTAGGTGATTTATTCTGGAGAAGCCAGAGAAGTCTTTCCAATGTATCCCCTGACACATCTAAATATTATTGCACGAGCTACAATAATATATGCATTACTGTCCCCTCACTTGGCTCCCAAGGCTCATATTGCTATTCAACTCCGCCACTTGGCATGCTAATAGGAGTCCAGAAAATGATAATTACCCTTAGGGACCACATTCAAAAGCTGCCCTTTTCATTAAAGGGGCTCCTTCATAGCCCAGCTTAGTTCACATTTGAAAGGAAACTTTATGCCATTTGCCAGACTCCTGAAACTTATAAAATAGCATTATTTGATTAATAACCTTTACTTTTTATTGCTGTTGATTCTTGAATCCAGAATAAATAAAATCACAAAACATCAACAGTATTATTCTAAAAATAATGCAATTAAAGCAACAACTGCTATTTGTTCAGAGAGAGACTGGAATGCTAAATAAATCTTAAATATTCAAACAAATCTGAACAGTGGAAAGTTGCCAACTTAGATTCTGTAAATATGGCCCCAGGTAAGGACAACTTTTGATCCTGCTCTCTCTAATCCAGCCATATCCCCACCAAAACCAGCAAAAAAAAAAATTTGTAACCTAGAAACTCTGGAGATGATTGCCAAAAGCACTCAAGAAGCAATGTACTCAAACCCCATCTATTTGTCAGCATCCACAGGACTTAAGAAGCCAGGTTATAGAATCTCATAGCTATAAATCACTTGCATTTGTGAGACAAGTTCCACGCGGGGATTTTTTTCCAGGACAAACATAAGCTATAAAAGTTGCACTCAAATTAAATCTTAATTATAAAATTACAATTACTTCCCCTGTGTACTTCTTTTGATTCTGACACTGGCAAATTTCTAATTCTACACAGTCAGTACAGAAATGGTCACATCTTAAATAAATCTTCAAAAATTTTTGAAAAAAATAGTATTTGGGCTTTAACTTAAAAAGCTTTTGAGACTCACTATTATTCCCCAGAATACCTCCTGTTTATCAAAATAATCAAATTAAATGTAATTTGAAATCAAAGTAGACAGAGATCAGTGTTTTTCTTTTAAAAACTATTATAAATCAGGTTTGCAATGCTCATTTGTAAATGATGGAGTACCATGAGCATCACACAGGTGACTAATGATTACTGAGCACATTACCTTGGTCAAGTGGGTTATTTAGTGGTTGCCATCCATCATCCTTTATCTCCCTCAAAATAGCATGACTTCATCTTTCATCTCTCATAGCCTCCCCTTAGGTTAATCAGATGTAATCAAAATGCAAGCCATAAAACACAACAGCCTAAAAATCAAATCAACGTTAATATCTCTCTCAAAGTAAAAGATGCTGTTAAGAACACCTTGTCTCCTTCTAATCTGATTTTCTTGTGAAGCACAGGCAAAATGTACTTAATGATAAATGTTTGAGAAATAGAGAGTAAAGGTGCTTTATGAAAAAGGCCTGTAATAGGTTGCCTCAGGCACACAAGTTGCCATGAAAACGCAGTAAAATTTGGAAAATAATGGCCAGAAAGCACAGTTTATTCACTTACAGGTGAAGCAGAAAAGCAGTTATCAATAGGGTCTGTTTATACATCTAGAATATTTTGCTATTTTCATGAAAATTACAGGTAAACAAACACATGCTTCTGTAGATGGGCACAGGACAATAACCTTTGTCACCAAACCCAGCAGTGCTATGTCCAACCTTCCACAGGATGGAACTTCGCCTTCCTCTGTAATCAATTCTCCCCTCGTTCAGTAAATTCCTCCCTGTCCTCACTTCTGCCCTTGGGTTGCTTCGTGAACTTTCTAGGCCTCTCTTTCTTAATACCTCATTCTCTTAAACCATGGAGAACATGCACAACTGAATAAAAAGAACCCTCTCATTTACAACAGGATTTTTTTTTTCCTGCATTCCTATGCAATTTCTTCAAGAGGCCACATATGCTCTGAGGTGTAAGACGAAGCTCAGCAGGAAGCCACACCAGAAAGAAGAACCTCTTCTTATCTAGGGCTGTGCAAAACTAAAGATTCATTTTTCATGATGGTTGTATTGAATTAAACCCATCGAGCAGAGAGGCAGATACAGCCTCTGGGGGAATCACTTCTATCTGAACGACCATCCAAACCGCATCCTTACTGTGAAACCTGCCCCAATAACTCCTTACTGTTTCTGGTTTTTGTTCCATCTAAACAACATCCCAGTCCCCATAATGGGTTAGGGGTTTTGCTGCTGTGCTTTGTTGAACTACACTGGGAAACCTCAGAAGCAGGATGCTAGGTTTGAGTTCTATGCTAGTGTTTAACTAATACTGTATTCCTTGGCTTTTGATAGCACTTAGCTGTAATGCTCCTAATGAGCTCTGCCATTACTGGGTTCATTACCTCCTCAGCAGCTGAAGTTTCAAAGTCAAGTCTGCAGGCAGAAGAGCCTTGCCAAGCACTGCAGCTTATGCCACAAGTAAAACCACAACTGCTTATGGAACACAGGCTGAACTTGGGAGCAGGGGAACCGAGAGCCAGAGGCCCGGAGACACAGAAAGCACCATCAAGGCAGAGTTTAATGAAGAAGGTGAAAGAGCCCCATTGCGGCTCTAACCTTTCCAAATGTGTTCAGCAAGTGAGGGATGAGTTTTCCCCGTGGGACTTCAGGGTAAGTGAGCTGGAAAAATCTAAATGACCTGATGCTGTGGTCATTGAGAGTAGTTCTTTGGATTCACTTGGAGGTCTGTAGACAATGTTAACGACACACATAAGTCACAAAAATGCAGAGCACGGTTAGAGAGCACCTTAGTTTCAATGTATACAGGACTATTGCCAAGCTGACTTTGTAAAGGGACATTAGTTCCTAGTACCTGCCAAAAGCTGAATGGACTACCTGACCAAATGAAGAAGTGTTAATATGCACATAAAAGAATCAAAGATAAAGGTTACTAAGCTGGTTTTAGTTGGCTTATCAATTTGGACTTTTTGATCACACCATAAATAAATCACTTAAAATTTCGGTAAAGACTTCCATACACCAAAAGATATATAACTGGATCTGAAAGTCCTATTTTGCCATAATTTCTCTTCTGATTCATTTTCTTATGAAGAAACTGAAATCACCATAATCATCTCAGCATTCACTTTACATTTATTTTAGCTTTGCATGTTTATTTCCATATAATTTTGCATGTGTCTGTGAAAAAAAAAATTACCATGACAATCTGGTTTTGAATCGGGAGCTGAATATAGATCATTGACTCAATTCTTCCATTTAACTAACGCTTTATTTTGATTCAAAAATGTTAAGTTTCACTCTGTTGTGCATATGCTGTCAGCACAAGCTCCCGTACCAAGAAAACATCTGTCAGGACCACAGGGATTTTACTATCATCCACCACTTCCTTGTTAATGTATGGTCAATACTATGACAAGAAATCTCTCAATAAATATGCAGTGGGGAGATAAATTGCCAGAAAGTTGGGACTACCAGCTGTCGATACAATTAGAGACAAAGGAGGACTGGAGCTGGTCTCGGAGGATTATACAGCCATTTGGGAATTGATTTCCTTGGGGGTTACTGTTCAGAGCTTTTTATCACAAAATCAGCCCATTTGTTGAGAAATACCATTTGCCAGTTCTTCACTACATTTACATGCATTATTTCTGCCTCTCCCTGCCCAGACTGCTATTCTCTTTTGTAACGTTGTCTCTGTAAAAACATTTTCTCTACAGACATAAAAATCTTTATTTATCCAATTTTAATGGTCCTAAGAATAAAATTTTAGATGCAAACGGAAAAAAAAGACAATATTCTGATGCAAGAAATCCCCCACTTCTCTGTTCTCATATTCAGGTCTTTGTAAGGGGAAAGAAGGCAACAAAGAGAAGACAGAATGGAAATTTCCCTCTGGGAAATGCTGGAGATCATAGAAGATGGGCAATGAGAAGCAGATAATGTGAGTACTTCCTCTCTCTCTCCCTGTTTATTATCAAGTAGGAATAATTTTGCTAAGCAAAACAGTACAGTTTTCCCCACAGAAAATCACTGCATGCCTTTCTCTTTGCTGAAGAATGAAAATGCACAATGCAATTTTCAGTCCTCTCCATAGTAGCTTGCTCTCAAGGCTTGCAGGCTGCACACATAAGCAGAATAAATCCTCCTCCAGGAAAAGTATGCTGTATCCTGCAGATATCAGAGTTGGTCAAAACTCTCCTGACAGAACAGGTTTAGGGAAGCAAATGCCAATTTGAAAAGAATCCTAGCACACTGGAGAAATACATTGTGTCAAACTTCCAATCACATTTACTGGAACCCTGCCCATTTTAATGGCTGCTCATCTTCCCACCTCCTCAGCCTCACAATATTACCAGGTTCACAAGGAATATAAAATGTAAAAACAAAGTTAAAGAAAGTTGGGGATCAAAATTAAGGACTTATTCAAAAGCCTATATAAATGAATTATCTCAGTATCTTAAGAATGCCATTATTTCAGAACTGATATAGCAGGATAGTTTACTATGGTTTTTTTACTGTCTCAGACTCTTATTTTTGACATTTTGCAATTCTGACTAAAAGGAAAATACCCTGTTCTGTCCAGCCACTGCTGTTCATAAAACCACATCAGTCCCCTTGGTCTTAGTTGTTCTGCTTGTTGGTTGGCACAACTGAGGTACTGAGATTGTGTCCTTAGCTGCTCACAGATGACAGAGGTGCCTGAGCAAAGCTTCCCATGACAACCTGCAGGGTCACCTGCTCCATGATTAGTCTTGAAAATTGCAGGAAACGCCATTCCAAATCATGTTCATCTTGGGACTGCTTCAAATGGATGGAAAGAATGGCCACAAGGGGGTTAATACTTTGGCAAAATGCCAAACTAGCACTTATCAACTATGAAACACAAGAATGCAACTGTACAAGATCACACCCATGTTTGTGCTCTTGCACAAAAGCTTGGAGGACCCTGGACTACACAGTTCTGACCAGACTGAGCTCTCAACATTCATCCTTCATGTCTTGATTTCTGCCATAAATTCAACAGCATTGCTTTTTCCTGTTTTCATATTTTTCTACCCTTTTGTAGAACTACCATGCCTCACTTCTTGTTTATTTGCTATGTCACAGGCAAACCAAGGAAAATATAAATCAAAGTAGGATCTAAAGCAAACGACTGAGGAGCACTAACCCATGCTGGGTCGAATTCCACTGATATTAATTAAATTCTCTGTGTTTCAGCTACAGTGCTCTGTACTCCTTGGAATTGATCTTTTTCAGTTCATTTGTTGCTGACTGAATGCACAGAATGCCAACCATCCCTCTGCTGCTGCACTGATCACCTTGTTATCAGCTGCCATTAAACAACTGGTATACAATGTATCAGCAATCTCTGTTTAATTTATTCAGCTCCTCTACTTCTGGTTTAAACCATATCTTCTCCTAATGCACCATATACTTCCCTGTTTCACTGTGATTACCATTCATTAAAATACAGTACTTGGGTTTTGTTAACATGACAGCCTTGTGGTTCTACATCACTGTTGAGATCTATGACCTTATTATTTAGTCCATAATCTCAAACTCAGCTTTACTACAAGAAACAAGCAGCTTGAAATGTCAGTAATTTGTAAGGTGAACAAAGTATCAGATCCATCAAGTACAACACGTGCAAAATACACAGTGGTATTTAGATGTGTGAACTAAATGCCAGCAGCCACAGAATACAAATGTAATTTAATAATCCATCTCAAAAGTAGAAGTCTAGAACAACACTCCAAAACCCTCTCCCAACAAACCTCCATTTATTCACAGGATCTTATTCCCTCTTCCCTTTATCTGCCTCCATCTGTCTTGTTTGCTTCCTTTCCTCAGTGTCCTACGTACACTTAAAAATTACACCAGATTTACCTAATTTGTCAGTTGATTGAATTCCTGCTGACCATCTCAGAGGGCTGTGTTACACTTGAGCTGTACTCAGTATGTTTAATAGGAACACTGTAAATAACAGTGCTGCCTGCAGACAGAGCTCTCGAGAGGCTGGAGGAGACCCTTGCTGGGGTAGCTGCAGTCCTTTCCTTACATGCTCCCCACTCCCATCTGTTGAGTGCTGCACTGTCTGCAGCTCATTCAGAGCAGGACTCTTCTCTCTCAAGTGGAAATCTCAGCTATACAGATGTCCTTTAACATCAGAGAGAAACACACATTTCTAAAACACCATCTTTTTAAAGTAGAGGAAAAAATAATTTGGATAAATTGCATCCCAGAAGATTCTAGTGCTTCTTTTCCTGAATACAAAGCTCAAAATTACTGCCTTTTATGTAGGCAATTAAATGTTACTAGAGATGTGAAAATGAAACTGAATTCTATCCCCCATTTCTCGTGGATAAAAAACTGGAAATCTTTGTATGTTTTGGTATAAGATTTCCTAGATTCTGTTTTGCATAAACATGCCTAATTAACAGTTGTTCAATTCCATATGTTTCAAGAAAGTCTGTGAACAATTTTCTTAGAGATCAAGAAAAATTTTTAAATTCTGATTAGATTAAATGAAAAATAAACCTTGACATGTTTGAAAGCTTTCTTTTAATTGAAATGGGATAAAAACAAAAAAAAAAAGAAAAGGAACTGAAAGGGGTAAAAAAGGTAATGAAAATCTGCACTACACAGGACTCCAAAAAACAACCACATCCACACTACAGCAACCAACCAGGGACCACCTTAGAGATAGAGAGGGTTTATCATAAAGTACCAACACAAACATGTTATTTCTCAATATATTCTTTCCTAAAAGTAAGTTCTACATATGCTATCTACTGCTTTCTAAATGGTTACTTTTAACTCTTCCTCAGCTTTTCCAAAAGCACCAGAACTGCCTGGAAACTAGAACTAACAGTAACTACTCTTTTCCATGTTAAATGAAAAAAAACCCTTAGAATTTTCCATAATATTTGAACTATTTAACAACTAGCACAAAAAGGTTCACACATCACTTTTAACACCCTTCTCCTGGTCTTTTTCATACTTGTTTTGCTTTACTCACTTATTCCTACAGTGGGCTGAATTTAAATTATGTTTCACTTGCCCAGTTTTAGCGCAGTTCATGACAAAAATGTGTTTTTCCTGAAGTAAAATATACACTGAAAATAACAGGAATTCTTCTAAAATTCTGGAGAAATAGTAGCAACTTTATGACTCTGAAATGACCAGGATATTACCTATTTATAGCCTGAAACACTAAGAATGCTTTTCAGGCATGTAATGCAATTTACAGAAGTCTTGTTACTCTTCATTATATTATTGTGGTGATTGATCTTTCAATTGCCAAAAAAATTAATGAACAACAACAAAACTCGCTAGACAACAATTCTACCATTGTTTCCTTGGCTTATCCATAGTATTACATCCAACTACTGCAATGGAGGTAAACGCTTTACACTCTATTAAGAACACCAATTTTAGTGGTAGGGATGGAATAAAGCGAAGAATTAAGCCTACTGAAGCCAAAAAAAAAGTACAGAAAACACAGGAGGAGCACAAAACAAAACAGCCCAACGTCAAAACTATGTCTTACTGTGGAAAAATTCAAGACTTGATTAGCAGTATTACTACATTTTCTTGTGTACTAAGCTCTGTATGGATGACAGTTACTCTAAGAAAAGAAAAATATGAAGGAATTGCCACAAATTACTGAAAGCAACAGACAACTGATCAAATTTGAGAAGTGTGGAAACTAAGCTACCTAGCTGCACATCAAGTAAATTAAAAAAGGAAGTTTCATAGTGCTGAGAAGTCTGTACAGTGAAAAAAAAATCTGGTCTCCTCTCAAAACTTTTTGAAATCAATCTCAATTAGTTTAAATTACACTTGAAGTAATTCCTTTTTCCTAAAACTCTTGATATCAACTTCTGTATTTTACTAAATTACACACAAATACTGTGCTCTGCATATAAATCACCTCATATGATGAGCTGTCTGCATTAATTTAAATTTTATTTAACCAGATTAATACTAATAGTCTGTTTTGACAATTAAAAAAGCTTTCCCAAAGACAGAAAATAAAATGCATTAAAATATGTTGTCTTATCCTGGCATCTACAAACTTAATAAAGATTGCTGCTCATTTAAGGCACAGAAAAAGAACATTAAAAAAAATCTATCCTTAAGAATATAAAACCACATTATAGCTCCTCAGAACCAGTTTTGATTTGCATGAACTGTTGGTTGACTCTCACACCAGCAAGATACCAATTTAAGTATTTTTCTGAGAATGCCATTTTCTCCCCAAGTTGAACATTTAACTGTATTTTAGAAAATACAGATGATAGTTTTGACCTTAAAATGCAAGGATTCAGTGGCTGCTAAGCAGAAAAGAATTCATTTGGGCTTTATTTACAGACGTTCAAATGTTGCATAGTGTAACTCAAACCCAATATTCATGCTGGTTTGAATTTGCACAAGCAGTTCATATCTTCAGGCTCTCACAGCCAAATTGGGCATTTAAAATATTTTCACAGCAATTATTTGAAATGTGCTTTTCTGGTGGCTAATCAATGAACTGAGTATCAGTTTTGGCAGTATTGTGACATAAGATATGGACCAGTGGTTGCCTCATCCAGGAGTTTCTTAAAAGATCTTACAGAACAAAGACAGTTATCTACATGCAGCTGTAACTCCAGTTAGCATCAATTCAATTAATTATTAAAGGACTGTTATTCTGTACAGTCATTGTATTTATACAACCTTTAACTTCACTTAATTTACTTAGATTTTAGAAAGGGCTATTAATACCATAGTAAAGGTATTTGCAATGGCAAATCAGGCTCAGTGAACCTGAAACCCAGATTTTTACAATGTGTATGAAAGATGTCACAAAAAATCTGGTGTCTGGTAACATTTCATCTTTCCCTATTTAAGCAAGGCCTAATCTTTACAGAGGAGTCCCTTTGATCTCCTGTTTAGCAAAAGGCCAAAGCTCCCAAGATTTCACTTCTCTAGTTCGCTCTAGTACATGGAGAAATGTAGATGGAAAAAAACCCCCAAAACTCAATGTTTATTTTTATCTACTGACACCCTGAGCAACACACTATGCACATTTGAAATTATAAAAGCCCTGGACTTCAGTCCATTTATCCCTATTTCAGAGACTGTGCCATCTGACCACCCCCCTGCCAATCATCTCCCAAAATCCTGCACTCCCAGCATCACAGCAGGAAACACCGTTACTGAGACCTACATCTCTCTACTGGACAGAACCAGAACTTACCTTCTCTCCCTCAGTCTGGTTGAGGGGGCAATTTTTTGTTTATTTTCTTTTCCTTCTGAACTGAAAGCAAGCATTACAGATGGAGTAAGAAAGTGCAATTTTCCACCAGTCTCCATCCTTTTGAATCATGTCTGAAATGAAGCTTCAAGTACTCACAGGATTGTTAACATGTGAGAAACAAAGGGCCTCTTCTCCAAGGATGCTCCCTGGTTTAGCTTTTCTATGTTGTATGAAAGCACAGAAAGATTTTTCACACTTAGGAACATTTATTAGCTATCACAGAAAAGCATCATAGTTCCATTACAAGAAGCATGGCAATGAATTGTAAGATTTTTTGGAAGAAAATGCTTTGTTTAAAAATAACACTCCCATTCTTGATTCAACCGCATATAAACTTACTGCAATGTTCTCCTAATCAACAGCTATAAAGTTTCTAAAAAGGTGCTATGGAGAACTAATAAATGCTGAATGCATTCATTGAATTTTAATCTCACAGCCAATACCACAATGAGTGATACTAATCCATAATTTCTTAGCCCATTATTATTGCCAGTCAAATTAAGTTCAAACACTGTTTTCTTGGTGCTGTGGCTGAATAAATGTCCTTCCACCAACTTTGTTCTTATCTAAGATTTTAGCCATTACAGCCATGTACTTTGTTCAGACCAGACCGTGGAGGCAGCTGCTGAAGGAGTCCCTGCTAGTTGGTTCCCTACTGTGCTGCAGTTGCACAACTGCAGATACACCTGATTCCTTCCTAGAAATGGAGACAGCCTTGGATAAAGTCTCAATGAGTCTCCACCTGGCTTCTCTTATAAGCAGTTTAATGATCCTTACAGATTCTGCTGCTTAACTGGAGTAGCACAGGGTGTGACACACCCTCCTCAGTATTCCTCTCCTGATGAGTCTCACCTGGAAGGAGTTGTTGTGGATTAAACACAACGAAATGAGAGGTCCCCACCTGTCATCACAGCAGCTGACTTCACACTCAGTAGCCATCTTTCTGAAAAACTGTGAGAGGCAAGAATCCTAAGGAGGCCTAGGAGACTTAGTTCAAACTTTTATCTTTGGTTCTGATACTTCGAGGCTGCCGGATATCGTAAAGTAGAAAAGAAATGCAAATATCACAGTTTGTTTGTTCTAGTGGATAAACTGTGGGATAATTTGTCTAGTTTTAATGACAAAATCCAAACTTTAGGTAGTTCAGGATAACAAATGCAAGGAAGGCATCAGTGAAGTCCTTACAATATTTGTATTTTAAATGTATGACACTCAACAGAAGAAACATAAATCTTATTTGCAGGAGGTAATGTTGCACAAATTTGTAAAACAGCCCAGTTTCAAAATTACCTAGAGGCAAAATTTCATCATGGTAATGGTAAATATCAAAGAACAATATAAGAACATGACCCTATTTAAGTAGCTACATGTAAAGAAAAGAAGGTAGACAACAGAAAACTTGTTACTTTGAGGCTGAGGGGATTATTACATCTGAAAGGAAGGAAAGTAGAATTTGCTAGCAGAGAATTTGGACAGTGGGTCAGCACTGATAGAATGAAAGATTTCAGAGGAAAGGAAACGTGTATCCCCCTAGAGAATGCACAGGCACCTGTTGGGGTACTTAGCAAGTAAACTAATCCACAGCTGGGAGTCACTCTTGTCTGATAAAACATTACCACCTATGTCCTCAAAATGGGAAAAATAGGACAAGGAAAACCAGCCTGATGATACGGAAACAATGGAAAAAGTGGGAAGACTGTGAAAGGTTGTATAAGGTAGTACTAAATGGAACTGGAAGAAAAATAGCAAGCTGCAGACCAGGACTGACAAAATTCCACTAGGGTTTATATCTAAGATTGCAAGCGGTGGAAGAAAACACTTTTCTATGCTTTCAAAAAACCCATCACCTATTGAATAGTATAATTTTCTGCATTGACAGTAACTATAGCAACTAGGAATAAATGCAGGAAAATCATCTGTACCCACAAGCAGTAACAGAACATCTGTGCATCAAGTCTTCAAATTACCAGGTTGTCAGTTCTGAAGACGACTGGATCATTAAAAGACTTAGAACACAAAGAATTCCGTCAGAACCTGGAATTTTTCAAATGGCGTCTAAAATCCTGCATGATGCTTTGAGAACTAACACCACTCTTCCTACTAGGACAAACTATAATCTTATGGCAACATTTGTGAAGACACCTCAAAATATATGAATCAATAGTATTTCATCTGCAACAACTCTTCCTAATGGCAAAATTACAGTGGTTAGGCTAAACAGAAAACACTGCAGCAGAGAAGGATTCCCAGCAAAGAAGCTTTACAGGAGACAGCCAGAACAGAAATTTATCTTTTCTACACTGAGGTTCTAAGTACAGAGTAGCAGTACTTCCCCATCCCCCATCATGAAAACCTAAGCATACAGGATATTGCAAAATGGCCAGAAGAAAAATTTATCTGGAGACCCCTACAGAAATTAGGTATGTGAATATTTATCATCCTTGTATTTCCAAGAAATACCCTAACTTACTTTGCAGCTCATAGGAAAGAGAATATTTGCTAATAGGTATCCGAAGTGTTCAGCAATTAGGTGGCAGCACTCTACTGCAGTTGCTTTCAGCAGATAGTTCATTCCTCTAACAGTCACTTAAAGCCTAAATGATGTGACTCCTCTGCCCAAAAGGAGGGACATGAGCCAAAACTGGTTTTCCTAAAACCCCTTCAGAAATAGGTGCATCAGCTTCTTGTGAGGTAAAAGTTCTAAAAATCAGAGACATCACATCACCAAATTCCTTTGTGTCTACAGTATGGAGATAGAGAGATTTGAAATTCGACACTAATCCCATTCCTGCTTTGCCATTAACTGATTGACTTGGGGCAAATTAAATGTTTCTGTCTCTGTCATCTTTTTCATCGACAGGTCAATCTCTGCACAGTACAGAGGAACACTGGCAGACTTGGCCACAGTACTTGTAAAGGACATTGATCAATAAATTAACTTTTGGGCTGTTTTAGCAGACAATTTTTTCTTAACCCCAACAGGCCCAGTATTTAAAATTCTGAAAATACACTGATTCCTTTTCAAAGCATTGGGAATCACAAACCATCACTGTTTCTTTCCACTTCACTCTCTTTGCTTTATTTCTGGGATCAGTGCATTCCTCTGTATGTATCACCCTTCAAAACTGCTCCAGTCTTCTGCAGCTGAGGGTGTTAGAGAAGTGTTAGAGAAATCAAAGCTAGCTGTATGCTCATAGGCTTTCGAAAATCAATAAGTAACTCATGTTATTAAAAGCATTATTGATACAATTAGAATCTCTTCAGAGATTCTGATGACAGGTTTTGTTTGATTTATTTTCTTATTGCCTGGCAATGTGACCTGTATATTCCCTGGGTGAGTGACATGAAAAACGTTTTTCCTGTTAAATAAAGTATCTGATGTTGGCTCTCCAGGATTCACATCAAGGATTGTCAAAACTTGTTTGAAATGCATGCTTTTTAATGAAATTGATACAGCACATTCCATTTTACTCTACAGACGACATTCAAAAGATTGCACTGGCAGCATAGGATGTTTCCAATACCTAAGTAACAGCTGATTTTGCCTAAAAAATGATCAGGGTTACTCACAATGAAGGAACACCAGGAATTTTGACTATGACCTTGATGTTTTTTCTTCTGATCTATTACAGTTACTAAAGTAAATGTCAGGCTGGAAATAGATATCTATTTCTAAATGGCTAAAACAATATTTCATTCTGGCAAATAAAACTCATCTGTAAAAGGTGAGTGCCTCCTTTAAACCAGTCATCTACCTTATGAACTATTATTGAGGACTTCTCTGTGGTCTTCTCTATTAAGGTTATGTGTCATGTCCCAATTTAAGGGCTTGAGCCTATGTAGAAAGGACATGTACTGTTACAACCCACAGCAGTTGAACCCTGGTGCCATTGCAGACTGGATTTAGTTGCTCCTTGCCCTCAAATGATTTAAAAATCAGCAGGATTTCTGCATTTAAGGAGCAGTCAACTTTTCTTAAAGTTAATGTACCAAGAAACAAAAGATGGAGACAAAGATGAAACAACTTGGTTTACTATAATGTCTGTTCAGCTCTAAAGCTGCTAAAGGACAATATGGCAGTTACAAGCTAGGCACAATCCCATCAAAGGATTTTCATGTCAAAAATGAGGCAGAAACAATAACTAGCTGATAAGTTCTGATTTTAAAAACTATAATACGCATAATAATTATATTCCATGATCTTGTTATAAGCAGAAACAATTAAGCCTTTTAGCTAATGGCTTCAATTCTCAGTTTGGTTACTGTTCAACCTCCTCAACTTTCTGCGCATCAGTCATTCCCTATTAGGCAACAAGAGGACAGGTACAGATGGGACCGCAGGTGGAAGTCAAAACCAAGCCCTCATTCACTTCTAAAGTACAAACTATAACCTGTGAAAAACATGTTCTTTCAGTATTCTGCTGGCAAGTATCAACGTACCTTCAATGCTGAAATTCACACTGAACTGGCTGTTCATGCCTTGTGTCAGCTTTGAACAGCTCTGAGCAGGAATCAGGATATAACAGCCCTGAGGAGAAAGACGAATACATAGTATTCCAAAAACTCCAGGCTGGAAGTTTGTCAATAAAAACTGAGGTCATCTAATTATATCAATTAAAGCAAAATACAGCGAAGAGCATGTTCCAAATGAATAAGAAATCAGCACAGAAGCACAAAATCCCCATGCTTGTAAGTGTACCCAGAAACTTAGGATCCTAAAAAGCCACATAAAAGAAAAGAGAGCAGCAAGGAGATACCTTTGCCCACATTAAACTGCACAGACTTCCCTCATTTGGGCAAGAGGATTTCAAACCATGCAGTCTAAAGCAGTGCCAGCCATGCATTCCACAACTGCAGGGCACAAGTGGGCCTCCAATGCACACTGAACACCGAGCTGCTCCATCAGGTACAGGCACTGCAATGTGGCACCAGCAGCTTGTGTGAGAATTTCAGTCTCCTTGGTGCCAGATGCTTGCTTAATGACTTACTGCAAGTTTCTTTCTTACAGGTGGGTAGGGAAGCTACATTTGTTAAGGTTATAATTCCAGAGTAGCATGTGGCATGGGGACAAACTTCTTCAAGAAATTTGCTCCAAAACCTTCTTTGCTGATGCTCACTTTGGATTTATGGACTGAGCATTCTCAACTTTAAAAATCAGGAACATCAACAGCTTTGCTAGATCATTAGTGCCCAGCTCTTCTCTTTTACATGCAATATGTGTGTGTGTATACAGTATAGTATAAGCTAATAGTACTGCAGTCACAGTATGCATTAGTACAGGGCATGTCATTACACACACACCGTGCAGTCTCTATACATGCATGGCAATTCTTCCAAGCATCTCCTGTTTGCTTTTAAATGGGAGCTGCAAGCTGAGGCAGCTGGCTGCAAAAATGCCCTCTGCTGTTGTGATGATTGCCTCTGGGTCACCTCCCCACCTGCTTCTGGCACAGATGCGTTGCTGCCTGGTGCCTCCTGAAGGCCAGCTGACCTTACCTTGGTGCTATGCTGGAATAGCAAGTGGCTACACGTGCTCTGTTTTTGGTCAACATTGAAGCAAGGCTCACTCTTTGCACAAATTTGAGTCATTCTCTACAGCTTTCCCCTGAACTCCTTTCATCGGCAGACTTTGATGCCATTCTTTTTAAAAATTAATGCATTAAAGCTCTGAGCAAGAAGACCTTGACAGGGAATAAAACTAGTTCCAAGGTTCTCTCATGCTCATTAGCTTCTTTCTAAATATTTCCCATTATCTTCTGATTTTGTTAAGTACAAACCCTAACGCTGCATAGAATTACTTTCTATCATCCCTTGCCTACTAATAGGATTATAATTATTACAAAGAACTAAACCATGGACTGTCAGTTAGACAATGGCCAAGAGAAACAAAAAAGACTCTTCTTTCTCTTATATTTAATAAGAGACACCCGCCATGGACAATGAAAGCAACTGAAGGCTTTAAATATTTCATATACATCTATATATGTGGGGCCAGATACCCCATGAAAACCCAAATTGTTCCACAAAACTGTTACACACACTATACAGTTTTTCTGGCCAAAAAATCTCCAAATTTCCATTACTCAAACAACTGAAGCTCACACAAGCTTGAGGATGAGGCTTTTCTGCCCTGAATTCAAAAGCAGCTCTGGCATTAACTATCTAAGGACATAGGGCAAATAACAAACCTGTACTTAGGAGTATGTGACACCAAGAATTCATGTAATCTGACATGCTCCTAAGTACCATCCATTTGCCTGTAAAATGCTGCTTTGATTTCTCAAATAACACTTGTCAATATTTCGATAGTTTGTCATTTAGACTTTCTTTCAAAGAGAAAATCAAAAATTAGAACTATTGTGCGTCTTCCTGAAGCAACTGACAATTTTTAAGGCTTGATACCATTGAAATTTATCAAGTATTTTCTGTTTAGGCGTCCAAATGTGATATCTCTGTATATTTAATTACATTCTTTCAGAAACAATCTGTGTTTCACAACCGTCCTATTGTTCCAAAACAACTTAATATAACACAGTATGGTTATTCAGAAGCACAAAGACAAAAAGATAAAAATCATTCACTGCTTAAGGGCAGTGATAGCAGTGCAGGGTTAAAACTCAGCAGAACACTCCTGTCAATCATCTCTGCCAAAACTAATTCTTCTGCTCAACTGCCCACATGACAACAAAGCCCAGTAAACAAATTATCATAACAGTGACATTGTATGACTTGGAGCTAATGTCTTCTCTGCTGGAGTTATCTCTAAGTCTTAGAATCTGCTATTGCACAGCCCCAAAAATGCAACAAGTAAAGACACCTTGCAGCTTAGCAATCAGGTCTACATTTTGCTGTCTTTTCTGGAGAAGAATATCCAAGGTTATGCAGTGAGCATGTCCCAGTCCTCCTCTCTTTCTACAGTGTAGGAGCACCTACTACAGCAAGTCACAGCAAGCCACCTGTATATGCTACAAAAGAGTCCTTTTGGCTGGATTTATTTCTGACCCAAATGATGCTCTGTGCCATGACAGATCCAAAACCTGGACATTCTGGAATCATAATTGTTACTCATGAGGCTCAAGGAACAGGATTCGAATTCTGACTAGCCAGAGCAACCCAGCTAAGCTTGTTTTCCACCTACAAGGCCCCTCTCCCTGCTTCCCACCTCCTCCAAAAAATGTGTCTGCAGAGACATCTCAAGTTCAGTTCAGAGCTTGTAGACAAAACTTGCTCTGGTTTGTGAGGAACTCTGCATGCAGTGTTCTCTGCTATCACATCTGAAATGAGACTCATGAAGGCATAGAACAACATTGAGATATGGGCCCTTTTCCTAATGGCTGACAGCTTTATCAGAAGTCTGAACCTCCTAGTCATTAGCACAGCAGATGGTTGAGATTTTTAACACAGGTCTCTGCAGTTTTATTTTTGCTACAGCTTGAAGAAATTAATGTACAAATGCCATTTGTCAAAAACAAACTGAAAAAAGCCAAGATTGGTGAAATTGTGTTTGCTGAGAATACACTTACAGATAATAGATTTGGGTAAACAAATATTCCTCTCTTGTACAGATAATCAATTCTCGACAGATATACTAAAATTCAAAACTGATAAATACACCCCAAGTCAGCAACAGTTGATTATGTTGCATAAATAAAAACAACACAATAGATGGCTCATAGCACATTACTTTGTGCCACCATCAGATACCTAAGACAATTCACAGGTAATGGTCACTGATAGCAATTGGAGGTGGATGTTTTTAACACAGCTTGGCTTCTCCCTTTACGCAGGAAATATGTGATTAAATTGAACTTCATTTCTACATACATTACTAAACCCACCAAAGCACAAAGGATTTTCTTTTAATAGACCACTCTCCAAGCCATTCAGATGAAACTCTAGGGTAACATGCAACTTCTATCTTGAGCTTCATTTTAAGATTTAGTTGTAAGCACATAAACATTCCAAATGACATTTTTTCTATTTGCTCCATTCTGCTTTTCCTTTCATGGTCTCAACTGAATCACTAATTACTTCAAGATTAAGCACTCTTAAAGGTTGAACTAATAAAAAGAAATCAGTCACTGGACAGATGCAAGAGCTAAACCTCAGAGAAAGAACAGAGAGGCAGTTTCACAGTAAGAGTTAAAACAGGGATGAGGGATAACCTAGAATGAGACTGTAAGGCCACACACTTGGAAATACATCACAAAGCATGAGCCAATCTCACACACAAAGGACCCAGGGAATGGAGATGACAAAGCCCACTACACACTCACAGTGAGTGCCATCTGACTAACCTGGAACATTCATTTGCTACCTGAGTGCAGATGACCAGCTGGCCCACAGACAGCAATTACCAGCTTCGTGCATCAGCTCACTGAACTGCCAGTAGTTGTGGGAAGAGCTGCAGCTACGCTTCGCTCTGATACCCACACTTTACACCTCTGTGGTTGCCTCACTACTTTTTAAGGAATGAAAACCTGCCCTCACACTTACCAGAGTCTGGAAGTACACTGGCAAGTTTCCTAAAAGTGCAGATGCTTGAATAAGAACAAAGAACAGTAAGACTTTAGGAATACCCCTGTTTGACATACAGCAGTGTATTTTTTGCTTGCATATAGTTATCCTGATTAGTACTGTACCACACAACCAACCAGTGTATTAGAAATTACATTCTGCTCTTTAAGAGGTTGCTTTAATAAAATTAATTCCCTCCCTATATTTTCAATATGGCTTGACTGGAACAAGCAGTATCTAAGACAGCATCTTGAAAGACAGGAGGGAGCACTTCTCTGTGTCTCTCAAGGTTCATCTCAGACAGGGATATGATATGCAAGTGTAAATCACCCTTAAACTGTCGCTGCCCTATCTAATGCCTTTTGGAAAAGGACATCTTAACCAATTAATGGAATCTAAATCCCATACTCAGAGGAGCAATTGTTTAAGAAAAGACAACACAGCCTTTCACCTGCTGTCTCTGTGCTGCCTCTGCATGGTCACACAATCCCCACAGCTGTGAAGCATGCTCGCACAGACACTGCCTTCATCACATCAGCAGAGATGGGTATATACTGAGATATCTAATCCACTATAAACTCTTCTGCACAACCACCAGGCAACAAATCCTCTTGGTTATACCAAGCATCGCTGGGAATGAAGAACAGTAAAAACTTGTTTATCTTTGCTTCACAGTCACAGAAAAAGCTATTTACCACATTCACAGAAAATGATGAGGCACTCAGCTAGGAGCTTATGACTATGATGAGACCTCACCAACATGTGAATTGACAAATATTTGAGTAAAGGGACTGTGAAGGAGAGGAAGGGAGTGGTGCTCACCTACATCCACTACTCACACCAATCCTTACACAATCTGCTTGTAATCAGCAATGTACTTCAAGCTTCTAAAGGGACACTTCCACTACAGAGATACTGAACAGAGTTTGGGCAAACTTGGACAGCAAGAAAATGGAGACTCAAACTTCAGAAGAAACGTATTCATATCAAATACAGAAATGCATACAACAATATATATTTAGTAGAGCTACTCTTCAAGCCAGTCTGTGCTCTGTCTAAAAGTTAGCCTCTCAGGTAATTCGCTGTCCCATAACTGACACCACCTCAAACCCACTTCATACCCACTATTATCATGGCAACGAAGATTGATTTTAAGAGAATAGAAAGTGATCTCACTCACCAGTGTACTCACAAGCTGAAAACAATTCTGAAGTCGTTTTACTGTGATAAGCAGAATATACTCTGCTGTAATTGCTGGGCTGTTCATTTTAGTCCCCTGGTGGCATTTCTGAAATGCCATCAATTCAAATTAGTTTTCATAAACTCCGCAGTCTGGGACATTGAAACAGCATCCCCTTCCTAGTACTCCTTTTCTAATAAATAGCAAATTAATTAACTAATATCTGATAAACAGAAAAAGCAAAACAAACTCTATTTATATCTCTTGTTTCTTCCAAGACAATTAATAACCATTACAGAAACTGCACCTATTAAGGTTTGCAAATAAACATGAATATGATACTAAGTTATGTATTTGCCATATAAACACAATGATGTAAACCCAAACCAGTTCACAGAAGGCATTGATCAAATAACCCCACTCTGGCAAAGACACCCCCCCCTTAAGCCTTTTTCTCTCAAAAAAACCCAGCACCAAACCCCAAACCAAAAAGAACAGCCTCCACAAGAAATCCTCCCCAAACTCTCCCCTCCCCTTTTTTAATTTGAGCAAGACAAATCAAAAGCCACAGACACCTAATTTCACTCAGAAGATCAACAATAACTGCTGTTAGAATTTTAGTCTGTGGAATTCAAGTTTCACAATCCAGCTTTGTTTTCTATTTTATTTCTCTTGTCTCATGTCACAAGGAATACCCTTTTTATGTGCCCATAACAGTGAAATGAAAGACAACTGGGTTGATTACAAGAACCAGAGACCTCAAAACACTGACAAGGCCACAGAAGACCGTGCAGTATTTACTGCTGACAAGAAGAATGACTTTAATGTCCCTATGCCACCTTCCTCACAAATTTCTTTCCACCAAGGCCATTAATCAATATATGTCACTGCCATGGCAGAAGCTGTCACCCCTCTTTGGTTGTTATACTGTTTCAGAAATCACCCACTGCAGCTTCACCCAGAACTGACACCTGAGCTGAACTCTGGGAACACTGTCAGGGTCAGTGACTAGCTGCTGTCAGTGGAGAGATGATTGAGATCTACCTGCTTTGCAACACCTTCCCTTTCACACTAGGTAAGGCACTTCCAGTGATCCATTACAAATATAGGTGGTTATCTAAAGTTTAGTTCCCTGACACTTACACATTTTCATTTCTTTAAAAAACACCTTATTTCTTTCTCCAAGAAGGACTCAGTGGGTCAGAAGAGATGCTCGAAGATCACTCAAGCTGTATGTTGCAATTATTTCCTACAGAATTTGGCATACGAAATTTCAGTTTTGTTTACTGATACCTCATTTCCCCAAGCATTTTTATGACCCCATTTCTTCAACTGGGTCATAAATGAAATAGAACATCATTATCATCTTTCTCTTTGGAAGACTGAACAAAAATATACCAGGTGACTTGCTACAATTGCATCAGAAAATTATGGCAATAAAAATGGAATTTAACAAATCTCAAACTTATGTCTTTAATACAAAGTCAGCTTTCCTCACTTGCTGTTCTTACTTCCTAGTTCAATGACCCAAACTAAAAAACCAGAAGTGATCTCAAACCACATCCTGAAACTTTGGTTCACACATAGGCAGGCCAAAAGCACCACAGGAGGACAGTATGTCTACAAACTGTATGTAGAATATTTTGAAATTGCACAACAGACTACTGTTACTAGCTCAAACCTCATTTATGTAGAAAGCAATGATAAAATCACAGTATGGAACTTTGGAAACACATACAACCTTAAAGAAAAGATTCTTTAACTAGAGAAGTAAATTCAAGAAGGAGAAAAAACTAACTTCAACTGCACATAAAAACTGCCAGCTCAGCCTCTCCTCCTTTCTTTGGTTCTACTGATGGGACCATTTGGCTGCAACACAGAAATCCACAGCTAAGTGAAAAAGGTGTCACAAGGAGTTAAAGTTCTCTGATACGTTGCAAACTTTTTGTTGTTGTTTTTAAACTCAGAGTAATTATTATTATCTTTTAAAAACACAGCACTGACAGGAAAAGGAATTGTTATACTGCATTCCCACTTGCGTAACTTAAATGCAAGCCTGTGTTCCTGGATGTAAATACAGGCCTCATCCCAATATATTTTCCAAGTTCGACTACAGAGTTATTTCCCTAATACCTTGAAAACAACTTAATCTCAGAACAGTGTGGGGTATTCTCTGCCCTGCCAACCTCCAAACTTCCAGGGTAACATCCAAACGCATTCCAGTCCTCATTCCCTCTCATAATGCACCAAGACAGCTGAATGAGCAATAGTAAAGAACACCAGCAGTATGTATTTTTATAATCAAATAGGGCATTATTACACCACAGGCTGTCAACAAGTGAGCTGTAAGCTACAGAGGGAAAGAAAAGCAGAAGACAGCGACTGGTAGTTGATGAAGACAGTTCCCAGTAAGCTTGTCATCCATAATCAACTTGAATAAAACTTCCTTAGAAAGTTTTAATATTTTTCAGTACTCCCCAGCAGCTTTTTTTATTTCTTTATCTCACAAAATAAATACACTTCTCTTCCTGCAAAAGCCAACTGCTGGCACTCAGAAAACACAACACCTTCTATCAATTTAGAGGCCTATCGATCACACAGCACAGCAGGTAGACAACTGAATCCTGCCTTTTTCCTCACTCCTGACAGGAATAATTTACAAGTAACAAAAGCACTGCTTTGCTCTGATATGCAACAAACTCCAAATGGTAACAATTCCATTTCAAGCATTATTCACAAAAATACTCTAAGCACAAGAACTCACAGGTTGTCAAAGGGAATGACAAATTAAAGTCCTTGACATTCATCATTACAGTCCCTTCTTCTGCTTAAATGTGGGAAAACAGAGGTATTCCCTCAGAGCAGATCTGGAAGAATACTGCTGATTACCTGATTATGAGGTAGGTTCTATCTAACCTAGAAAAAGTAAGACTCCAAGCCAATATTACTACACTGGTGTAAATAATACCTTAACAGCATGGAGCTCTCAAAAAACAGCAGAGCCTGGCCAAGTTATGATCAACAAAATTTCTTCTGGCAGCTGACAGCTGGAAAACATGAATTTGAGAAAAGTATATGTGCATTTCATTAAGGGACTGGCACTATGAAGTTCTTAAACACTGCTGCATCATGAAGTGGTATGTAAGAGAGATGGAGGATGAGAACCACTAGGTGTGTGAAGTGAAAAGCTTAGTGGCCATACTTATTTAAACAGCATACAGGACAGAGTTTTCCACTCCGCTTGTGAAGGACAAGATCAGAACTCAGCCACACCAACGGTCCTACAGCAGTGCAGCTCCACACACTGGAACCCTTTAAGCCACATCTTTGACATTCCTGTACATATTCTAGCCCTAAGATCGCACATTTTATGCTTTTATATAATTACCAAGAGGAAAATAAGCACAACTGAATAGTACTGTGCTCATGCAAATTCATGTAAACTGTTATCTTTATAAACTTCCAGTATCTGTTAACACCAAAACACCCTGAAGTGTTTGCTGCTTTGCTTTTCACTAAGGATACCATTTTTATTGCCTGCTCATAATTGCATTAAACTGTAAAACCCCTGGCAAGAAGACATGTTTGAAATCCAAGCCCAAAGAGATTTAAGCAGAGCAAAATATGCAGACATGGGAGGATTTTCCCTACCCAATCCTCTGCTGCTGTTCTTGTTACATGGTTATTACTTCCCACCCTACCTCTGCCTACTGAATATTGACCAGGTGCTTGTTGTACCTTTGTCTCTTCAACACCTCCTGGGCTACAGCCGGAATTCCACCAAGCTCAGAGAAGTGCTCCAAACACTGACCCCCAAGGGCGCCTTGGCCCTGTTCCTCAGTGGGTGGCAGACCTAACACCAACAGAAATAATTTTCTTTTCTCCCAGGGTGACACAGCAGGGTTTGTAGTCTAACTTACGTATCCTGAAGTAGTTCTGGAGTCTGGTCCTTACTCACCATGCTACAGAATCTCTGCCTAAGCGAGAAATAAACAAAATAGCTGTTTCTAAGCTACCTTTGCCCACAGCTTGCAAGGTTACATTCAGTTTGGAAATTGTTTTCAATACTTACCAAAAGGCCCTATGGAAAAACTTGGAAAAAACCCCATTGTCCAGGTACTACTGTTACAATACTTGCCCACTTTATTACCCTATAAATATCATTAGTAATACCTGATTAACAATATCTTTAACCAAGTACACGAAAGTTAGTGAACAACATTCAAACACAATACTTGCTCTATATACATATTTTCTAAATAAAAACAAGGTAATTCCTCCCTGGCTTGTCCCCTCTATGGATAGGGCAGATGCAGAGCTCTTCAGTAAGCAGCAATCCTTACACCCACAGTTCACCTAAAACATAGCAAGTTATGCTACTGCATACAAAGCTTAGGAATTACATGCGTGAATCTGTACCAGCCAAATATTTAAGTATTTAAAGATGAATTTCAATATTGATTTACACAGTATACATATTCTGGCTCCCTGATTTATGTGGATTTGGCAGACATGAAGCCTGTACCAGTACTTTACAATATTTTTATCAAACTTCAGTAGAAGATTTTTAGCATGTAAAAAACCAGTCACAGCCCCTCCCAAACATTCTGGGCAAGTGAACCCAAGCCTGCCTACATATTATGGGTACATGAAAAAACAAATACAGATCTCTGGAAGAGAAATTAAAGCCCTCCAAAAAAACTGTATGACAAAACCCTTTGCATTTGACTGCTAGAAAATTATTTACTTTTTTTCTCTCACAAATGATTAAGAAAAGACAAAAGGCTGTGAATACTTCTTACTTAGCTGGTGTCACCTCAGAAATGCATTCCTTAGCACAGAAATTGTACTTCTGTCATAATTGGTTTAACTTGCAATTATTTAAACAAGACCTTTCTGTGAGCTCATTTCCTAAGTTATTCAACTAGATCATTTTACAGAAGTTTACTTCATATTTAAAAATCAAGCAGGGATGGATTTTTCACGATTGCCTTCCTATATTCAGATTATTTGTGTAAAGACAGCTGTCTTTCACCACTGCTTCCCCTCAGTCACACATCCAAGTGATGAATTGCTGTGATTTGTTACCTCACGTTTCTATTGTACTTCAGATCGGGCTCGTAGCATTTTGGTGCTGCAATTCAGCTGTATCCTAGCTCCCTTTCCCTCTTATTTAGGAATGTGTTATTTGGCCCATCTCCTAGACAACGAGATAAATAATGGTTGTTGAGCTTATTGTATTTGAAGGCCATTTTTCACTCCACCTTCAGCAATGTCTGTTCACAAGCTGACCAACATCTGTTGTGTAGAAACTTCAGATTCTTTACAGGGAAATAATTGCATCACTAGACAGAAGAACACCAATATGAAATACATTGCCATTAATTCCCTTCCCCACTTCCAAAGTTCACAATCTGCTGGGAGAGGTTTGTTAGAATGATGTATGTATTTAATTTAATCCAAATGGGAAATACAATAGGTTCCAAAACAGTAAGCATACTATGGCCATTATTACCACGTATTAGCTGTGATCCACATATGACCCCACATTTTCCCCGTAATATAGGGGTTTCTCTTCTTCCATCTTAATTCACACCTAGCTGCATATATCTTCATTATACAACATGAAGAATAGAACACCTTGTTCTCTGTCCTGGCAGCCCCTAAGACTGCTTTCTCCAGGCAAATACTGGAGAGATCAGTGTAGGAAACAAAGTTCTATTAGTGCTGTAAAACTCTACCCCTCGAGAATGGAGCTGCTTTTATCTCTTGAACTGCTGGATAGTGACAAGGAAGTTAACAACTCTAGCATCCTTTTATAATTAAATAAGCTGGGCAGAAACAATTCATTAAGCTCCCTTGCACACTATATGAGCAACAATATCCTAGGACTGCTCGTGTCACAGCTCAAGACCAGCTACTGCTTTGCAACTCAAGCACATCAACACGTGAAGCCACAGAAAACATCAGTAAACATCGGAAGTGTTTGTACAGGTAGCTCCAATGTTTTAAAAAGCAACCCAAAGTGAGTGACAGCAAAGAGCAGATTTTACAGTGAACATCACCACAGATTGTGAAGGAAAAAGAATAGGAAGGATGACCAGTGGATTACATACACGTTTCCTCATCAATCTGGGATTAGACAAGAAAGTGAAACCCATCTTAAAATTAATACTGAAATTAAAGGTATTGGGCTATATGTTAATGATTAGTATGACAACAGAAATGCAAATGATGGCTTTTTTAAATGAACTTGCACAAATCCTTTAGAAACAGATTACATACTTTCTAAAAAGAGCTTTAGAGCCTAGAGGGACTTTGATACACATCAGCTGCATCAGAATCTTGTCAAACATTTCTGGATTGTGTTGTATGAAAAAGCAAAGAGCCTGGAACATGGACTGCCAGAATTCTGAGAAATACCTGATAGGGATTTTGGCTCAGGAAGTACTGACAGAGGACACAGCAAGGTTATCAGGCCATCTGGCAGTCCCTGAAAATATTCAAAGGAGATATGGTATCAACCTCTTTATGCTAAGGGTAGGGGGGGACAGAAAAAAAGAAATATTTACTAAAATTGAACCACAATAGGCCCAGAAAATAGTATTCACCTCATGCCTAATGGAACTAAGCAATAAACGGTGTCCCATGGATAAAATGCTGAGGAGATTAAAACAAAAATCTGAAGATGCTTTGGGAAAATACAGGTGAAAGTGAAATAAGGTACCTAGTTGGAAGAGACTTTGACAAAAAGAACCACTGCAAGAACCTTTGACACCACTGTAGATACTGAAAATGCTCTGGGCTAAACAGTTCCATGCTTGGAGACATGAACACAGCAGAATTACCACTCCCTTCATATGCATAGCCAGGACATGAATCAGTGACCTCTTGCTCTTCTGGGGAATTTATTCAGTTGAAAGGCAGCCAGCACAAGGAAAGAACAGCTTCCATGTAAATACAGTGCCTCCCTCTGCTCAACTCAGGAGTCTGAAGGCACAGCATTTCACTCCCCACAGTGCCCCACACAACCAGAAACTTGCTGTGACAGAAAGAACTCAGTTAACAAGATTTTGGCCTGTTCCTATGATGACATAATACAACCACTGAAAAAGATGCTATTTCATGTGGTGTCTTCTCCTTGACACCACTGCAACTGCGGTGCAATCAATTAATTTGAATTTATGGGGACCAGATCTGGCTCACTTGACCCAGACTCAAAACACCGTGCTTGTTCATGGAAAAGGCAAAAATCTCTAGAGGGACCTCAGAAAAATATCTGTGTACTCTATATAATTAATCTCTTAACCAATATATTCTCTTTCAGGTAGTATATTACTGTCTCAGTAAGCCTCAAGTAAATATAATAATAATTCTGATGTTAAACAGACAGTCTCAAGATATAACTGCCCAGATACCATAAGAACAGGGTCATTTTCCTCTGAAAACAAGCCACAGAAGTGTAACTTGGCCTTTTTCATTCTATCCAGAAACATTATTGTAAGAGATTATTAATAACCCTTCTTAACATGAAAAATAAATCCTTTCATTTCAAAGTCATGCTTGATGCTAACTTTTTTCTAAAATTTTGTTCAAAGTAATCAGAGAGGGATTTTTGCTATTCATACGAATTCATTTTGGACTAAGAGTTACATTTTTCTAAACAAAATTGGCTACATGTGAAGATGGACCATTATAATCAAGTTTAACAAGGAACTAGAGCATTGTTCAAATGATTTGGTTTAATGTGTCTTAGTCACACAGATTTACTGAAGAACCCTTGTTTTCACATAAAACACAGAGCCACAAACAGAAGTCACCACATCTAAAAGCACACAGATCTGCCTGACTGCAGACAGCATTACAAGCCCCTCACCCCAAGCTCACAAATCCCTGTCCATCTGTACTTTAAACTACAGCTCTATTTTCAGCTACTCCATCACTCTTCCACATGGGAGAAATGAGAAGTGTCAAGAGCTACTGAACATAGAATTTTCACAGTTGGTCAGCACATCAGTGCTGAGAACAGCTGTTCTTGTAATCATGGTGCACTGAAAAACGTACATTCATTAGCCTCTAACTCATACTCTTTTATGCTGTTACCATGTTAGACACAGCTCTTAAGAATCTAAAATTTGGAGGTTTAACTTTTTACAAGAAATGTATCATGTAAACCTCAACATTTCCACAGACAACAGACTTCTAACACAGTTTGCATTGTCCAAGTTAGATCACCTCATTGTTTATGAAAACAGGTTAGATTTGTGAGAATTAGGATGCAGGAACAAGACTCAAAACCAACACAGAGCTCACATCTACTCTAATACTTCTGAAGGCATCAGGCTACTGCCTTTTTCCCATCCCTCACTATTAACAATCACCATACAATCACCTTTCTTCTAATCAAAGCAGGAACATTTCCTTTTCAGAGTATATCTAGACCAACAAGAAATACCACAGGGGGACAAACTTCCAATACACTTAAGGCACACATTCCTAAAGAGGAGGGCCATGGGGGAACTCTACCTCTGAACTTCAATCAATCCAAACAGCTCTCAAGACTCAGAGGCTCTGAAAGAGAAGTTAAATTACCAGTCACTGGGACATTGCTGCTTCACCAACAGCTTCCTGTCTGCTGACACAAGTTTTCCCTACTTTATGTCAAAAACCAAAAGGTGCTTGAGATAGCATTATTTTTAACCAGACAGTCCTGCCCATATTTTCACTCCTTTTGTTCACCCATTTTTCTAAAGTAGGGAGAAAAAAGCATTTAAATAACGTAAGAGTCTCGAATCCCTTCAGCATTGCAGACACTACCCAACCAGTTCCAGTTCAGGTTAAAAAAAAATTTAGAAAACCCAGCAAAATCCCTCAAATCACACCAAGGAATTCCAGAAACTATGAAAGGAATCCCAAAGGTAGGATGGTCTCTGACTCACAGAACAACAGCAGCTGCATGGTTGATCAGGAGCTGATGACCAACTTTTCCTCTACTTCCACAGGGTGACACACCTGAAGAACCGTCCATCTCCGGCACTCTATTTTCCTACAGCAGCTCCTGCAGGAACAGATGTTATGAGCTCATTTTGTGTGTACTGGTCATAAAAAATACCAGATGTTTCAAGAGAAGGAAGAACAACTGAGTGAGAATGTACTTCAGCAAGGACAGCATTTCAGGCAGGGAGCATTAGGAGATACCAAAATGCTGTGTGAGTCTCAGCTGGGGAAGAGAAGAAGGTGTGACATTTAATCCTGCAGGAAGGTCAGCTCTGTGCAGAGCAGCTGGCCCACACATTCTGTGACAGGACAGCCTGCCAGTCCTTCCCTTGCAGACTCCCTTTTGCTCCAATATCCATCACAGAAGCAAACACCAGCCAAGAGGATTTCTATTTTGTGCTCAGCTCTGTGCACTCCTGTCAGTACTGACAAGTTGTGATTGTGCTATTTTTTATGAGCAGTCAATGGGACTGTCATTAGTAACTTCACGGTTCGTAGGGAAAACCACCGGGATTTCAGGAAAAAGCACACAGGGCAGCATCCTAAGCAATTACTCTACGTGACAATTCCCAAGCTATGACAGCCAGATGACAGTGCAGTGCCAGACAAAAACTGATCAACAACTGCAAGCGAACCAGATAAGAGCATTCAGCAGCCACTGGCTGCATCAGGGATGCCACTGATGAGACATGGAAGCACAGGATGCACAGGAAACCTGCCACAATGTAACACTACCTGGCTGCCACACTGAGGCTGGATTTCCTCCAGCCACAGATACAATGGATTAATTCATAAATTAAGTACATTACTGCTTATAATGTTTGAACTATTAGATTAAAAATTTCCTTATTCTAGTGAGCAGGAAAAAGGCTCTTGACTGACAAATTTGGCTCAGTATTGTAAGCTTCACCAACAGTACAAGCTCTGCAGTGCTGAAAAAGAGAACGTGCTGGTAACAGACGACAGCTGCACACACTGCTCCAACTCCACACAGAGGAACTTAGAGAAAGCTCTGCCTCTTTTTGACCAAAATAAACAAGGACCAACACTGAACTTCATGCATTTTGCACTATCAACTCAATTTCCTTCAAAGCTATCAACCTCTGAGTAGATCAAGAACAACGTGTCATTTAGGTTTCAATTTATTCTACGATCAACCCCCATAGAACAAAAAGTTTAACGTTATCCATAATTTCTCTTTTAAAATTTCACCTTAGATCATGATTAGAAACCAGTAATTTTATATGAAAAAAAAAAAGCAGATATGAATTTTACCTCAAATAGTGTGGAAACACGGGAAAATAGAGTAGAAAAGAAAAAGAGAACAACCTGCAAACATCACTGATAAAAGGCAAGCTCTCTCCCCTGCTGTTTGTATGCCTCTCACACTGTTTCCAACCTCCTTCACTGGAAAAACATTTTGCAAAAAAATAACCATTTCCAATGTATCTTTCAGAAGACAGAAGAGTAGTATTTCTTTCACAGTATCTCATCCAACATCAGCAGTGACTACCACTGGTAGAAACATCTGAATTCACAGTGAGGAGATTCTCTCTCACTTCTGCTGTTACTTCCAGGAGATCTTGAACAGTTGAGAACTCGAGATTAAATTTCTGGATGCAGTGCTGTAGGTTTGTTCAGAAATGGATTTATCAATTTGTTCCCAACACTGCTGCCAGACCTCCTTCTCTTTGGCACAACGAGGAAATGTGATTTAAACAGGATCTAGGCAGCACACAACTGACAATTTCTCCAAGAGCTGCCATCTCTTTTTTTGGTGTTTGATCTATAAACCTTAAATCCCTTGTTCCCTCGTGACCCTGCTGCTCCCCTCACTGTGTCACTGTCGCTCTGCTGCCTGAGCACTGCTCTGGGACTGTGGGTGGAAGCACAACCATTCCAAACCTGGGACTGCTCACTGGGAGGTTACAGCAGGCAGCAAATGTGCTGTCACAGAGGGGAATGGGAACACCTCCCTTCAAATCATAATCACAGCTCGCTGAACTTCACAAACTGAAAAAAAAAAAAAAACAAACCACACACCAAGATTTTAAACTGGGTCTAGGTAAAAGTCCTTTCTGCCCACTTCCTCTGTGACAGACAAACTGCTTTGACACAACTGACACATGAGTTTTCTCAAGAAATAAAGGAAAGTGCTTTCAAATTATTACTTGTGTGACAAAATGGATTTTTAAACTGTCTTATAAGTCATGCTGCTTGACCAATAATTAGATAAATATGCAAGAGAGACATTAAAGATTCATGTTACCCATTTTAACAAATACCAGCCTGTCAGAGGTGCCAGTAACATACATCTGAAGCAATCTGGCAGTAAACACATAAATAATATGTAACAACCAGCCATTTATCCCTATGTGCCTAACATTACAATAAAGAATAAAACCATTCTTCCCCAAACTGGGAAAAACAGGAAAAAATAATACAGGGTTGCACCTTTTTTCTCTTTAATGTTTGAATGGAAGGAATCCTGCATTGCTGAAACACTTTTAATTCTATAGCACACTGTACTCTTCATCCTCCCACTCTCCAAGGAAAGAGCTTTGGCACTAAAATTTAAGAGATTAGTGCCCAGCAGGTGATGATTACAGTGGCACAAAATGCAAGAATCACAATATTAAATTGTGAGCTGTGTTCAGTCAGCTTAAGGACAAAAAGCCCCTCACAAACTACACTACTAAAATCACAAACCATACCCTCTAAAGTTTTTGTCTGAGCAGAAGCATTCTCAATACAGTTCTTTCCATCAGACATTTAAGACACACTGAAGGAAAGCAGTCTCCTCCCACTCCCTGACAGTGAAATTCAAGGTCAGCTGTGCACGAGAACCATCTAGTGAAGATCAACCTTTTCTTTAAAAACATAAATGCATGAAAACTCCCCAATTTGTATAAATGTGTCAATTTGATACTCCAGTCAGGCCCTTGCTAGTAGGAGGTCAGTACACTCACACTGCGCTTACTGCTCTCTTCACCTGATGCTTACCAAACCCAGCAATAACCACTACAGAAATAAACGAGTTTTATAAAATAAAATAATACTGTGTAAACGTCACATAACTAAAATGAATGTACAGTCATTCACTTAAGGATTTTATCATCTTAACTACAAACATTTTTTTAAAAATTTACAATTTCTGTGAAACACAATTTGTCTTGAAACAAAAAAACCAACTTCCATTGCTCAGTGTCTGGGCCACAGGTTAACAAGGTCTGCTTGAGTCAAAATATTTATGTGCCTATTTACAGTCAATGACAAACAATTACTTACCTTGAGAGAACAATATCTTGTGTGACACTGCCTACGGGACTCTGCAATGAAGATGGACTAAATATTTATCATTCCAACACATCAAGCTTCCTGGAATTTGTTTCATTTCCATTTTTTCCCTTTGTACAAACCTGTCAAATTTTGTCCAAACCAAAAGGCATGACACACTCAAAAAAGCAAAGAATTTATTTGTGGACAGAAGAAGACTTTATTCAATGTTTACCTCATTCTACAGCACATACTGACCCTCACAAGTTTTTAGCTGACTGAATTCACCTTCTTTCTTCTTGTTGTTTGTTGGTTCTACACACGTTCCCATATTTAAGTGTTCTTGAATACTGATGGGAATCTTACTAGCATTTCTCAATGTTTAAATTAATATTATTAAAAATACTTGTGACTGCACATGGTGTGCCTCATGGGCTGTCCAAGTAAACAGTGGTAGTGCATATCTGACTAGAAATTGTCACATACACAAAAAGAAAACTCCATTAAAAATTCATGTTATTTGCTCTTCAGAAGATGTCTCACGTTTTAGTTCTTCCAATATTTTGGCCAAATAACTACCAGAGCACATAGCTCAAAATATTTCTGCTACCCCACATCAAATATTTGGGCTACGCAGTGCAGTATTCTAGCACATCTAGGTTTTGAATTTGACTGCATTCTCCTTTAAAACTAAAAGAATAAATTGTAAGTCAGAACAAAATTTTTTGTTGCTGCTGTTCAGGAGGGAATGTGAAATTCCTGACTTTAATTCCTAATTGAACACTGAAGGCTATTCATGCTTTGTAAAACCCCAGACAATGAACACAGACAAAAAAAACCCCTCACTTAATACTTCAAAGGAAAACCAAAACCATCTCTCACTGATTACAAACCTGGTTGAGTTTCCCAAGTTTCACCACAGTTACAGACAAGAAGGTTTTTTCCCTCCTAGACATAGTCTATATTCTTATAGACCAGATTAAAGTCTCAACTTTTTTTTTCCTGGACTTAATCAACTCTTCAGCAATAAAAACTGTAAAATTAGTCAAACATATTTACTGCTCAGCCATGGCGGTGTGCAGCAACAAATCCCTCAGTGAAGTGCCTGACACCGTCACTAACCTTGATTTTTTTTTTCCCACAGGAAAGCGTATGGGATCTGCTCACTGCACTGCTGCCTCCACCAGCATCTCCTGTTGTCCTGCTCTTCCACAGCACTTGGAGTGGGAAAAGCAGCTCCATCTTCTCCTCAGAAGCAACACTACCAAAGCCATCATGTTTTATTGCCTTCCCTTAATCACGTATTCCCCAGCATCTGCTTCTCCCTCTGCGGCCCTCATGGCCTTTATGTCCCTTCCGTGATCGACGGTCCCTCAGGAGTATTATCTATTAAATAAACAGGCATCTTGTCTCTGCCACCTCCCAGCACTTGCACTGGGTTTTTCAGGAAGAGCAGTCATTAGCCGTGCCTTATTCGAAGTGGCAATAGCCAAAACCCACCCTGTTGCTGCAGTTTCCCCTCACAGGCCAGGTGCGGGAAGGACGACTCACCACGTTCTCTCAGCTCACCTCTGGCCAGGCAGGACCCACCTCTCAGCTATTTCTGCTCTCTTTGCAAAGTCAAGACAAAACCTGAATCATCCCCGGAGCTGAGGTGCCCTTTTAATCCCCTCTCTCAGCGGACGGACCTGCCCCTCAGGTGCCCGCTCCGCCATGGTGCCGCCTCACGCCTCACCGCCACAAAATGGCGGCTGCAGCGCCCCTGTGAGGGGACGGGGAGCAAGAGCCCGGGTGGGTGCCGCTTTCGCCTGGCAAGAAATTGGGGGAAATGCATGAAAAGTTCCCCAACACCGTGCCCGAGAGCCTGAGGCACGGGGTGGGGTCTTTTCCCCTCAAGTCACAGCTCTGACGGCCAAGCAGTTCACTCCCGGAGGCCCAGGACTCCTCTCCAGTTCCATCTAAATAACCAACAAACCCACCTCTGATAATAAACACCCCTCAACAAAGCTTCCATGTAGTCAGTGAAAAAAATGTAAAATCAGTGAAGACAAGCCATAAGATTAGTCTTCTTCCATGAAGTCACTTAAAAAAAAAAAAAAGACAGGAAACACATAAGCCACAAGTTAATCCAAGTGACCAGCAATACTGTTGCTTTGCATTGTGAGGAGGCTGCCATGTAACAAAGAAAAGAGGAAGCATTGGGGGTTTTCTAAGCACTATTTTGGCTACAAGATTCAGTCTTTTATTGGGAAAAGACCACTCTGTGTGTTAGCCACGGGGGAATTGTAACCATGGCAGTAACATAGCTCTGCTCTCCTGTACCAGAGCACATCAATCGCTTTTTGAAAGCGCTGACAAACCACTCAAGGCGAGTCTCCTTCCTCGCAGAAATGCCTGGGCCAGCCTGGGGAGGTAAACAACATGTTGACAGTACAGTATTAATCTCAGCGCCAAGAGGAAAGGACAGATGGACTCACTTTTCCTCTGAAGGATAAGTGTGAGGTTGCACCAGGCAGCTTAAATAACACAAAGGAAAAACAACAGGGATGAGGGAAGGAGAGGAAGCAAGATTGACAAGGTAATTTACCATCTATTCTTTGTGTTTCAGGTAGCACACCTCATCGCTCTCTAATAAAGCTTTCAAAGTTTCCCAGATGCTCTCAAATGGAATCCTGGCACAGAGGGATTTTTATGCATGGATGCATTATTTTCTCTTTATCTGCTATATAGGAAGGACAAACTGGAGTGTGCTCTACCAAAGTTCCTACCTACCAGATGAAACCACACGAAGTAACACTTTCCAACAGTAACAGCCTTGAAGAGAAAAGAAGTAGCTGAGCAACACTAAAAACACCCCGGTAATTTCTCCTTGAATTAGGAAGATTCATTTGCCGGCTGAGCTACTGCTTCCTGTAGCACACCACGGTCTGGCTCGACCTTTCCATTTTCAGTCCTACCAGGACCAAAATGAAATGAAAAAGGAGGAAAACTGGACTCCGTACTTCAGCAGATGGCATCTTCCATCCTGAGTCTGGGGCTGAACCAGGGCTCCCAGGCTGTGGTTCGGGGCATTTGGGCAGCAGGGCTTGCCAGCTCTCCAACAGCCTGAACAAGGACAAACTGTTCCAGCCACTCATGTCCTTGGAAATGTCCATGTTTTGCTTGTAAAAGACAAGCAAGAGAAATGTTGCCTCAGCTTGGGAGCCACCCAAATGGGGCAGATGGAATCATGTCACTCTGCTTACACAGTTATTCACATCCCCCCCCGATCCAGCTCTTCTTTTCTTTAACCACAGACTGCAAAGTCACGTTCTTCAGCAGATTCACCTCACGCAGTTAGAGCCATTCATTGAGCTTTATGCTGACACTTTGTCCAGCTCCTCAGGGGCATAACACAAGATCTTGTCAATATTTCTTTAGTAAAAATACTGGTTTCTGACCATAAATCTAAAAGCTATATCAAAGGAATATAACAATGTCATTTTCTTTTGGTCAGAGCACATGACTCCAGGGAGACTTGTCTGCAGAAGAGGTCGCACATGTAATGTGTGCAAATTCAACCGTTTTGTGTGCAATTTCATTTTGCAAAAGACACAGCAAAAAATTGCTACCCCAAGTAGTTTCAAATTTGAAAGCATATTGACTGCAGTAAAATCCATCTTTACACTGCAGAACAAAAGGTGCAACGTATTTTATGCGTCTGATTGCATCTCAGGAAAAGATCACAGATACAAAGAAACTGATTGCAACAAGGAGAGGACAGACCCCAGAAGCCTGTACTGTTCACTAAAAACTATAAGATTTCCCCCAAGGGAAATTTGTAGCACAGTGACTTGACCTTTTACACATGCTGTCACAAGGCCAATAGACACCTAGGTTTTTGTGCACAGTTTCATTCTACGAGTATTTCTGATGCAGGAATATTTGGGCACCTCAATAAATAGAGGCTCACCGTACTTGCATCTTCTGATGCTGAGCCAGCTACCAGTGAAGTGAAATAAAGAAACAGATTCTAAAGTTCTGCTGTTCTATCACCTGTTCAAGGTCATGTTTAAGAAACTAAGGAGATATCATTAGGAGCATTCAAGCATGTCCTGGGCAGAAGACATCACTTGGAATTAACACAACTCTCTGAGAAGACATCCCTTAAAAAAAACCCAAACCAGCCAACAGAAAACAGCTGCCACATTTTAAAGGGGGAAAAATACTCTGAGTAGAGCCAAGTTTTAAAATTTTCAGTGTTCATCTCTGATCAGAAACAAAGAGGTTTTCATAGAAATCCAGCAGTATTTCTGCAAAGATCAGAATTAGAAGCTGAAGTTACTTCAGATGTTCTGCCCACAAAGAAGCTTTTCATTTCTTACTTTATTGTTTGTGATTAGGAAATGAGTTTTAAAAAAAAGAAAGTCATTGAGCATTCAGTTTGAAGTTCTGCTTGGAAATAATCATACATTATAGCACTTCTGATGGAATAATTATTGACTACATATTAATGTATTAAGTTGGATATGTTAACAAAATTTTGACACAAAATTGTTAAGAGTGCAGGCTTTGCCATTCCCTATTGATTTTCACAGAATACATATAAAGCAATACTTTCTCTATAACTAAAGCTTTATGTTTGTTACAGTAAGTTTAGCTTCTTGATTAAATTTCAGATGGGTGCACTGCAATCTCTCTCTCCTGCCTTTTTATCCAATGCATCTCAGAATCTTTGTGGAAATGAAACCTTATTTTAAAAGCTAAACCACCTACTGGGATTTGTTCTTAAGTATCTGCCTTCTGCTAGCCAACAGGTCACACTTCAGACACGGCTGTGATCTCATTAAACACCACTGCACTGCCTCACTTCAGCCAGGAAAGCACTGAAGGGATAAACACTACAGAAGTCTTTTTTAAAATCATAGAGTTTTTAACTATGGGTGGATGTTTCAGGAAGTATCCATCAATTGTTAATATTAATTGCAGGACCCCGCTGTACATGCCAGAGCTGTTGAAGAATTGTTACCTTAATCTGGTTGATGATGATGAAAGTATCTGCATAGGTTTTCTTCACAGCAGTGCTTTGGTTACACCCCCTGACACAACTTGCACACAAGGCTTTAAAGGCAGTCTGGCTGTGCTGTCTGCTGGGAGTCACTGCAGAGCAGCAGTAACAAAGATCAGCATTGCAGCAAGCAACATCTCAGAACACCAGCAAGGCTGAGATAGGCCTGAAATAAAAACGTCAACTTCGTAAATTTCAACTGGACAAATGGCCTAAACACATGCTAGCATTGGGGAAGGCAGAAGTGGCGAGCAATTTGGCTGGGGAGAAAGTAGACACATGTGGGAATGAGCTCCAAGAAAAAAGGTACAATGATTATTTCAAATAATGGAATGAAGAATCTGGAAAATATCTCAAACACATGCAGAGCAGAGGGGGATGCCACCAAACCCTGGTCCTGGAATTTGTGGCTTAGTACAGTGTCACTTTAATTTAATTTAAACACACTGTTGGCTGTTAGTCTGTTCTCCCACAGCATAAAGAAACAGGTTACATGTAACCTTCAACGAGGGGAAGGTCACTAAAACTTTCCTGAAGAAAGCATTTTTAGCTACCTTGGGGACTAATAATACATTTTATTCTGCTTCTGGAGAAACTGACTGAAGCACCAGTGCCATTCAGCATCATCCTTCACAGGCAAGCATTTGTCCTGGACAATTAAACACCTGCAATACAGAGCCTGGTGAGAGTCCCTTCACTGCCAAATGTCTCTTTCACTGAGCAAACAACATGTTGAAGGGTAAAAAACAGAAGATTTCCTGGCTCAGAAGAGCTCTCCAAGTCTCTTCCCTTTTCTTTCCTTCACTTTCACAGCTTGTTGCTACTCTGAACAAGGTATTGACAGGTATCTCAATAAAAGTGCCATTTTTCTCATCAGTTGCAGATATTATATTATCATCTGCAAGATGCTTGCCCTAAATTCTATTGCAAACCTTCACAAGGAAAAGAACCAGGATCCTGTTCAGACACAAAGAGCCATAAGCCATAAATTTCTACCTAGACCTGAAACTTTCCCTCAACATTGATCAGTAAAAATACATATCCCTTTCTGCAAAAAGAGCTGACAAAAATTGAGTTTCCATGATTTTTCTAAAGTTTCTGATTTTAATGAGACATTTAAAAAAATGATTAACGTGAAGGACTGCTTCTCTAATTATAATAACCTTTCCTAATCTTTCAGAATAGATTTTGTTGAACACTTTTCATGTGATTTGCTTCATTATCTTTTCATTTAAATCATCTTTGATGACACACCATTTAATTAGGTTTATTGTGCAGGTACGGATGGTTAAACTTGTGCATTCAGCACATGCATTCCATTTGACTAACATAATATATCTTATTCATGCCACTGTCACCATCCATTACAAAAATTAACAAGGCATCATCCAGTTAAACTAAGTTTGCAAAGTGTTGTTTATGAAGAATTTTTCTTTCACACCACTGTAGGATCCCTTATTGACGACTTTGCTGGTGTTCTGCGATCCCAGTCACAAATATTTACTTGTCAACATAAACTGTGAAATGTTACCTTCCAGGGAGTCAGCCAGTGTTCTCCTCTGGTCATAAATATGATTCCCTTTGTTGTAGTATTATTAATGTTGCATTTTTTCCTGCTAAGAGATTTTACAGCCAGGAAAAGAAAGAAAATTGCCTAGTAGTTAATAACAATCATTTTATACACACACCACCAAAATCTCACATAACTTGCAAATTTACTTTGGCCTGCAGCAAGAGGTATATTCACGTCTTGTTAAATTTGCAGATAAATATGTATTCCTGTGCACAAACTTGTTATTGTCAAGATATATTATTCAATGGCTAAAAAAAAAAAAAAAACAAAAAACCAACAAAAAGATAAATATTGGCAGAACATCCCAGAAAGAATTCTGGCTGGGACCGTTAGGGGTCTTACAAAATCCCCTCTGCTTCCATTACTTTTTTAACAGCTGTTTTTCCAAATGAAACAAGATTTGCAGGGAAGAGTCAGATGCTTTCTTGGACCAGCTGATACAGAATTGTCAGACAGAACGAAGCCAGCCATGGCAGTGGATTTGTGGGGCACCATTAAATTGATAAGGCCTGCTGCTGAGCCCCATTCTAGCCTGACCTGTTGGGAGAGGACACAAGGCAGGAACACTGAGGGGCATCACAGGATAAAACCCTCCTTGCCTGACATCCCAGCTGGAGAGCAGTGGTGCTTTACAGCTCGAAGTGAGCTGGCTGGATTGCCAGCAGCTTCCCCCAGGAAAAGGAGCTGCTGTGCTGCTCAGGATTGAAGTCCAGGATTCTGAGATGGCTCAGATGATTTTCCTAGAACTAAAGACTAACCAGTCATTAGTTTAAATCATTTCAGCCACAGCACCTCTTCTCCAGAAAAGTGCTTCTACCACTGCTTTGTGCTCCACTGTAAAATAGCCTCACTTTCAGTTTTTTTTTTTTCCCCTATAAGCTGCTCCACTCAACAAAGAAAAGCAAAATTGGTGGGACCAAAGCAAAAAAGAACAGTCCTGTTCATGGTGGGTCTCTTCTCCAAGGACCCTTGCATTCAGGCAAGGGCTCCTAAATAGGCTCAGAAATACATGGCTCAGATAAGAGCCAAACTAGGCATAGAACATCTTTTAAATTCCTCAGAACATCTGAAGAAAAATAAATAAGAACAGCCAAGGGCTGGATGCTCCTTCAGAATAATAAAGCTACTTTGTAGGTCAGGCTCACTGCAATGCTATAAAAAGTGCTTAGGGGATCAGATGTTTGAAATAAAAGCCCACAATGAACCGCCATGGCTGCTATGCCAGGTAAAAAAAAGCAAAAAATATATTTTTATTCCAACTATAAGCATCAAGAAAATGTTTAAGATCTCTTCTCTGGGTTTCAGGCTTTGTGACAGGAGCCAGGACTGCCACGCTGAGGCATGAGCAAATGAGAAGGTCCAAATGGTTTGAAGGCAGGTTTGAAAGAGGGTGTCAGTCACAGACAATGACAGCAAAGCTGGAGCAGCTCCAAATGAAAAAAGAAACAGCCACCACTATGTCTTAGAGTCATGGAGAGAATTCAGAAAAGCAGTGATGATGGCTAGAGCAGAACAAGTAGATGAGCTGGGCACTAAATCCATAAAATTTTAAGGGCGCTATTACCCGAGTACTCTGTTTTGTACAGCTACCTTAAATGAATGTGTGCTTAAAATATATTTATATATTTAAAACACACAGAAAAGGTTCTTTGTTCTCACACCCTATTTTTCTCTTTTGCTTTGCTGCTCTGACAGTAGCTTGATCTCTGAAGCCTATACATGGACGTGCAGCTAAAATTCTAATTAAAATTTGTGCATTTTTAACAGTTAAAATCGTATAATTGAAGACCTAACAGTAACAGATACATGAAGAAAGAATAAAAATTGTCTGAGATGTTGAATTTCATAGTTCATGACTTTTCAGCACTTCATTATGCAAATCATGTAGCACATGCTCCATGATTAGCCCAGCTTTCTCAATGGAATATGTCTTTCTGCTATTAAATTAATTTTCTATGTCTGCTTCTTTTACATTCTCTTTGTATTTGCTGTCCTCAGCATAAAACGTTAAAATGTAGGGTCAAAGCAGAAATCCATGTATACAGACTTACATCCTGTGCCCAGAGAATGAAGAAAAAATAATGTGCAATGTAAAGTTTATGCCCAATGTAAACAAGCAACTATTATGTGTGCTCATGAAAGTTCTCAAGGACAAAAGCACAACTTCTGGTTTTTTTAACCTCTGTATTTTACTGCAGGTTGAGAAAAGATAAAAATCTCTCGTGCTGTGCTAAAAACAAACATTTGGGGGCTATATTTTATAAATGGAAATAAAATGGCTAACCTTAAAGTTTTTAGTGGGTTTTTTTTCCCCTTTATCTAGATTTTCATCCAGTGCTATTCTCCCTCAGGGTAACTATTTTTTTCTTGGCTGGTCTCCCTCTCACTCCAATATATTTGGTTACATCATGGAGACTGTACTTCATATCCAGCAGTTTTTATTCTATCAGCTGCAATAGCAAAGAAACACTGGCTTACTTTTGGGTTTTTTAGAGACTGAAAATGATAATCAGTATCTGTAGCAATTCTTTTATTTGCAGGAGAATCTAGGTTGTACAAGGAGGGTGATAGATTTCCTGTTTACCCTCACATTATATTAAATACTTACAGTTTTAATGAAGAAAACTATGCTTGTATGTGGTTGGATCAAAAGAGAGAAATCCAATGCTCCTGGTCCCACAGTTTCCAGAACTGGGATTTGAGGCAAAAATTAAGTTTTGACCAGGAAGGTAACCAACCAAACATAGCTATGATGCTTAATGTCATCTGTGTTTTAACAAGCATGTGAAAAGATAGCAGACAGCAGCGTAAAAAACAAGAAATAGCTGAAATAAAAATTGTATTTTGTATTTACTGGTACAGTGAAAGGGTAGATGTTATCAGTATCCAAAAATCACTCACAGTTCAGACTTAAGTCCCTCCAGTGTGTTTTCTCCAAACGTCACCTGTGTGCTGTTTACAAAACATATTTGAAAGTGTCTTTTAGATGGTTTTTTTTATCTATTTAAAATACATGATTTTTATATTTAAAGTTTAGAAATATTTATTTGGTTCTTGGGAAGTTTCTTTTCATTCACCCACTTGTTTAAAAATAATTGTTATTAAAAAAAGGAACACAACGAAACACACAATATTTAGATGAAGCCATAAAACCAGTGTGAAAATGTAAATCCTCCGTGTCCTTAATCCTTGTCTGCCTTAATATAATGAAGAACACTGACTTGCAGACCAATGAAAAGAAGCCTGACCCTGATATCAGCCACAATCTTATTATTACTCCTGCAGAACTCCTATTATTATTTCAGTGGAAATATGTTTTATACACTCCCATGCAGTTTGTTCTGTCCCCCCCCACACTTGCCTCAGGTTGGGTTTTTCCCAATTCCTCCCACCCACATCACCCCTCATTGGTTCTGACAGCAGGTCAGTCAGTGGGAATCCACTTATAACTCCTTTCTTCCCTTAAAAAGGCCTTTCCTATTACTTAATCGGGTATATTTGGGAAGGGGTATTCCACAGAGGATCTGAGCTATCAAGGTACTGCTGAAGGACCGAGTCAAAATGAAAAAAACAGAGATAGAAATGAACAACTTCCTGTTAGGTGTACCTTCAAAAGGGATTTTTGTGTTATTTCTTGTTACCTCTAGTCAGGAGCAGGAACTGAAATAACACCCAAAGGGCATAAACCTCAATCAGCAGCATCTGCAGAGTTAATCTGTGAGTTTTACTAGAATACAGCAGTGCAGTTTTGCTAAAAAGGGGTATGTAAGCTGTTCATGTGTAAGGAGAGAGCTGAAATAAAAGAGTAAAACCAATCTAAGACGTGGGCTAGAGTGCTTCTGTTAGGTTGGAATTATTAAAGTGAATGCCTTGAAGTATTTGGTAAATCAAGTAGATTATGATTTTTTGTGTGTGTGTGTCTCTGCACACCTAAAGGCCCACAGAGCAGCAATGAACAGCAATTAAGAAAACCCATAGAGAAGAGTCCACTGGCACACTTCAGGTGCCTCAATTCCTTCCAGTCCCTGTTAAAAGAATCCCAGCTGGCCCTTCTGTCCCACTGAAATCTCTGTTCTTTTTCATCCAGAACACTTCCCTAGTACTTAGTTATTCACAAGGAAATCTCAGCAGATTTCAGCCACTTGCCTCCTCACTACCATAACACAAATTTCTAACCTCCCTCTTTGCCCACAGTACATTCCTCTCAGTTGTGGTTCCACCCTCCAAATGATTTCAGCTGGAATGGAGACACTGCTTGGTCACACACCGGGGCTTACAGAGCTATCAACAAGGCTTGGCTATGCCCCCCGCCAAAACCAGCCATTAAATCAATGAGTGCTCTCAGCACTGCCCGTGGGAAAACTCCCAGCAGTCTGGAAGTGTATCCTGGTAAAGCACTGAGCATCAGCACGCTGACATTTTGCTCTGTTTTCCACATCCTTCCCTGTGGAAAAGTTAGGGATGAGCTCGAGCTGCCCCTGTGCCGCAGTGCACCGGAGTTTCCATGGCTCTGCTGCTCTCTGCACGGCGGAATTGCACTGCAGGATTTGTCCTCAGGCATTTCAGATGATACTCCAGCCTTCAGTGCCACTGCAGGGGACAGACTGTTTGCTGCTGCTGAGTTCAAACAGTCACAAAAATACCAAATAACCTTCACAGTAAGGCACAGCCATTTAATCATAAAGTCTATAATCAAGCAGGCTACTCAACTGAGAATGCACACGGAGCCAGCTGGGAATAGAGGAGAAAAACAACCTAAGCCTTGTTCAAGACTGTGAAGGCACAGAGCAACCTTCAGTTCCATCCCCCCTCCTAGAATCTGTCTCAGCATTAACCTAGAGCTGAAATTACTGTGGGAAGTAGTTTAAAATCTCATAGATGCCATAAAGCTTGTGAAAACACGTGGCTGTTTCACCAGGATGCTTCACAGACATTGCTGAACGCCCCTTGCTCTGCCTTTTTCTTCTTGGAAACAAAATTCTGACAGACTGCAGGGGCAGGCAATGACATCCAGGTGATATATAACAGGTGAGGCTGTTTCCCTCTGCACCTTAACTAACCCCCTCCTTTCTCAACTTGCTCTTGAGGCACTTGATAAATGCAATTAAGCAGAAAGTAATGGATACCTGCTAACAGGTACATCTTTTGAATGTCCTCTCACTGCATTTTTCCATAGGTGGCAGCAATGGATGGACACCTGTCTGCCTCATCTTCCAGGAATTTAGTAATAATAATCCTGAGCAGAGATTTTACTCATCAAAAGTACCTTTGTTCAAACCTATCCCTCCAAAAAGTCCAGCATGAACACTTGAAAATAGCACACTAAATTCTTTGCAAATGTTGTGAAGGATGTCACCATCAAAGACTATGCACTATATTTGAACCCCATGGAAGATGATGGTCTGTTATTGCATGAATCAGACTTGATACATCTGGTTTTAAGGAAATATGAGCACTGATGCATCCTTTCTTTATGTCTCCAAAACATTTAGAGGAAGAAAGAACCACACAAATCTCACATGCAACACAAATTTCCATTTAACCAATAGAAGTTAACTTATTTCTTTCACTTCTGTGAAAGGAAGTCTGTGATTTAAGGGCCAGATTTTCCTGCCACAACACTGCACAAAAACATTTACAGCAATACAAATAGGCCTATTAAAAATGAGCAAAGAGGGATCCTGAGAACACCACAGCACTGACTCAGGTGGAAACGTGGTGTACCTGAGTTACCAGCCCTCATGCAAAATTCCCTGCTATACTCCTTACTGGCAGTAAATACATTTAGCACATAACAGATTTATTGTGCTCTTAACCCTCATGGATGATGATTCTGAGCTCTGAACCAGTTCTGCTCTCAGGTGGCTGACAGGTGTGAGATTTTTCCTGTTAAAATGGAGGTTATTCTACCCATGTTTCACACAGGTAGTCTTTATACTCCTCTGTTATGCCTTAAGACTTTCAAAAATTCCCTGGAATACCACCAGTGAGTTAAAGACAAGACACATCACCTGGGGAGAGGTCAAGTATCTCCAAAGCTATTCTGTGGTTTAAATGGTTTTTATTTGAGCATATTTTTCCAAAGGGAAATAAACTCCTGCTGCTTTTCTCTCTATGATACATACACTGAGGAGAGGTGGGTTTAGTATGTGTGTGTTTGTTTCTTTCTTCTTAAGCTGCATCCCTTCCAATACATCAATAAAAGAAAAGTGTCTATTTCCAGGAGAGGAACCAGCCTCTTACTAAGACCTTTGAATCATGGAATATTTATGGCCGGAAGGGACCTTAAACACCATCTTGTTCCACCCCCCTGCCATGGGCAGGGACACCCTCCACTATTCCCAGGTTGCTCCAAGCCCCTTCCAACCTGGCCTTGGACACTTCCCAGGGATGGGGCCTCTACAAGTTCTCTGGGCACCCTGTAATAGCGCATGGGTATCTTTGGTAGTAATCTCCTTCTAGTTCCTTAAATTCACCCCAAAAGCCTTTACAGGAACACTCCAAAAGATGTAAAATATGTCATTTTCAGAGCTGCAACATTTGTACCATAACACAGTCAGATTTTCTGCAAGGTTTGTCATTCAGAACTTCTTATTCCCCCCCATAGATCCTACTATTTTTGCCATGTTTTATCATACCATTTCTAACCTGATGCTTCCCTGCCCCTTAATGCCTTTCACTTTGGGGTGATTTAGAAACTGTTGATTGTGAACAGCTCTTTTCAGTAAAACAATCCCTTGTCCTTGACCACACTGATCATCAAGTGCCAGCAAAGAAACCCCATTCCATTTAGCTCAAAGACTACATTATAAAACTGCCCATATTTCACAAGGTCAGTCGCTAGTTAAGCTAAGCTTTCATTTGAGATTTTATAGAAACCATTGTGATCTTTGTTTGGTGTTCTTAGTTGTAAGGCCAAGGCTATCTTTCAGCCTGGGAAAAAATGCTGTCTTTGCAAGCAATTAAAAAAAAACATAACAAATGTAAGTCTGTAAAATCAATTTTAGTATGATGCTGATAAAATTTGCACTTCTGAGCAGCTGTGAAGGTGGTTACAAGGGTGAATGGTGATGCCGTATTTAAAAACCAAACCTAGACAGATAAATAGCATTAACTGCTGAATTCTAAAAATCCTCTCAAAACCCTAAGCAAATGATTATTTAGAGGCAATCCTGACCATCCTGACAACACCCAACCATACATTTGTGTGATTACCTTGTGGCCATGTGCAGTTTGCATTAGCTTGATTACCTGTGAGGTAACTTGAAAACCATAGAAAAGCAGACAGGCAATCCAAATCATATCCATAGAACCAGACGCTTGGAAAATATCTGGGGTAATATTATTTGGGTAAGTTTCAATTTTCAGTGGAGAAAAGAAAATCTAAGAGATCAAAAAATATACAATCATTATTTTGACTCACAACATCTGTTGTCCAAAACATCTCTTTGCAGATAATGATTTTTATAGAAGTAGATCAAAATGTTGTGCATTATTAGATAAGGACAGCAGCTGAGACGACCTGAACTCGGTGTCACTAAAAGCAGCTAGGCAAAGAAAGCACTATTACCCACTAAAGGAACAAATTTCCTTCATTTGTTCTAAGTGCACTCCATTATATAAACCACATAAAAAGTCAATATGACTCTCACAACACAAGGAGTGTGTCACTTCATATTTGGAACGATCACTGCAGTGCTTTTTGAAGCACCAACTTAGCTCTAAGCATCCATACCCATATTTAAGATGTCTGAAATATTTTCCTGTAGATCACTAAGGAGGGTGGCAGGATGATGAGTGTTAACTAAGGTGAATAAAATTAGTCAAAAGAATATATCCCTTATAGTCCAGAAAATTATACTTCCATTGAGTCTTTGGCATTAGAATGACTTTTGACAGGAATGATTATTCAAGTTTGTAAACCTGAGTTCACTGAAGGCAGAAAAAAAGGAAAGGATACAAGTGCCAAGTCCACATTGCCTGCAGCCATGCAGTGGCAAGTGTGTGCTGAAGGAAGGGAGTGGTAAAGTAGCAAAATGAATTATCACATACAGACATCTGCAGAAAATGCCACCGGCACTGGCCGAGACAGACACACCATGGGGAAATGATGGGAGTGCTCAGGTCAAAGGAACAGGGAAAAATAAAGATGCTGAGCTTACAGAAATAAAGTGTTTACCATAAAGCTAAGTGAGTTTGGTGATGGTAACACCCCTGTCCACAAAATGACCACAATATTTCAGGGCATGATTTGAAAACACCACCTAAACTAAGGTACAGACCGTTTTCTTCCTAACGAACTCCGCTTGCCAGATTTGAATTCCACCCAAGGAATTCATTAAGCTGTATTGATTTATTGATACAAGAACCTGATCTAATTTGCATGTGTAAATTAGCAGGGAGAACATTTCCCATTACTTTGTTATATGGCTAGAATAACTGTTTACTTAATTTCCTGCCGCACAGCTCTGCTTTTGCAAAATGCACTTGCAACCAGGGGTGTCATCTCAGATTTAGTTACATGTTACACACGCTTTATAAAAAGGTGAAGCAGTGCAAACATAAATATCTGGGAATTACAATTTGCTACCAGGCATAAGGCTCTCAAAACAGAATGCATTGATCCTTGGAAGCACTTGAGTTTTTCCTCTGTACAAGTACTGGAGAAAGCTTATTTGAGTCTTTAATTTCTCTGAAGATGAAAGGGTTTTCTGTTATTTTTTATATCATTACCTTTAAATTGTCCTGTACACATCATGGTTCTAGTAGTTTGTTTATCCTTGTGGGAGGTGGGAGATAAAGCTTGCTTGAATATGAAATAATACACCTGTTTCAAAAGCCCTTTTAAAATTTAAAATTTAAAATTATGGAGCTTTGGACACAGTGTTATTTCATTCATCTAATTCAGTTTGACTCAAAAGAGTCCAGATGAAAAGTTATAATCTCATACTGTATCATTCTATCAGCTGCTGAGGATCAGGTCACTGAACAGCTCCAGTTCCACTTTGAGCTTCCTTTCAGGACTCCAGAAAGCACAAAACCAGTGAAGCCCATTACTCTGAGGGTTCAGTGTAGTTGGTTCCCAGTGCAGTGGGAGCTGACCCAAAAGCTGCACCAGATTCCAAAGGCTCTACTCCTTCAAAAATGTGACAAACAACAGTAAGGCAGCAAGCTCCTGCCAGAAGTTAACTTCCAAGAGGTGACTCTGTTTTTTAATCTCAGATGTGTAACTGCATAACTATTTATTTATTGGTAGCTTGGAAAGCATGAATAAGAAAGTGAGACAATTCTAATGCAGTGACTTGATATTTTAGCTCCCCAGAAAACTGTTGTGAAAACAATTTGAGTGTCTGAGGACACTGGGGCTGTTTACTGATCTGTCCAAAACTCAGCAAGGTCACATCTGCTCTGAACTGGAAATGGAACAGGATCCTTCTTTTTTGCCTTCCTGGAAAGCAATTCTTGGAATGCTTCATTTTCTTTTAAGTAAAATTTGCTAGGGAGCCACAACAGAGAAGAAACACTCCCAGAAGACAAAGCTCCCTTTCACAGGCAGTGTATCAGGGGACTTGCAGCACATCAAAGTGTCAGATCCAAAGCTCATGGCAGCATGAACAAAAACCAAGACACCAAATTCAGGGGCTTTGCACTTAGGCATTAAAAATGAAATAATAGTTATTTATGTGTGCTATGCAATGTCATGCTAAGCCACCTTGCTGGCAGAATGCTAGGAGATGACTAGAAAGACTTTTAAATATAACTTTATGGAAAATTTCTCCCAAATTAATACTACTATTTTTTTATTATGAATATTTCTCCCAATTGTTCTGAAATCTAGTCCAGAGAAATGATTGGAAGCTATTAAAAAAAAAAGACCCAATAAAAAGGACCTACTAGATAGGAATCAGCACAACTTATATAAATGCAAGGCATATATCAGAAACATATTTATTATCTGTGTAGCCAAGAACAATATGTATAAGAGAGGTGAGGTAAATATGGATTATTAATACATAGATTGGCAAAAGGCCTCCTGCAGGAATCTTTAAAAGTGTTTCCAAACAGGCTGGGCAGCCGTGAGAAAGAAGGTGCTCACATGAACAGAACTGCTGATTAAAAAAGGAAGATACTGAAGGTCAGTGTAAAAACCATTTCTCTCTCCAAAGAGAGATACTCAGCAGAGTCTTACAGGATTTATGAGAGACCCTGGTGCTCAGCATGTTTTTAAGTTATCAGGAAAAAGGAGCAGAGAGTGTGATGACAAACTTTCAGGATGCTACTGTTATTCATGGTGGTAAAGATAGGAATTGACTGTGGAGAAGTGCAGAAAAACCTTGCAGCCAAGGGATGGGGTGAGATAATGGCAGATGAAATTCAGGAAGGATTGCTGTAAAATGATGCACAAGGGAAAAAATAATTTTAGCTCCACAGAGATAAGCCAGCCACTAATACATAGGAACAGGATGCTAAGGTCAGGGTAGATAGTGCTGTGGAAACATAAATCCAGCACCCAGGAGTGCAAAATCAGACATGAACATTGGCAATTACTAAGAAAGCAGCAAAAAAGCAAACCAAAATATCATTAACTCCTTGTGCAAATCCACCAGACTGCTGCATCTTGCAAGCTGGATGCAGTTTTGGTCCTTCCCTTGCAGTGAGGGTAATTCAGGACACAGAATGACTCCAATGAAAGGATGCCCCAGCTCTTCCTAAACCTCAAGCAAATGGGTTATTAACAGCTGTCCTTTCACTGCTGCTGTAAAATAGAGGGAATTATGGAAAGTCTGGAACATCTCTCAGTGTTTTGAATGGTTGTTTCCTGCAGTGTGGAGTCTTCTGATTTGGTAAGGGAAAAAAAATAAGCTTTTAAGCGTAAGGATGGCAAACAATGAGAATTGACTGTAGTTCACTAAACAGATATTGAAAAAAGCCAAATGAACAATTTTGCATAATCTTTTTTTCCATGTAGTTGAAAGAAGAACATGTTGAACTAATGGGAAATGGCATTTAGAAATTTTTAGTAATCTAACAGTATATTTCTCTCTTCTTATACCTGTTAACCTGTGAAGTTAGAGGAGAAACTTCTCCTTTGACCTGCAGGGAACAGCTATAAAGGACTCAAGCAGGAATTCAGAAGAGCAGAGATCAGGAACGAGCTGGATCTAGCACTGAAGGGAATCAGTCAGTGTAATACAGCAGTACAAAGGTGTTCAGTCCCAAGAAACCAAACGTTAGGGAATTAATCAAATTTACAATCAGCTTGCAATGGGAATTATTTTTCTCTAGGAACCAGTATGCTGGAACAGAACAATGCAGGTTCCAATGCAATCCCATTTAGAGTGGTGCCACTCAGGAGCAGCAGTAACTGCCTTGCTACATCTGTTACCTTCTCTCCATTCTGCCATTCCATTGCTTTTCCATGCATGCAGCCCAAGAGTAACAAGTTGCATCCAGTGAAAAAAGCACTACCAAGGATTCCATGAAATTGAGAATTCTTTTCCCTTTTAACCTAAACAGCCATTCGTTTATGAAATAAAAGAATATTTTGTAGAGAGACCCGGTAGTTCAAAAAACAAAATGTAAGTATAAATAAATTATTTTAATAAAAGCAAATAACTACAGTAGCAACTTATTACAAAGAGACCTAATAAATTGAAATCCATGCAGAACACTGGTATTTTTGTTAATACAATGACTTATTAAAAAGTAATACCTACTGAGGAAAACTAAATGTTTAAATCAGAAAGGAGTGAAGGCATGCTATGTAAAATGGGAGAATGAAATGAAGCATCACTCAGCTCACTGAAGTTGGATGTTTTAAGCTTCTACAATCAATGTCACCTTTAATACACTAATAAATATATGTGTGTATATATATATATATATATATATACACACACACACAGAAGGACTCTAGCAAATTATACATGTACACTTCATTGGCTGACTTCTTTATCTCATTAAAGTGATTACTTCCTCCTCCCTCTAGGTGTAATAGTGTCCCTGCCTTCTGGCTAGGTGATAATTAAATCTGCTAAAGAAGTGGCAAGTAGGTGGGAAAGAAGCTATCTATGCTTATTCAAAGAGGAGGGGCTCAATTAACACTTAATTTAGGAATTTAGCTATTAAAATTTTATCACAACTCAGATGTAATATGAATTCCCTCCATCCCTCCCCTGGCTGGTTTGGTTCTTCCTCTCAGGTCCTGAGTCTCAAACAGGAATCTCTGCTTGGAAACAGAAAAGCAAAGATCTGTTCACACCCAAAGAACAGGGTGCTAAAATACCTCAGAGAAAAAAGATGCAAGGGCCTGCACAGTCTCTATTCAGGTAGCTGGGAGAGTTACCAGGAATGGAAATAAAAATTCTATTGATACACCTCTACCTATTAAGAAGCTCTGAGAGCATTCGAGGTTGTTCTGCACTACAGGAAAAGTAAGTCAAGTGCAAATTACCACTGATTTGCCCCTCCACCCCAACGAAAATCAACTGATGAAACAGGATTTGTAATTAAAATTGTTCTTACTGCTCTCTCTTACCCTTGGAATAATTCCAGAAAATTCCACTTTTTTCAAGGAGATAAGTGCACGTTTTACTTTAAAGTGTCTGAAAAACACCATTGAATTAAATATTCTGTATGCAAGAGGGGGGAAAACAGTTTTCAGTACAAAAGATAAAGTAATTAATAATTTTAAAAAAACCAACCAGTTTCCAGGAGCATCATCAGGGATTTGCATGCATTACCACTGAGCAAGTACAAAAACACACAGGCAGAAATGGAGGTTTATTGGTCTAGGCTGGTCTCATCCAAGCAACAATAAATTACTCTGCTCCTGATAAGAAGCAGGTATTAACCAAATAGCAATGCACTTCTTTAAACCCCTGAATTATTCCAACTTGGCAACTTAAAAAGATCATAAACAGCCAAGAACTATTATTCAAATCTTACTCATTAGACTTTACAGGGAGCAGACCAACACAGCTATCAGAAATATTGAAAATATGGATAGCATGCAACTCCTAATGTCCTTAGGTTCATTTCTTCTGCTGAAGTTGTTGAATGACAGACATAAAAGGGTGAATAAAATCTTTTCAAGAATATCTGTCCTCTAAGTTGGCATGGTTGTAGCTAATCCTCCCATGAGTAAGACTAAAGATCCAAGACTCTTATCACAAACCTAAAATCTCACAAGTCCTAATCACATGTTTCATAAAGGAGCTTTTCTAGTCAGGAAAAAAAAAAACAGGGTGGGAGAGAAAAAAAAGCAAGTGATACTGTTCTGCTCTCTGCTTGTCCTATGGAAACCAAAAGTCAAATTTCTAATAGGAGGTGCAGATTGTTATTTTGAATTACAAGACTGAAAGGGCAGGCAGCATGAAGAGCACTAATTCTTTCACCAGGGACCTGAGCCCCACTGTCAGGTCAGTGAGGAGCCTTGCCCCAGCACACCTTGTCTGTACTAACAGCAAGTCAGACAGCACTGGAATACTGCATTGCCTTAACTGTGAGTTCTTGCAATTCTGCAGATATTATCTGGAAATTAAAAAGCAATTTTTCAGGTTTTGGTACACCTAATTTAAAATATAGCAAAGTAGTCTAATTTAGACTGCAGACCTTTTGATAATGCTTCTCAGTATCATATTCACTGGTTCTAAAAAAAAAAGTAACAAAACTGATAATGTTACTATTAAGGAACAGACTCCTGCTCTTCTGGTCCATTTTAATCACAGTGTCATTAATTATAACTAAATTAGTTTTATCACCTGAATCCCAACACTTCATCTTCGACCTGATACTCAGCATATTAAAAGCTACTACACCTATCTTAAATACTTTTGAAATGATAAATATCAGAAAGATATTTTTTATTCCTGCTATCTTGAGCCCCTTGCCATTGTCCCTTAGATTAGGAGTGACTTGTTAGTCTGTTAGTAAGGCATGGAAATAACATGGTTGCAGGAGTAGAGCCTTCTCTTCCTTGAACAAAGGAAAGCAAAAATAAAATGTTATGGGAGACAGTTATGCAAAAACCTACAGAGGAAAATCAGACTGAGGCTAAAATGTGTAAATCACTGGAAGGTGATTGCCAAATACCAAGAAATATTTAAAGTAAAGCTTTGACACCATTTTTACTGATCAGTAGCTCGGTTAAAAGCACTGGGGTTTTTTCCTGTTTTAATGAAACTACTCATCACTGAGTAAACTCAAAATTACCTAGTAATCCTTAAAAAGAGTGATTTACACGTTTAAAAAATGGGACAGCATTCAGCCAGGCTGCAAACAGCATCACCAATAATAATAAAGTAAATAATTCTGGCCCTAACCCCTCCCCACCCACCACATAAGAACAGTCATCACCACTTCCAAGGGATTATAAATACTTCTCTAAGACTCTTCTGCACACTCATTTTTTATTTTCTTTCAGACTCTACTAGACCTCATCCAGTAACAAACAGAAACAGCTCACCCTACAATAGCCTCATCCACAAGAAGGTTTTAGAAGTGGCAAATACGATACAAAGAAAATTGAAGGGAGAAAGTAGGCAAGAGCTAAACAAACAATTCCAGGGTTGGGACACCTCTGTACTGTGCAGAGGATACAATTGAGAGAACAGGCTGGCTCTTCAGATAAGCTCTTTTTCAAAGCTGCCTCTGATCACCCAGTTGGGCCTTTTTAGATTATGTCAGAGTTGCAAACCAATTCCCACAAATGAATGGCCAAGTAGGATTTCTTTTATTGAACACACAAAAATGCTCCTTTGCTTACTACTACGATGGATAAGGGGAGAAACATTTGTGTCTGGAGGAGGAAAAGAACAAGGAAACAAAGGGAAAGTTTTGTAGCAAAAATGAAAGGCAAAGATGGGAAGGGAAAGTGACAGTTTGGAAGTTGCCTCCTTGTAGAAACTCGGCAGTCAGACTCGGGTAACACTTCCAGCCCTGCCCTACACAGCTGCTTTTCTGGAGTAGAAAAAGCTAAAGAACCCCCCCAAAAACCTGCTTGAAAATGGCCAGAGGCTTTCTTAATTATTGCTGTGGCAGGAAGGGTGTTCCAGTGATAGCTCACTCTTACACCAAAATTTACTCTTTCATCAATTTATAATTCAGTAAGAGGCATCATTCCTGACAGACAGACAAAGTGCCCAAATTACTATATAATTTTACACTTTCATGCAAACTGTTGCCTTTAAATGGCGCAGGCATTTATTTAATTTACTTTTAATCAGAGCTTGCCTGGGAGATGTGTTTGCATACTAAAGGTGTTAATCTCCAGTAAAAGGCCCAAAATCTTGCGTGGCATTGACCTGGGCTTCAGTTTCTTTGTTAACTTGATCACATAGCTGAAGACCTCTCTCTAGGTTGTAATGAGACCCAGAGTAAAACAAACACACTAGCAGAGACGCTAAAATTTTATAATGTAAATAGTGTTTTTAAATGAAGAACTCATTTTTCTCCCCATTAGTTCCTCTAGTATATGAATTTAAGGGATTAGACTTCCCAGAACTAGAATTGAAGCAAGTCAGTATTGAATCTCGGGCAAAAATATACAAGTAAATTCCTTTCTACTTAATTCCCAGTTGTCTAATAGCAAATGGCACTGCACAAGTCTAAAGCTGCTTCATTTTCCCATTTGGACATCTCCTAATGCAATAAAAATAAAACTTTTAGTAATGCATGTCATGTTTAACACACCATTCCTTAAGTGCTGTGCGTTTCATATTTGAATTCTTCCATGATACTCAGAATAAACCATTCAATAACATATAATACTTGGCCTGCTTAAACAATGCTTAATCATAGTTGTAAAAAAATCAGATGCTAGCATGACCATTCTTCTTGTGCCCGAGCAGCGAACAAGGCTTGATACTTGGATTTTGTCCAATCCAAAATTTTTACATCATTCCATTTTCCAAAATGAACTTTTGAGCATCATTATATTATAACAAAGACAAGCAACTTCTGTATTAGCAAAAATAAGTATAACAAGCTTAGAATTAAAACTGAGGAACTACTATACATTCCTAAATTTCTCTGTGAGGAAATTTTCTGTACATTCAGATGCAGTATTTTAATATGGAATTGTGCATTAATATTAATACATCATTGCATATACATGCATACTGTGATTAACAAATAAATAACAGAATGGCTTAGAGCAGAAATTAGAAGTCCTGCAGTGAATATTGTTTGTGGAAAGGGGTCTGCACAAGAAAAACAGTGCAATAAATGCTGTTGAACAGCATCTCTTTGAGGGTTCTCCTCCTGAAAGCAGTGCCAGGTAATTAAAGGCTGTTGGTTTTTGTCTTCACTCACAAGTAACTGCACCATAAACTGGGTTCTCAATAAATGACACTGAGAGGTGACAAACTCCCAGCTGTACAGCTCACCCACTGAAGTGCAGTGCAATGGGTGGCCATTTAGGCTGAGCTTTATGTCAGTAAGAACAGTTGCAGTTTTAATTGCCTGTGGAGGCTCAGCTCAGAGCTAAGCTTAGACCTAAAAAAAGCCTTTGGATCAAGGATCTGCTGATTATTTTTGCAGAGCCAGACTAGTGAAGAAGGCCCACCTTGGCACAGAGCTCACGTCCCAGGACAAACCCAGGGGATGGCTGTCACAGGCTGGTGCCACATCTTTGTCATGGAGCTGCAGAAATGGCTCAGGGACACATTTTTTGAGTCACTGTCTGACAGATTTAAAAGAACCATAAAATGAGATTCCTGGCAATTTTAACGCAGCGTTATTATAGGTTGTAAAAGGCTTTGTCTTGGATTATTTCAAGACCTGTGTGCCTGCCCACATCAGGAATGCCCAGGGCAGCTGCTTCACTCTGAATCACCTGGAGACCTCCCTTCAGCCTCCAAGGGAGGAACCCTGTCAGGTTATTTCCAGACACACAGCCCAAACTACTGCTCTCCAGCATGGCCTTCCCACACCAGGAACAAAACCAGGGACATAGAAAGGAGATGGTGACATATTTCCATTTGAATCCCAAGATTGTATTTCAGAAAAACCTCTCTTGTGCAGGTTTGTAGCAATGTGACTCAACCAAATTAATTTCCTTCTTTCTAAGAGGATCAATGGAACACAGTATCACTTTCACAAACAAAGGAATTATTTTAATTTAGTCAATTCTCACTGTTCACCTCCATTCCTCTCATTCTTTTATAATACACCTCAACTTTGACAGGACCATAAAGTTACCCTAAGTGTGAGTGGCATTTAAAAACAAACAAAGCAAGACAACAAACACACAGGCAGGAAAAACCATTATTCCAGAGCCAGAGATGGAACTTGAATGGAAACTGGAAGAAAAATGCATTCACAAAAGAACCAATCTTAAAAACCAGCAATATCTAAGAATACTGAGGCTCAGTACATAAATCCTTCCAACTCATTTTTTGCTTCTGTCTTAAAGAAGGAAAATCCCATTACAATCAAAACTCTTGTCTGGTGTGCAAGAGCCCAGATTAAAATCTGAAGTTCTCACCATCACATTTTTTTTTGTAGCAGACACTTCAAAGTTGTCATCTAAACTCTGCTTTGGAATTGCATGAATTACCATTATAGAAATATCTCTTTCAATCTGCTCTGGAAATACGCAGATTGCAGAGAAAAATTTTAACCCTTGGAGTTTTCAGCTCACTGCTACTTCTTCCTGTGTAGTCTGACATTTGAAGACTGTGTACTCTCTAATTTCATAATGAAAGTTCACTAATTTGCAGCCTGTTGAAATTGTTTTTCTATCAAAAAAAAAAAAAAGGACAGTGGTGTTTTTAGCAGGAGTTTAGTCATATATATAATTGAGCATCTGGACACCTGACAAAACTGAGCTCTCTGCTTCCCTTCACAGTTTTTAACACACTCTTACTACCCCACAGTCTGCAGGGCTGTTGAATCAGCATACTTGTCACAAGAAAAAAGGCTTTCCAATGCCAGCCTTGCAGGCATCGAGTGATTTGCAGCTGGTTTTCAGCACTTCCCTGGATTTTCAGCTCTTTTGGAAGCTGGGAGAGCTCTCACACGGCAGGCAGCTTGTTGCCAAAGGGGAGGCTCAGAGGTGCTTGGAAAAATTGTGTTTGTAAGTAGAAAGAAACCAAATCTACCTCAGGAAACCTAATCTGAACATAGATGGAAATGCAGGGATATCAGAGGAAGTGTCAGACATGCCTGCCCTGCTTCACCCTGTGCTGTGCATCTGCCTGCAGACAAGATGCACCCTTGTTGTCACTCCAGGTTGTACTTGATAGTCAATTGCCTGAAAGGAACTGTTGGGGCAAAAAAAATTACCCAGATGTTTGATCTACCTGGTCAAATTTTATTTTCTGTTGAATTCATTGTTTTAAAAAAAATGCCAAGTACAGCAATGAGAAAGGGGAAGCAGGAACAAAGAACCCAAATTACTCCATTTGGTAGTTGAAAATTACTCTCTGAATAAAAACACAGGTTATGCTTTTCTAGTTACCCTTAGGTAACATCACAGATGAAGGAAGACAAAAATAGAGTACTTACAAAAATGAACTACATTCTTGCTATTGAAGGCTGTAATCTTCTGGTTTAAACAACTGGAAAATTTTGCCAGGTTTAATAAGGCATCTCCAACTTACTGAAAATTTTGCAAAGAACAGTTTAGAAGGCCAGCACTTTTCCAATCTAACTCTTCTTCAAAATCTTCAGTACAAGTCAAAATCCATTTTCTCTATTACACTTTCAGCCCATTGCCTCTTGTCCTGTCACTGGAAAGTGAGAAACAGTAGACTCCAGCTTTATGCCCCCACAAATATCCATATTTTAGTAATGCAACCACATTCTATTACTGTGTATCTTCCAGGACGTGACATAAAGAACGTTCTGTCAGCAAGATCTGCCCCCACAGCCTTCTCTTCAAACAGCTGAGCAACCCCAGCACTCTGGCTCTCCTCATTTCCTATTTGCTCCAGCCCCCCTAATGATTTCTGATGGCCTTCCACTGTTAATTGGGGAGAAACACCAAAGGAAATTCCCAGTAAATTAATTTTCTAGGACAACCTAAAGGGAAAGAGCAGCAAGGAGACTTGATGGAAGTGTCCAAGGAGGCAATGAATTAAAAACCCAGGATACATCCTTTCACGTACAGTAGAGAGGCATTTTAAGAATTTTGAATATGAATGAGAACAACATGACAACTGCACTAAAAACCAGAGTCACAGAGAGAGAACCTTTATGAATGGTTGAGTAACAGAGCACAGGGAAAGAATAATCTTGTTTTGAGAACAGGGAAATATTCTGGCATACAAATGAGCCCAAGGAGCAGTGGGCTCCACTGAAAACAGTGGGGAATGTGCCTGACTGGCACTTAGGAACTACAGGGTATGGAGGAACAAGCTCCGTGGGATTATGCAGCTTTTAAAGGTGAAACACATCTTGAGAAATAAAAGGAGATGAAAAAAGAGCCAAACACAGAAGACATAATAGATATGCAAAATTGTCTTCGTAAAAAGGCTAAGAGTGTGAACTGAAACGAGTGCCAGGTTTTAAATGAATATATTAATGTGGCTTTCCCTATTTTGGAAGCAAGATCAGGCAGGATACTGTTCTAATGCAATGCAATTGGTGTTGGATTGTAAATAAAAGCCATCACTGGTTCAAAAACTACACAAGAGAAGGATCTCTTTGGCAAGTCACAGCTGTATGACATCTCAGTTTGTAACTACAAAAAAGCCACTTTTTAATAGCAATGATAAAATACTTATTCAATATCTGCCCATGAGAAAAGGAAGGCACAAATGAAATTTGTTAGAGTTTAACTTCAGACAACAAGAAGAGTTTAAAAGTGAGGGAGAAAAAGAAAATGAAAAGAACAAGCAAAAAGATAAAGCAAGACATGACAGAAGGGGTTTAAGAGATCCAAAATGGCTAATTAATACTTTGTACAAGCTGAGAAAACACACAGCTTTCAAATGAAATGATTTCTTTGTAATGCTAGAATTTTAGTGAGGGGGGAAAAAAACCAAACAGAAGTGCTCCATAATTTCTACTTTACAGTGCTCAGCAATTCTTACTAACTTGCACTTAGTGTTCAATGTTTGATGCAGGTAAGTGTTAGTCCACCCCTATGGTTCCATCAAAGTTTAATAATACAGGTACTGCTAGTTCCATTTAAAATTATTCATCCTTGTAACTTGCTGGTTTTACTTCATGTGTTCTATTTACTTATTATTACAATGAACTTATTTAGCACCTGCAAATAATGACCCCGCTATGCCAATCACCAGCACCAGGATCAGGGATCATTCTCATGGACACCAGGAAACTCCTGCAAGGACCTAAAACTCTTTCAGTGTTTATTTACCTCCGTGCATCCTGAAGGCCTGATGCATTTGTTATAAAGCCACAGCTCTTCAAAGCCTTCCAACAAATTTTTATAAGCTTAAGTAAGTATTTCTCATGAAGAAGTCACAGTAATGAATTACAATACCCAGGCTCTTTCATAAAGCAGGGAGGGAAGAAAGCATGAATTAATCAGATAATTAGTAAGATAATTAATGAAGACTAAGCAAAGGCAAAGCAGAGGCAGCTTAGATGGAAGAGAAGAATTTCGGGACAAAGAACAAATTACAGTTTAGTATGATCAGACAAAAAAAAAAAAAAAAAAAGAGGGAAAAACTCCCCACAATCCAAAGACTGACTAACCAGGGAAAAACTAACTATAAATAGTAAAGAAAACACAAAACTACATTGTCTTATGGCAAATAGTTGATAACCAGTTCATTTATCACCTTATCTATTAATACCTTCTATTTTAGTAGCTCAAAGTAAACCATTGACCCAGTAAATTTACATGTGTCTCAGAACTGAAGAGGGGAAATTGTAATACAAAATTACTGTTCTTTTTTAAAGAGCATTTTTATTCTACTGCATGGAAGTTGCCACTGACCCATGTGGACAGATTTGCAGCAAATGAGCTGGTTTTCAAAAATTAACATTATTTGCAAGCAGAACAGCTGTAGGCATGAATACTCAGATACAGAACACAATGGTAGATTTGCATTTATCTCAAATGTATTTTAGCACAAGTCCAACTGCAGTGAAAAGCAGCGTGCCTTGCAAAAAACTTCTGGAACTGTTGGTTCTAATCCAACCTCAGAGCCAAACAGAGGTGGCAGAGCTCTTTCCATCTGTTTACTGTCTTTTGCCCATCAAGGAGGAGAGTAAGAAAAATATACAGTGCAAAGAGTAACAAAGTGGCTTCTTATATTTTTATTACGTGGGTTATCTATCATGTTTTAATGGCAAAAACTTCCTCTTCAACGAACTAGTCCTCTTGGTCTAAGCAACATGCAATTTGTTTTTTCTTTCTTACAATGCAAACTCCCATTCCTCTTTTTGTGAGTGCCTCTGGGCCAAATTCAAATAAGAAGTGCTTGGGTTGCACGGCTCTCTCCAGGAGCAAGCAAAGTGCCAGCCACCACCACCCTCTCCCTGCAGGCATTGCAGCCTGGTTTCAGAAGGCAGCAGACCCCACACTGGCTTCATCCTCCTCTCCACTGATGTCTTTGGGTCGCCTGTTTAGGCACACATGGATTTATCAGCCTGCACTTTCAAAGTTCACAAGGAAATTAAATCCCTTTAGCTCAACATGCCAATGCACGGTGATAAATAATACATCAAGGTTTAGTGTGCAGGACACTCATGAATGGTCTAACAAATTTATTTTAAGTGTGTTCTGTAGCTTCCCCAGTGGTGAGGCAGGCGATGGCCCTGCTGGAGAGTGCTGAGGTGTTAATTGGCAAATGAAGGCAGCGCTTGCACCGAGGCGTTGAGGATGAATTGCTGCCCTGAATCTGCGTGCTCAGGGCTCATCGGGAAATGGAGTGGAAGATGCAGGGCCAGTCCTGCTGGGGAGCTGGGAGAGACCCGATTTGTTTCCTGGTGTGGCTGCAGCAGCCTCGCAGCTCTTGGAAAGCTGTTTGTACTTGCAGGGATATTGTTTGATTAAAGCAGAAACTTTGTCTCTGGAAGGTTATCTAATTCCCTCCACGGAACTGTTGAGTTTAAAAGGCCAGCGCTGGGTACAACAAGCAGGATTAAGCACTAAATGCTTACGTTTAAGGCCATTTGCATTCCTGACTGCATGGAATACAAATTAAAAGAATTAGACTAACAATGAAGACTGTTGTTTAAGCCAAAAATAAAGACTGGCTGCTCTATTCATTGGCAGTGCTGCTCTAACAGGTGTGCAATATTGCCTGCTCTCCTAGATGGCCTGAGAAATATTTAATTTAGATTTTATTCTGGCAGCTGTAATGATTCAAGTGTCCTTGCTCATGATCAGTCATGTACATTTCCAGCCACACCAGTCCAGCTGCCACCACTGTCTGCAGTGTTTTTCACTGGAATTTATGGGATTGCACTGCAGCTGGCAGCTTTGCTCCTGGAGAAAAAGCAAGTTAAAAACAACAACAACAACAAAAAAACCAGTTCCATTTTTAGTTCAACTTTGAGCCCCCGTTGCATCAGAGGGATGGTGATGGGACATTATTGACTGATTTTCCTCTAGGCCAAAATGCCAACTCCAGCTGAGCACCTTCCCTTGTTCTCTCTGCACTTTTGCCAGCCCATGCTAAACAGGGAGAGGCCATTTGTGCACAGATAAAACCCCCAAAACTTGACAGTGTACCTATGGAATACTGCTGAATTTGGTACCTGGGAAGTTCAAGACAGCCAGGATGAACCAACACAGCTCCTCAGCCTCCACCAAAAAAACAGATCAAAGCTCTTTAATATGAGTTATTTGAGAAAAAAGTAACATGAATTATTCAGGAAAGTGAATTTTCCCCATATAAATGAAATATGCTCTTCTGTGATCCTGAACTCTCAGATATTAAGCAACACTCTTCATAAAAACTTTAGCATATCTCTTCCTTTTAAATTACATTCAGATTTAGTTGGATGAATTTGTTCATAATTGTAATTTTCTGCCTTTAGGTTACTTCCATCTTCCGATAACAAAACATTCTGTGCAAAATTAAAATGTAGTTCAGTAGTATTCTGTGAACAAAACAGCCTGCTAGACTAGAGTCCCAGTATTTGGTATGATTTGGAAAGAATTCCCATTTCCTATCAAGTTCGTACACGGATCAGTGATAAACAGTTCCACAGAATTTCCTACCCTGACTTAAATCAGAGCAGTGACTCAGCAGACAAAGAAGCCTTCCAGACATCAAATGAAAGACAAGGCACAGGAGACATTCGGAAGCTACTTGGAAGCTGGAGTTGTTGAGCTATTTCACAAAGAGTAGGTTTATCTGGAAGATTTCAGAAAGTTGGAAGTCTGATATTTGAAAATGCTGACAGCTGCTGTCCTTAATTCTGATGACAAATGCCATGTGTCACATGTAGAGAAATTCCATAAAGGGCACTGCCACGTGGAAATCAAAGACTGGGGACCATTTGCCAGTTTCACTTTAAAAGGTGGTGTAAAGTTTTCACCCTTGGCATTTTTTAAAACATCAGACAAGTGTCCTTTTCTCATTCTAACTGCCTGAACATTAGAAGTCTCCGAACACACAAGGTCACAAATAGTTTTCAGATGTACTAAATGAATGTAAATTAAATAAGTCATGTATATTGTATGACTCAGACAGGGAATGCACAGTAATATTCCCTGCACAGGGCTGGGGAGTTACTATCACCATTATTACTCTATAGCTCTTAATAATGGCCTGTGCAAAGTGTTATAAAAGTATTAAATATTTTACTTACTTTATTTGGCAAAGAACTGCCAGAAACTTAAAATGCCTCCAGTTCTCCATATGAAAGAATATCAGAGAAAGAATTAGAGAATATTAGTTTTTGCTGAAAGCTATTTCCCTCTCATCCTTGCTCAACGCAAAATTATTTCTTTTTTTTTTTGCTGTTTAAACAAAAGTGGATTTAAGAATGGATGTATAATTATATCACACAATGTGAGGGGAAAGTAGAGGACGGGGTTTATGAAGGACAAAACAGAGCTGCAGCTGGAATGAGGCTACCAAGGGAGTGCCAAGGGAAGGGACAGCCTGTAGATGTAAATATGTTTCATCTCTGTGCCTTCCAAGTGAAGCTACTAATTTAAATATTTATCATTGTGTTGAAGACAAAACTGGAAAATAGGTTCCTTACTTTCAGGTGAGCTGCCTAAAGAACTAGCATCCCCAGACTGCAGAACCTAGAGGAAATGAAAAGAGCCTGATGCAAACTGGACCTTATGGCACCCCCTCCGCCAGCGAACTCCTGGGATTGCCAGCCCTTGATGCCATTCCCCAGTGCCCTCCTGTGACTTGCTTAGATGTACCACACAGCCTAAACACAAGTATAAATGCTGATTCTCCAGCTGATGCAATTGTTTCAATCTGAAATAGCTGAGTGTTGTCCAGAGGCAGAGCAGAGGATGTGCCACGTGCCAGCACAACAGCAAATCCATGGGCACCTGGAGTTTCCCACCCAAACTCTACTCATGGCCTTGTGCAGTATTCATCAAAGCCTCAGCTGTTAATGCAGCTCCAAGAGGGGAAACAAACCACTTGCTCCTTAAGTTTCTCCACAGAAGTACCTTTTGTAGCTTAGCTCTTAGATTTAAAGTTAACAAAAATCTGTAAATCATTTGCAACCATGTTTAGAGCTTACCTTGCTACACCAGAATGTATGGAATATAATCCATGGATTGTTTCATTGATGCACAGACTTTGATAACATCAAATGTTTACTCTAAAAGGAATTTTCTAGTGCTGGGTTTAACTCCAAGTACAAACCTCCCAAATGTTCTACCTCCTATTTTTCTGGTTCAAACCAGTGCATTTTTGGCCTTTTAAAAAAAATTTGAACCAGTTTACATCTTTATTACATTTTAAGACAATTCAACACTAAGTCCTCACTGCAGCATTAGATCCTTCATTTAAAATATTCCTGAAGTTCAGTGCTTTCTAGGACAATGCATTTCCTGCAGCTGAGATGTCTTTTGCATCTTATAAAGCTCCTGCCCAGGGAGGTTGTAAAGGCTTCCCCAGTTACCTGAGTGGGAAAAGCCCAGAATGACCCTTTTTCTGACGTCAGAGCTGCCCCTGCTGTGAGAAGGGGTCCAGGCTAAAAATCTCCTCAGCTCCTTTCCACTTTAGATTAACTCATATTTAGAAAGACATATTTCATTCCCCTCCCAATTTCCACTTGGCTCTGGACTGTGAGAAACTTGGGACACACAAACACCCAAACACTTTGTAGGCAGGAACAACTCCCCGGTGGATTCCAACCAGGAAAATATTCATGCCACATACAAAACTAAACTTCACAAACAACCCAAAACCAACAAGGAAACATACATTTAGATATTTAAAAATCTACTCTAAAAGCACTGTATCAGTTTTACCAACAAAACGAGTGGAAGAAAATGCAGCATAAGAATTCACAGGATGCAATTTCTGGAATGGTAAGAAGCCTCCAAACTAGAAAGATTAGGCTGTGTACAGCACTTCATTAACAAAGCAATGAAAGGAAACAGGAGTTATTTTGTTTAAGCATTACCTTTCCCCACCTGTATTTATCTATAATCACCTGCTGCTGTTATTTTCTAAATCTCTCTTTCTTACAAAAGGAAAATTGGCACCCAGTTCTTGACTTTCAGAAGAAACATGACAGTAATTTGTTAAATGCCAGCTCTTTCTGGTTCTTCTTGCATAATGTCTGTGGATAAATGTCAACCAAAAGAGCAGCACGGACAAAAATGCACTTTTTGGCTTCTAATGTATATAAATTCTTGGGTACTTTATGTCCTAAGTAATGGATTTTTATGGTTTGTGTGTACTTGTCTTGACTTTCTTGGCTTCCTTCCTTCTACAAGGATATGCAAAGGATATTGCAGGTAGGAGAAAGGAATGAGGCTGACAACCCACAGAGCCAGCAAGCATCCCTGGATTGGCATGGAGGAATGGATTGATTTTTTTTCTTCTAACTCTGTGAACAATAGAGGATAGAAACAGCCTCTATTTTACCTCTCCAGAATCCCAGCACTCTGAAGTAGAAAGCCAACCTTCCAAAAAATGCATATTTAGGTATTTTAAGGCATCACACTCTTGCCATCTGTTCCTCCTCTACCTCTCAATTTGAAGGCTTAGAGACCCCACCTTGCCCTTCCAAAACAATTTGTATTTAGTGCTCCCAAAGCTGGAGATTATTAAACACACTTGCTGAACTCTCTCAGTTAGGAATAACATAATTAAGCTGAGCTGGACCACTCGCAGTAATTTAATTTACAGGCGTGTCAGGGTATATCCTGCTCGACTCAGGCAGGTTCAATGGATTTATGCTGAACTTCTGCATCTCTGATTAGGCAGAGCAATCATGAGAGCCTTGTGGCTGGCAGGAAAGTCTTACACCAGACAAAGCAATGGCAATCCAACAGTGACCTGGTGAAGGCATGGAATGCACAGTACATGAAAGCTGATGCATTTGAAATGCGTGGCATTTGGCCAGAAGAGAACTGGACACCACTGCTGCTCCTCATGGCAATCAGCCTTGCTTCCAAAGCTGAAATTCACCATTGTTATTGCAGGCAGCACCCACCTTTGGAATCTGCAGCACTTGGATTTCAGAACCTTAATGGATTTTGAGCACCTTAAATTTGCAAGAGCCACATCTGCGTGCAGCCCGAGATGTGTGTGCTCACCCATTTCAATTCATGCATTTTTAATTGGCTCACTCTTCCTCAGGCATGGAAGAAGATTGCAGGTGTTGATTAGGACTAAATTGATGCTTTTCCATGATACAGTAAGACACTGAAAATCAAGTATTTCTCTACAAAATTAGGAGACAATGTCAAACATGGGATAGACTCATGACTGGCATTGAAGTAATGGGTTATTTAGGAATTACATATGTGACTTTCCAGAAAAGCTAAGAAATTCAGGGCTACACTACAGAAGACCAGAAATGGAGAGAAGGAGAACTAAAGGATAAAACCAGTGGAGGAGAACAAACACAACCCCCCAAAAAGTACCTTTTCTGCCCCAAAAGGCTGTTATCCATTATGTATCTCTCCCCTTTTTAAACAATTCAATAAAGTAACCTTTACAAACAAGCAGGGCTTCCTGATCCTAACTGCTAGACAAGCAAAAGAAGACATTTATGCTTGTGATTTCATAATCCAGAGTCATTTAACAGTGCTTATTATGGGGCTCTTCAAATGATCTACTTCCAGGCAGAATCCAGATTGTCCATCCAGGATTAATTCTCAGCCACTGAAAAGTGTCCCTTTGCCATGAACTCACTTAAATCTTAGCCAGGGAGAAGTGAAAGTACCTTCCCATTAAATGCCTTTCTGACAGTTTGTGTAACAAAACATGAATTCTCTTTTGTCCCTTTCTTTTCAATCTAGTTAATTACTCTTGTAGATTTTATCTGCTCACATACAGAGAGAAACATTACAGACTTCTCAAATAACTCAGCAGGGTTAAATGATGTATTTTGCTAGCAAAGAAGACTTTGACAAATGCCAGTCACATACTGAAAACCACTTCAAAAAGAAGCCTGAAAGCTCTAGATACAAATGTCGTCATAGTTAGATGCTTAACATTTTCCTATCACTCATGGACAAGCATTTCATTGGCAGTTCTACAATCAAATAGGCTATAATCTAAACCATTATGTACATTTGTTTTTAAGTAGATGTATTATATAGTCAGAGAATGACAGGGAAAACTCAGTTATTCTATGCTGCAAGTACTAATTCTATTTTTCTCTTTTCTTGTACAAGATTTTGTCTTCTAAACTAAGCCTCAGATCATGAATCCATCACAACCTAAATACACATTGAAGTTTTTGTATTGAGGTGGAGGGGAGCAGTAGCAGAACATGCAGGCTGTTATTTTTCATGTGTATTTATTTTTCCTTCCTTCCTCTATCTCACATGGAACCCAGCCCAGCAGGGCTGCTGTCCTGTGGCTCTAAAGTGCCTCTGACACACAAATGCTGTGGTCAGTCAATTCTCAATATCTATCAACAGCAGCAATTTGATTTTCTGCAGGAGGTAAAAATAAGGATGTGATTTCTAAGCATGACACGGTAATAAAATCATCTTATTAGATATCATATATGCCAAAGACCATAATTAATTGTCTTGGAGACTTAAACTTCCTGTTGTCCACTTACAGCCAACACACCAGCAGCAGACTCATCAGGGTGATCACAAGTTCGCAGGATGCTGCACTTACCATTGCTTCTACTGGCAGCTCAGTAAGAGATTGACGTATTTTTCAAGCATACTCTGAAGTAAAACAACTGCTGGCAGCAGCAGGTTACACACAGTTCTTGAACAGTTGCCATCCAGTTGTATACAGGAGATCATCACACTTTTGCCTTTCAAAAAATGAGTCATACTGAGTCTGTAATTTTTAATTTTCACAATTTTATCCTCTATTTTATAGAGTCACCACAGTCAGTGGCACTCCCCCAATGCAAGTGTAAAAGGATGAAGCAAGTCACCCTCAAAAATGCACATCCTCACAGACAACAAATCTGTGGTAGACGCAGAGATAAAACAACATCTGAACTGATACAACCCTTCACCCTTCAGCATCCTCAGTGGACAAACATCATCTTGCATCAAGCTTGCAGACTGAAATTCAAAGGTTTGCAAAGAATGGTTACAATTAACTTGCAACTCACTGTTCATGAAATGACTACTATATAAATTTCTGGGGTAAAATTGAGCGTAGCACAGGGTGAAAACTGGAAAGCAGTTCAGGCAAGGAAAATGTTAAAGACAGACATAGTGTTTAAAGAATTTTAACAGAAACTAAAGAGATCACACTTAAATTGTGTTTCTGTAAAGGGAACTCACCCAAGGACAAGGATTTAACCCAATTTAAGTGTAGCTCAAGGATCAATCTCTTCTAATGCATTATTCTGTCACTACGCATTGGTGGGTTGAACACATCTTGAGCTGAGCTTTACTCTCCGGCGAGCCCCCAGTCATCTGTGCCACTGGTTTGTGTGGCACACAAACACTGAGCACTAACCAGAAGTGATCAATGTCCCCTGCAGTGCAGCAGCTCCTGTGCTCAGCCTGCTCCAGACCTCACCAGGGACAAATCCCTGTCAGCACCACTCTGCACTGATGGCCTGAGTGGGGCACTGTGCAAAGCATGGCTCAAATGGTTCACCTTCATAATGGGGTATTTGTGAACCTCCCTGGCAGAAGTGGAACTTCCTCATGCAAGGAAAAAAGTTATTTGTATGCTTGAGTTCTGCAAGCCCAGCTTTTTGTTACTACTACTGCTCTAAAAATATCTATTATTGTAAGCGTGGTTAATTATGCTCTATCTCAAACCCATGGAACCACACAAGAAAAATGCCTTACTACTAGAATATTTCACCATCATGTATTTCAGAAAAGATCTAAATAGGAGCTGCCAGGCTGCCCTTTACAGTAGGTAGGAAGTGGTGGTGGTAGTGAAAAGGGAGAGGAGCAGCAAAACTGGGACAATAAAGTTATTCAGCTGCCAAGCTGCTCCTTGGCATTTGTCCACAGCATCCCAAACTCAATCTGCTACAGGAGTTGGACTCTTACACAACAGGATCCTGACGTGGCTTTTGCTTTGGCTGTGCTGCTCAGAGGCTTGTGGTGGTGCTTATTTTGATTTACAGAATGCAAGGGCAGGCAAGGCAGCAGCTTTCCTCCAGCTACTTGGAATCACAGTGGAGCTCTTGCTGCAGTGGGCTTGTGGAGAAAGGGCTTTGGTGACCCAATTGAAACATCTCCAATTGACTGCAATCCCAAAGCTGAGTGGTTCAGAGTGACAAAGCTGGATGGAGAAAGATTTTGTCAGGAGCACTTTTTTTTGTTTATTTTTCCCCCTCCTTTATCAAAGAGCAGGATAAAATGATTCTTTCAAAATGCTAATGCTTCAGTGCTGTGGGAGGGTTTCACCGTGGAAGTGATACCCAAGGTACAGTGAAACTGCAAGATGGGAAAAAAAGGTGAAGGAAAAACAAGAGCTTTCAGCCATCCAAGATGGATCTATAGGTTAGTTACAGCAAACACCAATATAAAATTGTAACATGAAATGCAATTCTCAAGCAGTGTCTGTACAAGAGCCAGCAGAGTGGGACACAGAGCATCTCACAGGTTCAGGGGGTGCTGGTGGGAACTACACACCAGCACTTGACTGAGCACTGAAACTGCTCCACCCCTATAAAAGTCTTAAATGAGCTCTTCTAAGATCATAATTGTATCCTTGGTTTTAACAAGATTAAATTAATTTTGATCAACACTGTCATGAGTTCAATTGTTTTTTTCTTCCAAATGTCTTTTCAAATCCAAGTTACCACAGATCTCACATCCTGCTGTGATAATCAGATGGATTATTTTGCCAGTCACTCATTTCATCTGCCCTTGGATGTGAGGGGTAACACTTCAGTGATGTCACCATACACACCACAGTGGTGAGTGACATCACATGAGAGGAATTAAATTCAATTTAAAAGAGCCAGCAGCAGTGCCAGGCACAGAGGAGGACTTGCAATGCTGGACTCCATGAGCTCTGGCTCTCTCACCACAGCCAAATCCAAGTGTTCCAGCAGCCCAGCATCCCCATCTTCCAGCCACACAATGCTGGTTTCAAGGGATGAGCTGACCATAAACCACACAAGTGCTGAAGAGCCCAGGAAAAAAGCTGCTAACTACTAACCATGTCATCACAAACTCCTCCTGGAATCAGTTCCAGTAATAACTACCAAAACTTGGAAAAATTAGCATAGCCAAAGTTCAAATATTTTTTTTTGCTGTCTCCTTCCTTTCCTTAACTGCCTTTAGAAGTCTGCTCTGTGTCAGCTGAAACCACTTGTGTTCCCTTCTAATTTTTGGTGATGTCTCCAGGAACAAATCAAGATGCACAGTGTCCAGTTCAACAGTAGCACATTGGATAGCAAAACAATGCAATTACACAGCCTTTGTCCCTCCCAATTTGTGTGATAAGACATGAAACTAAACCTTACATACAATAAACATATTTTTATGCGGCACATTCCTTTTCATGAACTAAATAACAAAAAAATAACACAAGGATTCATGCAAAACTACTGATGGAGAAGACTACCAACCACCACACCATTAGCCCTTGCATCTTATGTTTGCAAATAAAACACACTGTGTGGAAGTGATTGCCTTGGAAGTTATTGGTACATTTGAATGCAAACTACCAAACCATGAAAAATGAGGCATCCATTTGCTATAAAAATAAATTAGGAGGCAATGCTTTGCTGGCAAAGCCATTTGGGTACCACAGTTCATAACTATTCATGGTACCATTAACAGATGTCTTTGCTTGTACTGTGAGCAGCCTTATGATATTGTCATATTCAGCAGTGCTTTATATTTAAAGTGAGTGCAAGCAACTTTGTTTTAGAATATAATAAAACCTTGCCTGATGTAGAAATCCCCCGGGAAATTACACAATAATGTTACCTACATAACTAATTTTCTTCTTATGAAATCATGATTCCCACTACACTTTTAGAGCTATTCCAAGTATTGTTTAACATCACCATTTCCATGTTAATATCTCAATAAATCACAGAAATACAATACTTCATAAGAAAAGTGAGCCATACATTCGGGGCCATAAGTTTTCCTTCCTAAATTAAAAGGGGAATGAAATTGATGCTGAATGTACTGTATGTTGTTGAAGGGTAGTAAAAGCACCCAAATGCTAAGCAATCTAAGGCACAGCAGACCCCTCTCATGCTTCTTAAAAATATTAAAATAATGGTGTATGATCTTGTGTCTGAGCCACTACTATGGTACATCAGTGAACTGCTCCTGACTTAAATGTCAAGCCTTGTTGCTGGCTACACTCACCCCATTACTGTGTCCATCTGTAACTTTTATACCATTAAAATAAAGTCTTTAGTTGGGATTAATTGTCCCCCACCCCCTTTCATGCCCTCTCTGTAACTCCCATTCACTGCTTGCAGATTTGTAGTTAAAACCTAATTTTTGCCCTTTCTCTTCAACTCCTCATCCATGTTCCATTCACTGGTGCTGTTTTCTAGGCAGGTTTCAGTTGGGAAAGGCCTCAAACAAATATGTGAAGGAAAGAAGAGCTGTACACAAATATAGCAAGAGGATATGCATTCATTGAGGCTTTGTTTAAAATCATTTCCAGCCCTGTGTACTTAGCTGAACATCTCTGAGCTGAGTTACACAAACCCACCCTGTTAGCTTGCAGTAGGACACCACTTCCCCCCTTCTGGACTTTTTAAATAACAGCCAGAAGCCTAAGCAATAGCTATTGTTGCCACAGTAAGAAAAAGATGCTCAAATTAGTGTGATAATTATGGCTAAATATTAGATGGGTGATTATTGCCACGGGCAGGGAGAAGCACTATGTCTTTAACCAGTGCATAATGCCTGTAGATAGTGTTCCTTGCTATTTCCATAAACCATCCTGTTTATTGCTCCACAGTGATCTTCAAAACACTGCAGAAGGGGGAAAGCAGGCTAAAAAACCAGGTCTGGTGGAGCCAGGGGTGGGCACAGCTGTGGGTGCCCAGGCCTGAGCCTTCCTGGAGCTCCCAACCCACAGGCAGCCGGTGCCTGGATGGGGGACCCCAGTGAGGATTCCCAGGAAAATGATGGCATTTCAGTGCCTTCCCTGACAGGCCAAGGCAGCTGGCATTCTTCTCCACAAAGAGCTCTTATTCCTTGGCTCTGTAAATCCTCAGTGGCAGTTTGGCAAGGAATTTTGTCCAAATGCTTTCCACTTAACCAAGAGGGCTGTGTCAACTGGCACCGGGCTTGGCAGCTGCCTGAAAGCTCCACGTAATTTCTCCTTCCATCAACTATTTTAAGAACTCTTCCCCCACACATTTTTACCCCTGTGAATACTAATTAAATTATTGCATATTCCATTTGATGGGATACTAATTATGGTGTCAGGCAAAGGCATATTGATACATACCAATGAGGGTGTCAAGCTCCCTGGCTGCTTTTTTGAAGCTTTGAAAGGTCTTGATGTCTTTCACACCAGCTGAGGGGATTTTTTTGAAATTAGGGAAGCTTTTTTTGTGTGTTAAAACAATTTCTCACCTAGCTAGAGCATCACATCTTGTGAAAATGGCAGATTAAAGTTGGACACGGTGGTGCAGCCAGAAAAATGGGGAATTGAGAGGCCTTTAGCAACCTGCCAACATCCTGCACCAACCAAAGTTGTTTCCCCCTTCCCTCTCCCTGCACACCTTTATTTTCTGCCTGGAATCAGGCTGGGTTAATTTGACCACCTTTATTGGTTCTTATTTAGTAAGAAAAAGCATCAAATTATTGTTGGTTAGTTACAGAAGTGTCACAAAGCAAGATCAACAGTGCTCCCTGCACCAGAAGCCACGAGGCCTTTAAAGTTCTCTAAACCTCACAAAAATTGTGCTTTAAGAATACATTTAACATCAAGCTTACAACATTCACAGTGTGAAATCTTAGACACATTGGCCTGGATCACTTATTTATAACTTAACTAATATTTTAGGCTAAAAAAGAAATCCTCACTGAAAAAAAAAAATAGGCACAAAAATATTGTTTCTGCTTTACACACCAGCACTACAAATGAAATCTGACCAGAAAAAGAAAAACCACATCCTGCCTCCAGGTTTATTTTCACATCCCATGGAAATTATCTGAAACACTATGACTACACATCTATGTCATCCCATTCATCAGAAGTAAACTTTTTGAGAAAAGTAATTCCCTGATGAAAATAGTCCCAGTAACAACCATCATTTGAGAAAAAAAAATGAACAATAAAAAAATATCTACACCAGAACCTAGGTGAATTTTTTTTTCATTAGCTTTCACCTTTTTGCATGTTTCAGGAGTACCAACAGAACTATGCAATATGAAAATTGAAATAAGTGGTTAACCTCAGTTGGTAAGAGTAGCAAATAAGTAGGAAGAATATTCAGGCAGATTACTCAGAGGTGTAAATATGTATTTACATTTGACCCCACAGTTATTCAGGATTAGAGATGCAAGAAACATGCCAAGAAAAGGAGGATACATTTGAAACAAGATGAGAACTTTTACACTCAGGCCAAGCAAACACCACACTACATATTAAAATTAATAGCCAACTTTAGGTTGCAATTTTCTATTCCAAATCTGTAGTCTCAAATCCCAGTTTCTGCTCACTTCTAGGCACCAGGTATTTTTTTTCCCCACTGGTTGTTTTCCCTATATTATTTCTGTTTTCTTTATGCCATTTTACCTACATTTGGGTAGGCCTATCAATTTTTTAAAGCTCTAAAATCTCATCTTGCCTTCTCCAGTTCTTTCCTTTCAATGGAGTCATGTGGGGCCAGCAACCCTGAACCACACTTGCTGGTCTGTCTGTTTAGTGGAATTGTTTCACCTTTGTGTGTTTTCACCCCTCTGACTGCTCCAGTTTTTGGTAGCTATACGTTCCAACACACAGATATGATTTGCACACAGTCCTTTGTTGATCATGTGAATGAAACAACAGGATATTTTCCCACTCAGTACATTTGTAGCCCAGCTGAAAAACCCAGCAGGTTAAGAACTCACTAACCTCTCTCTGGAGCCAGGAAAACACACTCCTTCAGACACAGCAAGCAGCCAAGGCACTCCTAAGCCAACACTTCTCTTGAAGGGCACACTGTACGATGGGTCCTCAAAGCCAGAGAGAAAGGAAATCAAAACCATAAATAGCTTTTACACACCTGATACTTGTATGAGTCAGAGAAAAGCTACAGCTGGCTCCAACCCTGCGGTGTTTAAATAAATCAAAGCAAAATGAGAGACGGCAGGAAATGTTTTAGAAACTGGGGGTAAGAGAAGGTTATTTCTCTGAAATAGCCTTCACATGAGCTGGCTGTGCTTCCTCTCACCCAGTGGAGGCATTAATGACGTGTGTTCCATCTGCATCTGTCTCTGGTGACCACAGGGATTTGGGAGCTGCACTGCCCACTAACTTTCTGCTGCTTTTTGTTAGAACAAATTCACACTTGTGCCAAACAGAAAGCACTCACCTGTCCACCAGCTTTTTCCAAGGTGAAATCTAAGTTGAACAGGAGAGATGTACTGTGGAAACCTAGCCCTTCTTCTGGAGCACTCCACCATAGAGAGAGCAGGAGAGATTGGAAAAGGGAAAAGCAAGGGAGAAAATGGAAGAGAAAGGTTATTTCCACTTCTCTTTCTAGAGATGTATTTTAGGTCTCTATTGATACAAAATTTGCTACAGCCTCCAGAGGAATGTCTCCTGCAATTCTTCCCTACCTACAAACTTCAGAGCCGTGGCACACCACGTTGATAAATATCCATGCAACGCAGAATCAGGGAGCAATAATTTAATTGTAACACATTAATCTGGATCTAATAGAGGACAGTAGTGTAAATCTGCTTAATAAACATATCCTAGGGCCAACCATAACCTCCCAAATGATTTTAAATTGCTGTGTGCCATTTTGTAAACACAATTATCAGTCTTTATTTCATTTCCTATCTTGGTTGAACAGGCTAAGTTGGCAATTAATCATTGGTGTGCCATACTATTCTGGAAATCATTGCTACAGATCTGCTCTTGACTGACAGTATAAGAAATCGTTTGCTCTGTAATCAGCATAAAAGATTAACCAAAACATGTTCAGCTACTATGTTATGCATCCTGCAGGGGAGAAAAATCTAACATCATGGCCCTTTACATTGCTATCCAGGCGTTAATTGGGCTTCTAAATAAACTTTTCCACAGGGGTCAGAACATTTTGCTCTCATTTCTGAGGTTATATCTGTGCATGACCTGAAATCTTAGCATTCTGCGTTGGACAGCTTGGAATTCCTTTCAGTCATGATACCCATGAAAGAGGTTCATCCAAATTCTATTTATTTCTATAGCCATAGAGGAGTCCAGTTATGCTGGCACCAAATTCTGCTGTCTCTTAAACTTTCAAATTCTTTGAAGACCTCTAAATTAGGGCTGCTGTTTGTTTTTTATTAAAAACAAAAGAGATGCAAAATTGTCGCAAATAATCTAAAACTTCACTCTGTTGCTGTTGAATCCAGGTCCTTCTGATGCTTCAAGTTTATCAATAGCAGTTGATTAAACATTTATTACATCACTCAGCTCAGAATGCAGCATTCCAAGCTCTGTTGGTATTTCCTTGCTAAATCTCAGGTTTTAGGGGTTTATTACTCCATTATCTTATATCTCACTGAACTCCTTCATAATAATAGGGGATTATGCCTGAAACTTAATTAGTTCAATTTTTATTGAGAGCACTTACTTGCAGGCCCCCAGTTTCTACACTACACACTAGGAGCTTCAAAGAGAAATCATTTTTAAAACAAAATTCTGTCTAATAGCATAAAAAAATGATCAGAATATCCTGGAAAAGGCCTGAAGTATCTTTTTGGGGCAAAGATGCAAAATGAAGCAGTGATTGCAAATTCAGCGTGCTGGTGGGGGATCTCTAGAGCCTCTGGTAGGAGATTCCCAGCTGTCACCTCCTGGCAGAAAGCAGGAGCAGTTCCTCTGGGGAAAGCAGGCATCACTTCCCAGGAGATGTTATGCACTGAGACTGCACATGACATTTGTGAGTCTTGTAACAAGCCTGGATCCATCTAAGCCAGAGCAACTGACAGAGGAACAAATGTGCGTCTGCTCCAAACGCACGATTTTACTTCTCCATAAAACATGACAACAAATAAATGTTGGATCAGAATAAATCCAGCTGATCAGGCTGACACCTCGAAAATGTATAGTCTGCCATGTGAACAGAGCTCTGAAGCTGCAGGAGTGACTTCTTCCTTGTAGCAATGGAAATGTTGTGCACCCTGCCAGTAACTGGGGAGCACTTCCCCACTGCTACAGGGCTGTTTCAGTTCCTGCATCAGCAGTGAGGATCTGAATGTTCTCCTGAAGATGCTCTCGATGCAAGGATTTAGAACAAAAATTCACATTTCAGGCAGGGAAGATACACTTACTGTACAGATTTTCACCACTCAGACAAATATTTCCTCTTAGGAGCTGATTAGGAAAGGAATAGAGGGAAAACATCATTGTTGGATGAAGAAGTTTATCAGGCATGGGTATAAAGCAACTTATGAAAAGATAATACAAAATATGGCTCAATGCCCATAGACATTGTACAACATGCCATGATTGTATCAGAGATGTATAGGGGATTGTCTTAAAATTTTGGAGCAAACTGTATTTTATTAACTAATTTCAAATAAATTGCAACACAGGACATCTGAAAAAGTCTATATACTTGCCAATAACTTCTACTTTTCGATGCTGATGTAAAAATGGGGGAAAAAAGCCTCCTTCCCTTAATGAGACTTCATTGATTTCTAAATGCTATACTGTGGGAGAAAAACTGGAAAAAGTCCCAAAAATGTTAAGCCCTGCATACAGCACAACAAACAGAGTTCATGCAGAATAGATATAAGGGTACTTTGCTGGAGTGTTCTACACTCTCACAAGGTACTTTTTTTCTCATTTGAATTTGTAAATGAATCCTGTCTATTTAAATAAGGAAACACAAACCCACTGCTGCTCCCAAATCCACACTCAGCCCAGCTGCACGTTGGGACCCTGCATTGCCATGCACTGTTTTTCCATCCCTGTTCCCTCTAATTACTCAGCCCCTCCCTGCAAACACCATTCTGCAGCCTTCACCTTTTCCAACTGATTTTCCTACAAACACTTTCCTCAACAGCTCCACAAATTATTTTGTACCACTTTGCTGAGGAGCTGGGAGTTTTCATAGACTTCAGCCTTCCCTGTGTCTTTTTTATTACAACATGGAAACATATGGCTCAGTTTCAAGTGTCTAATTGACAATATCTACAAGTGCTGTTGAGAGGTTCAATTGCATGTGTAACATCTGATAATCTGATTGTATTTTATTTAAGACTCAAGAGCACTTCAGATGTCAACAGATGGCAGCAGATATTCTTTGGAAGGAAAAAAAACCAGCCCAGTAATTCTATTTCTTTTAGAGGTTTGCCTTGCCACTTATTGAGGTAGAGTTTGAATGTCGGGACTGGAATGAAATGAAATGGAAAAAACTTCAGCTGTTGCAAAAGACTAAGAGTGGATGGGCTTGCTTTGTTCATCAAGGAAGTTTAGGTTGATTACAGAGGCGTTTCATGCAGGACATTCATATTTCACAATCTAATTGCTGTATATAGGCACAAAACCACTCTTCATTCCCTGTCCTGCAAAAAGAATTGGCTTGGTGATTGGGAAAGGCTTCCCACTTCCACACTCTGCAGATGAGATTATTACCTTTTCAGGATTATACATTGGACTCCAAGTAATTTTAATTACTTAGATCTCAACTGGCCTCAAGAGAGTTTTGATGCCCACAAATAATAGTAAATCTTAATTGCTTCTTTTGATTAATAATACCTTGGATAACCAATGGATTTAGTTGGAGCAGAAGAGATTACGTGAAGTTTAAATGCAGAACAAAGACCTTTTGCTTGTCTTATAATGGAAGGGCATTATTACTGATAAAAATATAAAGTGTTTATGTTCTTAGTTATTTCAGACCTTCTCTGTGTGATTTTTTTTCATAACCACTCTAAACCACAATCCATTTCAGCTTTTAATATTAATGCTTTCACAGGAATGGAAAGAGAACAAACCAGAACATCACATTGTCTGAGAGATGTGTTCCTCCAATCCCAGCTTATTAATCTCAACAGAAAACACCTTTATTGGAAAGATGTGTTTCATTACAAGGAAAGAAAAAAATGAGAATGTTCTTTAAAATGGTCCTTGAAATCAAGGTGTGCTGTGAGCAGAGTATTACATATATCCTCTGCTCCTGCATACATTCCCAAATTGCCATCTGGTGTGCACACATTATGCACTTGTATAATAACATGCAGAGCTAATATTGTTTCAAAATAAAAGTTATGAAAGTTGAGTAAAATATATCATAGCTGACGAGTCATTTTTCCCCGCAGCTTTCGATCAGACATGTTTATATTATCTTAATCTCATCTTGTGGTGTTCAAAAAGGAAGATGTACAGGGTGAAAATGAATTAAAGAATAACTACATTTCAGCCCTTAGCACATGACTGGCAGGAATAAGACTCAAGTCGACTCCACAAACCTTTGGAAGCCTTCTCTCTCTCTCTCTCTCTCTCCTGTTCTGCTGCTGCCTGGTTTTATCAAAGTGTTTGGTGGAGGTTTTGGCCAATGGATGAATTTTGTCTGCAAGAAATCCATATGGATTTTGTGGATACTTACAAGATGTGTAAGGGGCAGATAATAGGAATAGAATTCAAATAGACTTATAATAAAGATAATATATTTTTAAAAGGCAGAAAATACAACTCTACTCAAATATGTCAACTTCTATCAACTCACTAAACCTTGACTTGATTTAAGCAACAAAGCCATTTCAAAACCGGTGGGGATTTTTTTTCTTCTAACTTTTTGGTGAAGGGGCAATAAAAATTTACACTGCAAAGTGAACTGAACTCCTGCTCCCAGAGAACTTAGAACAGTAGAAGGAATTACAGCTGCTTCAACAGTGCATGCTCACCATCCTTCATTGCACACACACACACGGGACATCAGCCTGTGATGTGCTTTTAACATTTTCTGAAGCAAACCTTCAATAGGGGAGGTGTGTGTCTTGGCAGGAGCATAGAGAGATTGCTGATAGTATTCAAAACCAAATTGCATTTCATACATATCCCTTTTTATCTTCATTCAATTCTAGTATTTTTTTTTTTAAAGAAAAGAGTAATTCAAGCCTTTTACAGTAGGAGCACTATGTTCCCTTTGAGAATGTGCATATAAATGGAAGGGAGAAGAAAAAAGTGAAAAACTAGTTATCTGGGGAAACATTAATGCATTTAGCTGTGCTTATTGTTCAAACACAGATTCTGCTGCATACCATTATGTAAAATAATAATATCATTTTCCTTTTAAAATTGCAAGGATTAGAAAGAGATTATAATTAAGGCAATGTTTTGACCTCCCAGTTTCTCATGATCCAAACAAACCAATGCAAAAAAAAAAAAAAAAAAGATTCCCACACGTATTGTAGCAGTTTCATTCATGCATCAGCAGAAAGCAACCTTCCACCAAACTCAGTATCTCAACCCTTCCCCCTCAGCTTTTCTTCAGCTCTTTTCTGGGCACCAGAAGATGGTCCCATGTTCTGTGCTGGCCTGACAGGGCAGGATCCCAGGATCCCAGGATTTCAGGATTTCAAGAACTTGCCAGTGAACTCCCATAAAAACTGTACAAAGAGCAAGCAGAGCTTGTGCCTGGGGAAAGGGGCTGCTTGGTGTTTGTACTGTGACAAGGGAATCCCAATCCAAAGGAATCTTTCACACTCTTCCATGCCACAGGTGGGGTGAGAGGGGGGAGGGAGCAAGTGTCTGCATGGCACACACCTGCCAGCTGGGCTTAACCCACCACAGAATATTGAATATTCTCCCCTCATACCCCTCATTTATTCCTTCCAGCTCTGAAGCACGTGGGGACTGACTGTTTTGGGAGGAAAATGTTGTCAGATCAGAATGAGCTGTAAACAAGTCATGAGGAAACAACAACTGTTCTTCTTGAATATGAAACATTTGTTCCACCAAAGGCATCAAAGCTGAGTGTTGCATTTTTTTAGACTCAGCTCTGCACTAGTGATGTGATCCATATGATGAAAAGATATCACATCACTGCTGTGGCAAACACTGAAATATGGAAGGGTGAATTTGTCCAAAGTAGCCAGGTCAGTTTCTTTTGGACTTCCAGTTTGGCCCTGAAGTGGGAATGGCTTGCACTCCTTTAGACAAAGTGGACACTGATTATGGCTGGTCACAAGTGCTTGTACAACGACCTGGTTAATGAGCAGTTTCCTGGCTGGAATATGCACATCCAGCCAGCAAGTCCCCATTCTCAGCCTGAGAGCAAGTGAACTGCTGCCAGTTGTAGATGGTTAATGCTGTCCATCCTCCAAACAGTCTCAGCCCACAATTTCAGAAATTCTGCAGTAAGCCTGCTAATTCAGGGCATGGCAAGTTTCGCAAAATCCATTAATTTGTTAAAATACAGCTTATATTTTCTGTAAGATACACTTTACTGTCCTGCAGGAGATTCAGGCACAGAAACTGACATTAAAATATGCATGTGGACAGCACCCAGCACTTCAGTTGTACACAAATGCTGTGTGAATAACTAGTAATTCTATTAGTATGGAATCACACAATCTATTCCTGAAGATAATTGATCAATAAAGAGGAGATATATCAGTGTCTGCATTTGGAACTCACCACTATCCTAGAATGGAAGATTTTACACCTCTGTGATACCTTTAATGTATGTACTTTTAATACTCTTCTAATGTCTTGTCAACTGTAAACAAAAAATTACACTAAAGTGACAGGATATGCTAAAAAATTCACCTATGATTTCTCTTTGCTTCTACTTATATTTGAGCAATTTACTTTTCTAGAAAGCCTCTGCATCAAGGCACAGAGCACGAGCACATGTCGAAGAATAAACAGTTTATGAGCTGCTCAATCAAAGCACTGCCTCAAAGACTAATTCATTAGAGATACAAACTGAAAAAGTACCATCCACACAGTAGAATGTTTCCAAGATTATTGCCACCCATTCCCCTAAAGTGTGTTGGAAGATGTAGAGAGGCAAACAGCTATTGTGAAGTGACAGATAGAATGGTAGAATCTTGAGTGACAACAGATGCCTGATTTACCTTTAAAACCACTTTTAACTTTTTGTGTACTTTTAGCATAGAGATTTCTTCCTCCTTCCCCATCCCTCACATGTAAATAGAGCAATTGAGTGTTGCAGGAGCAGTTTTGAACCCAGGATAATGGGATGAGTGTGTGAGAGGAAGAAAACTCTAGAGAGTCCTAAGAAATGATCAAGTACCAAGGCAGATATGAATATTTTTGAAAAAGGATAACAATATTTAGGATAAATTAAAATAAGAAATATCATTGTGACAGAGGAAATTAATTCTTATATTTCAGACTCCTTAATTTTTTCTGCTGAGGAGTCCTGTTAAGCTTAGGGAACCTTTCACAGCCCATTTATTTTATTGTTCTGTTGAGCTTATGGAAATTTTTTTAAGCAGTGACTCAAACAGCTTTTTAAACTTGCCTAAATAGTGCCCCAAGTACATTTCATGAGATTAACAAGCATTTTCTGCTGTGAATTAGCCGGTTCTGAAGGTTTATTTACAATTTCACCCTAAATCATACTTCTGGAAGTTTCAGGCAGAAAGCTTAAATAAAGCCTGTATGAAACCAACCGTGAAGTGATGTGGTGTCTGTATGCTGGGAAGTTGTGTATGGCTCTGGAAATGAAAAAGACTGCATTTAGCAGTGAAAATGGTGATATATGAGCAAGGCACAGCAGTTGTGAGAAATAAAGATCAGGCCTTTAGGGGGGGTAGAGAGAAGAGGATGGGGAATCCTCCACCTTTTTTTTTTTGTTCCTATCGCTGAGGAAAATATTATAACAAAAAAGAATGTTGTTTCCCTAGAATAGGGAATACTTTAAATCTATGATACCTTAAATCCCACTCACATGAATCGATTACCGGGTGGAGTTCAATATCGGAAGCAAACCTGCCTATTCCAGTGTTCCAGTGAGGAGCACCAAAGGGAAGTACCTGCATAACAACAGCTAAAGATTTGCTGCCTACACCCCTGTTACAAAAGAATCTGCCTGGAAACTTCCTCTGGGTAGGGAGAAAATTGTTTGTTCCACCTGAGCTGAGTCATGCACGTTTCAGGGAGTGAGCACACAGCTCAGCAGGCCCTTGGTGTGGCAGGCAGCCAGGAGAAGCACCTGCAGCATCTGCAGCATCAGTGTCTGCTCCCATTTCACAGAACCCATGGCAAATAACCCTGCAAAGGACTTCTGCTTCCTTTGCTCCAAATCTGAATATTTCTTCATTCAAAAGCTTGCTTTAGAGGAGGAGAGTTTCAAGAGATAAAAACTTCAAGATTCTTTTCACAGATTTGTTGCTACAGCAGTGACTTCCAAATCATGTCTTTATTATGAACTCCATTTCTCAATTAAACCAACTACAACCAAAATTCCCTCCCAAAGCTCAAATATGCATTAGAAATGGCTTGAATGCTGAGGTCTGAGTGAATTGCTGTTGTCTTTTGCTTTTTCAAGAAGCTAATAGCATCACATTTCTTACTGTTCAGTGCTCTGATAGAATATGCCATGGTATGACTTCCATTTACCATCACTGACTCGACTTCCCACAGTCACTGAAGTTACACAAATTGGTTCTGGTTTCAGCTTGGTTTCCCCAAATTCAAAAGACTGCAAAACACAAGAAAGCCCCACTTCTGTGCAGCAGCTTTGCCTTTCACCCCGAGAGACAACAAACTGTGTGAGATGTCACTGCTCTGTGCTGAAGGAGAGGCACCAAGACCCCAGGGTGTGTGACAGTGGAGCTGAGGGAAGCCCCAGGCATCCCCAGGTGCTGCCCCAGGGAAGCTCCAGGGCATTCCCAGCCCAGCTCTCTTGGTTCTTTGTTTCACTGCTTTGCAGTTTTATTCCTTTGCACAGACTGATGGCTCTGTCTGACAAAACACACCCATCCTGTTATGACTCACTTTATGTATATTTTATTCTCATTGATTTTTGCTTTGCTCTTCATCTTTCTCTTTACAATGGACCTTCCTTTTAATACCCACTTAACTGTTTTCCTTTCATGACACATTTCTCTTTCATTCCTGACATCCATCATTTCTGGTAGTTTGTTTTAGCCCTGATTGCTTTTTCCTTCTGGTTTTAGCATTCCTAAATACTGCCCTCCTACACTTGTGATACCTCTATGGTTCCATGCTTTCTAGCAGACCTTGGTGGTCTTTTATTTTTTGAATGAAGCCACATTCTCCTGACTTTTCTTTCATTTTCATGATGAAAGTTGATCTGAATTTCTTCATATGGTTAAGAAATTTGTGCCCACCTTCACTCCAAACACAGATGTATTTTTGTTAAGGAGCATACAATAATTGTTTTTGGCTGGGTGGGAACCATCATGAGAAGAAGGAGAATGGAATGAAAATTCTTCCTGTTGAGTTCCAGATATAATAAATCTCTATTTTGGCCCAGATTTGAAACTGAAATGTTCATCTAAATTAAACCTTTTCTCAGCTGCAAACATCTGTATGCCATGTTAGATATTTCCGCTTGGCACTGAAATTTAGAACAACATTTGTGAGAAAATGACAGCAGGCAAAGGAACAAATTTGTGAGTTTGTTTGTTTCTAATTTTGTTTCAAATTTGTTTCTAATTTTCCCTCCCTGAAAACAATGGGAGAAAAACAATTCCAAAATGAAATGCTGACATACCCAATATTAACAATTTATTCCTGGTTTGCTTTCTGCTTTTCCATGTTAAGCTGGTGTTGCTCTGTTCAGGTGAACCTGGAAGCTTCAAATGTAGCAAGAAAAATGAGTGCTCTGGAACAATCCAAGTAAACACATCCATACTCGTGGTTTCATTCTTCCCACAAATAGGAAACATATTTTCATCTAAGCAGATGATGCCTTTCAGTTAACATTAAGTGGAGCCCTCAGGAGTAGCAATAATATTCTGTATGTCATGAAATTATGGAAAGAACAACCCAAAACAGATGTGAACAGCATAACTAAGAGTAAAGTTTTAAATGAAGCTCCAAGGATTTTTATTTCAAAATTAAGTCTTCTAAAACTTTCCTTTGGATTTTCCTTTCAAATCAACACTGAAATCAATCTGTGATTTCTGAGAGTTTGGCATAAAAAGTTGTTTGGATGTAAGCCCTCAGCTCAGCTCAGCTTAAACAGCTCATCATTCTCCAGGAGGAACAAATGAGGGTGAGGACAAGCAGAAAAATTCAGAAGCACACAGGTTTGGATCTCATTTTTTATGAATTTTATTAATCCAGTATGGAACAGGGATAATACAGAACTGTTAGTTTGACACAATCTAAGTTTTTCATGTTCAGTAGTGAATATTACTTATAATGTCCAAGGAAGCAGTTGGGCTTAAAATTAACAAAAATTTGTAAATATACAATTTACAAAATAATAATATATTTAATATTAATAAAAATAATCAAAAACCATGAGTGGTCAGAGAAATACAGATAATGAATGCATTGAGGATCCCAAGTTTCTCATTGGGTGCTTTTTGTTCAGGTCTTCTTTTCAAATCCAATACAGAATTTTTATTGAAAAATTAGTATTTATCTTTTACAAATGTCATCTGTGGGCTGCTGATGGGAGAGGCTGTTTTATGAGGCTGTTGGTGATATGAAACAAGTGGCCACAATATTTTTCAGCCTCTGTTGGTAGAACTTTTCCTCGTTGGACCTCCCATGTGAAAATGCCTATGTCTGTAGCTTCCTTACAGCATGGCTGGTATTAATTGATAATATAGCAGTAAGTGAAGAGAGTGTATCACAGAGAAGCAAAAATTGTCTGAAAAACCACATTTTGTGGGCAGATTTAAATGACCAAAACAAACATCCAGGAGAGGCAGTGGCTTTTCCAGGCTGCACAGCAGGTCCCTGCATTTTGAGAGCACAGGTGTCCTGACAGCAACAGCAGGAGTGAGCACCCCACCAGTTCTGCCCATCTCCTCTTTATTAATTGGAGATTCAGTCCTGTTAGGCCTCCAGCTGGTTCCCATAACTCTCCCAAATGCAGTTAAGTTGGAAAGTTGACCTTGTAATAGCTAATTATTTTTGTGTGCTAAGAAGCACAAAGATGTGCAGCGTAATTCCTGCATTTCCTCCTGCAACAGGCACTGATTACCAAACTGAGGGAGAGCTGGCAAACTCATTTATTTGATAGGAATGTTATGTGAGAGTGTATTTCCTATTCTCTATGTTTCTTTTTGTGCAAAATCAGGCAGGGTGAGGAATAAAAGGCAATCAGACAGATTACTGTCCTTAGTGTGGGGATAATGCAATTCATTCCCCTTATCATTTTTTCACTGACAGGCTACTGTTTCCCAAAAGGTTTGATTAGGCTTTTAATTAACTTGAGCTGGAGGTGATGTGACCTCTAATTAAGTTTAATTTTGTTTCTTCTGGCAGTATAATAATGAATGTATTCAAATGAGACTCGCAGATCAACACACCCAAGCAAGTTAGCAACTAAAAATGAAGGTTGTCAATAGATGTGGAAAGGTTTTTTAAAAGGAAAGTTTTTAGCCTTAAAATTATTCTGGTTTTGTGAGCAGAAACCACTGAGGTGAGTTCCCATCATGGATGTGTGGCAGTACTTGGTCCAAATCACTGCAACTCCCCAATTCATATCAGCTCAGTTGTAGCTGCCCACCAAGGGATGGCTTTGTGTCGATTTAATTTTATGGTGGTGATTATCACTTGTTTTATGAGAGCACCCAGACATCCCAGGCAATGGGATGCACCCAGGATTCCCAGCACTGGATTTGATCACAGAAATGATTGACAAGTTATACCCAACAAGTTTAAAATGAAGATGGATGTTACTTCTGAATGAGATGGAAGGAATGAAATGGTATTTTCATGGGTGATGAAGACTGACTTTTCCAGGACCACAAATGAAACCTGCAGCAGTTGCAGGAAAAAAAACTTTGAAATGCTACAGGATGAAATGCATGGGAATTCTGAAGTAGAAAATTATCCTTCCTTTTCTAATCTCTATTTAACAAGCCCCTCAGTTGTTTCAGGCAGGAAGAATGTTTTTAAAAGCTCATATACAACATTAAAAGACAGCCATTCCACAGCTGTCAATGTTGCCACAATAACTTTCTTGGTGAATGTTATTTTGAGCGTGATGTTTGAGGAGGTGAATGAAATTAAAGAAAAACATTTTTTTAAAGGTGGGCATTTTGCAGAGTCTTTTGAGAGGTAATTTTTATCTTTTTCCCTGAAGAATTTTCACTTGTACTTGCGTGGACAAAAGGTTTCTGTGGGAAAAGCATTGCAAAGGATTGGTGCTATCAGTGCAAAGTTCTACAAAATACTTTTCCAAATGAGCTAAACCTTCAGATGGCAGAACCTGAATCTGTTTCATCCTGTCACTTGCTACTTGTGAGAAGATCCTGTAAGGAAAATCTCCTTCCTACAAGGTGGCTGTAAGGAAATGACAGGTGACTGGGAAAAAAGGCTGGGAGGAATTTTAAAGTAAAGGGAAAAAAAATAATAAGGAGGGCAGTCGTTACAGGCTGAAATGGGAAGGAAGTGAAAGGTGAGGAAAAGGCAAAAAGCTGTTTCTGAGGAAGTAAAAGATGGAAAGCAAATGCAGAGATTTTAAAAGGAGTGAGCAATCCAAAGAGCAGACATTGTGAAGGAAGGGCTGAGAAACAGGAATTAATGCTACACTCAGTGTCTAATTGAAGAGTGGAGACAGATTATGGAATAAATTGGTATTTCTGCAGAGTTCTTGAGCTGTATTTAGTCCTTGCTGGTCCTTACCCTGAGTCATGAAAGACTGACAGAGGAACATCAGTCCTTTGGGACTCCCATGTATTGGGTATGATTCACCAATTTAGCAACTGTTTAGCAAGTGAGAAAACAATCTTATTCTGAGCAGAACAAAGGAGTCATTAATTCATATTGCCAGTGGAAAAAGAAGTTATATTTATAACGCTGGGCATGTTTGGTTGATTTAATTTGAATTATATATTTATGAACTTTTCTATTTTGGAGCTACTTTTAATAAAGTTAGTAAAACAAGAACGTTATTATGTCAATATCAATAATATTTTCTTTTACTATCAAAACAAAATGACAATTGCTAAAGCACAACTTGTTGCATAAAATGTTAAACCTAATCTGATCATATTTGCATAAAGCTGGAATTCTGTTAATCATACAGAAGCTTGAAAGCTTGTCTTTTAACAATTACCCCACCATGCCAGGCAACATAATTTAGTAAGGTCTACATTTTCTTGCTCTATAAGATATTATGTTTACTCCTTTCATTATTTTCTAAAAGCATTTTACTGTAACATGTTGACTTCTGGTTATTCAGGATAAACTATTGTGTACTGAATTATTTTGCTTCTTTTTTTCTGGATGTACATTTGTCATCTAGACACCTGCAATGTACAGACCTGGAGACAAAATGCAAATAGAATTCTTTCTGTCTTTTAAAATAACTTCAGAGTTGAGGAAGATGGAAAATATTTTGCCATTTACTAGAGTTACATTGCTTGTGTCATGTCTCATTTTGCTGGCTGGAGCAGAGCACTGCTGAAAGTAACACAAGGTATTTAAAATGTCACTTATTTGTAAGCTGACTGGTTCTTTTAAAATGAAACAAAGTGGTGTCTATTGGTAGCTTTGATTAAACCTTCAAGAATGTGTTGGGGATAAATCTTGAAAACCGTAACAAAATTCAGTGTTTTTCCATGGAAAGTGGAAGGGACATTTGATTTTTGGAAAGGAAACTTTAAGCACACACAAACAGATGAAAAATTAATTTTGTGTTAAAGGATAATGTGCATGGGCAGGCAATGAAAATTAAAGATTCATCTCAACTGTAACCATTTTAGAATGAAGAAAATTTAATTGCCTCTCAAAAGGATTGTACTACCAATTCATTAGTATTGAGGTTTTGGCCTTGAGTTTGTAAAGTGCTCAAAATGCTTTGAAGCAACCTTCAGAAAAATAAATAAAACCAGGGCACCATTCTGTGAAGAGACTTTTGCATCACAACACTTGATGCCATTGAAAAATCAGCAATTAAAACAAAAATACACTTCTTAAAGCACAGTATGGTGCAAAGATATTGGCATAAAATATAAAACTGAGTATTTTATTTCTTACCAGTAGGGGCATAAAGACAATTTTCAAGACCATGTCTTTCAACAGGGTTTTTGCAACAGTATTTTTTAGCTACTGTAGCTTTTGGATCAACAATCTGATATAAGTTTTGGATTTTAGAAATTAACATGAAAAATGGTTTGCTCAGCTTGGAAAATTGAAAACTCATTCCACTTCTTTAAAGTTAAAAAAGAACCTCATCAGCTCAACATGCCAGGACATCTGAATTCTGGTGATGCTGTATTAAATCAGGTAAATGTGTCTAGTTTACAGTTACTTAGGGAAAATAAAAAATATAATGCATCAGGGCAAACACTGAAACAAGGAATTAGCTTCCAGCAGCTTTGGATGGGCACCTCGTATTTTTAAAGAGATGGAAACACACTTGCTGCCTGACAACAGGAATGTGGATCTACCTTTTCTCCCAGTTAACTGAAAACATTCAAAGGCTCTCCTGAGAGCTGAGAGAGAAGGGAGAGAGCCCTGCTAAAGGCAATTCAGAATTTATGTGTTGCAGTGCTCTCTAGAGGTCCTTTTTTTCTCCACTGGCTATAGTGGGAGTCCAGAGAAAGCTGATTGAAACACCTCAGCTTGGAGCCTCCAATTATATGGGAGGAGGGGGAAAAAAAACAACAAGGGAAAGAAATCTGCTTTTTAATAATAGCTATTATATATATGGTTACTTATATATAACCATATAACATATATATATATAACAANACACCTGAGGTGAAGCAGGTTTTTAATTTTTCTCAAAAAATCAAAAAATTTCCTCTATATCCCACTCCTCCTCAGTGTTCTGAAAACAGTAATTTAATTGTTTCAGATGTCATTCTGGTGTTAATGAGCACTTAATTTTTAATTTTTTTTCCTTGAAACAGTGGGCTGTGAATGCAGGAAGGTTACTATTTTTGCCACAAGTAAATCACACCCTGTAAACTCCCTGTTTCAGTGATTTCCCCCTGTGCTCACAACCTGCAGTGTCTTTCTAGATGGCTTTTTGTTGTTTTTGGCCAAGAGAAAAGATGCGTTATGTGAGTTTTGGACATGCACTTGCACTCTGAGCTCACTTTGCAAAGGTCAAATGCTAATTTGGTTCTGGTGCTGAGGAATTGGTGTCACAGGCTTGAGAAGGCTGGCAGGTGAGCATGTGCTGTGGAAATTAGGGCAGCCTTGTCAAGCAGGGCACTTGCAAGGAAAGATTAATAAGCCTGTCTTCAGTCAATAAGAGCACCTGGCCCAAGAAATCCTCTTCTATTACTGTCAAAACCTGACTGGTGATTGTTTGTTCTCAAGTTTTGCCATGGCCATAAGGATTTTGTGCTAAACTCAGGGGTCTATGGCAGCACAAGGACTTCAGGAAGCCTGCAGATTATTAACCCATGATAACAGAGACAGTGTTAGCATTACATCAGCCTCCATTTGTGATGACTGCATTAAATTCCATTTATTCCACCTGCCTCACCTAATTGTTTTATTTACCTGAGAACTCTGCAGCATGGAAAGAATGAAATTTCTCCCAGAAGCTGTGAGATGCTTGTAAGCCTTACTCATCTCTCTAGATTTGCACACTTTACTACCTTTGCAAACTCCCCTGGCTGAGTGTAAAACAATCCAGCAGGCTGTGGCTCAACAATGCCTGTTAGAGTTCCAATGGATCTTCTCATGTTTAAGCATTGCAGTTTCTAAATCAGTGTCTGCTGAGACATCACAATTTTTTTTTTTTTTTTACTACTGGAGGTTATTTTTGCCTTTTCCTCTTGTCTATCCAAGTCTGGGGCCATGCAGCTGCTTGGCATCACGTTTAGACAGGGAAGGGAGGAGCTGCTGTTCTAGCAGCTGCCCCAGGTCCCTCAGACTTCACTCAGGCTGATACTTCATAGAAATAGAAAGGCAGAGGGCTTTGTGTGCATTGCCTCTTTTGTCTTTCATGGAAAATCTTTCATCTGGCTGGAAAACAAAAAGAAAGCTTCCTCAGCTAAGCAGATCCTGCTCCATTTCACTGTCCACAGCATGCTGCTTTTCTAGTTCAAAGCACTCACCTGTATTGCTTTGTATCTTAGCTTCTCCTTTGCATTCATGGAGTGGCAATTTCTGTTCTTTTAAAAACATTTATAACTCAGATGCAAACACCTGAGGTGTTTAACATCCAGTTAATCCTATTGACAGCAAAAGGCAGAATTTAGCACCATGATGGGAAAATCCATTTTGCATCACCGTGTATTACTGGGAAATACTTTCCTACTCCTGATTCATGGCAATGAAAAATCCTCTTTCAAGGGCATAGTTTGACTTCTGATTTAATGCAAATCTTTTTCTAAAAATCCCCAGGTCCTGCTTTGTTTAAACAGTATCATCTATTTAACATCATTGCTCTTAAGAGGTTGCTTTTTGATACATAAACACAGACATTTAGCATTTGCTTTTGCTTGTTTCAGCTTCTTCACTTAATTGTTCTGAAGGCTGCATGAAAACAGAAACTGCCCCATGGATAAGCACAACCATCACTTTCCCCCTCACTTATTATGTCTCGTTTTCAAGAGAAAGCAAAACTGTAATAAACTTCTTCCTCCAATGGCCTATTCCTATTTGGAAAGCCAGCTCTTAATATTTGGAGCACTCACAGTGAGAATAAATACAAGTAATGAACAAAGATTCATGTAAGATTCATTCAAGTGAAGCTCCCAACTCTTCATGATTCCTGTTTTAACTTAATCACAATTTATTTAGCACAGAGTCTACGCTTGACAGAAATGTTTTAATGGATTAAGTTTGACCTCAAAGGCTTTAAGTGACATAAATTCCATCCTTTTCCCACTAAGAAGAAAAATAAACTAGAAATCAGGCTGCAGTATAAATTTCCTTACCTTTTCTTATACCAAGCACTTTGAGGACTTCATGGGGAAAATAATACAACTTAACCAGAAAACAGCTGCTGTGTAGATGTGGAAAATGTGAGTGGAGGGGAAATATTTGCATTTAGGTAAATCTGCAGGTTGCTGGGGAGTCTTTGATCAAGCCACAGCTACAAAACCAGTTTTTATTGGGAGAACTGTTTCTTACACATGTATCTACACACTCACAAACATGTAGGTGTGCTCTTGGTAATACCTCAGTCAGATTCAAGATAGATACTCAAGCCCAAACTTTGCTTTCTAGGGAAAAATAGCTTGTGTTATGTTAGAATTCAGCTGGCTTTTTATGATTCTTTCTGTGAGGAGACTCCCCCTTCTCTATTTATGCAATATAAATGGGGTATTATTTGCTGTATGGAAAACCTCTGGAGCATGGAAGCAAAGGCAATCCTCTCCTGTGGAATTTTATAGAAGGGTTAGATCTCAAGGGAACAGAGACACATTGAATCATTAGAATATGTAGGAAATTGCTATTTCATCTTAAACCTTAATGGGGAAGCCTCCACCTTTTTTTGGTCAGTTAAACTTCAGCTGAATTGTATTATTTACACACAGTATTGACCTTAAAATGACTCCCCAGGACAGTGAGAAGCATGCCCACTTAAGCATGTCTGAACAGCAGATAAATGACAATCATCCTTTTTGATCTCCGGAGGCTGTCATCATTTTTTTGTCAGAAGAGGCTATTTGTGCATCTTCTTAACGTGCTAATGTGCTCTCTCAAAAGGAAAGTGATGAGGTGAGGAGCAGGTGGGACAAAGGTGACTTATAAGGTAAAGATAATAGACAGGGAAGATGAAAGTAAAAGATGGCCCCTGCAATGTCTTTTATCTTTCCCAGATCAAGGGGATTTTGCCAGATTAGCATGAGGAGAAGCCCATACCTCGTACATTATGTAGCAGTAGATGTGTTAGCAACTTCAGAAAGGTTATTGCAACACAGTTCTACAGTGTAGACATGCATCAAATATTTGTGTGGATCTGCTAGTTCCTTAGACTTTTTTCTCTTTATGTATCTAATTTTTTTTAATCCATACAGGCAAACTAAATTTTTGCTGATTAGGAAATTCCAACACTGAAAGGGTTGGGTTTTTTTACATTCCTTGTTCCATGGTTAACCCTTTTTTATCAGTTTCTCTGATCTGTGAATACCTCCAGCTCCATACTGTCAGCTTGTTGATAAAACCTTTCCCCCAAAAATAGTTACCTTAGTGTCAGGTAGTAGAAAACATCTTCCTGGGACAGCCTAGCCAAGGGAAGTACTTGCTGCTAAGGTAGGAGGACTTTGTGAGACTCAGGAATCCCAGGCAGCCATGACAAATTCAAGGTCATCTGAAAATAAAATTGTATTTTTAAGTATTGTTATTACTAGAATTCTTTTTCTTATTTAAAGCAAAACAAACCAGCTCTGGAAGGGATCTGTGAACATTTACTTCCCACAAACTGGGGACTGTGCCTTGACATAAGATCTGCATCTGCCTGACTATGAGTGAGGCCTTACAGTAAACATTCCTCCTTAAATTTCCCTCTCTGATTGAAACACTTGCTGGAATCCCAGCTTAAATCCCACAGCCTGACAGTCACACAGAGAGCTCTCTAACCTGTGCCATTCATCTGCCAAGGCAGCCTTGCTGCTTAGAGCTGAGACTACATGAAACACGAACCCCTTGTTCAATATGCCAGCCAGCTCCACAGTTTTTTGTTCTCTTGCCTTCATGTTTCTTATTCTCTTTCTCCCCTGCCTCCTTTCAGACCTTTGCTATTGCAGGCTCTCTTCAAAGTCACTTCTGTGTTCCCTCTTTGACAGAGCCTCATGACAGGAGAGGCTTTTCCCACCTTATGACAGTTTAGTAATAAAAACTGTGAAGCCAGAAGAGCGTGTCTGTGTTTTCTGAAATATTCACTGGCACCCAATATGTTCAATATTTAAAATCTCGTATCACAGTTAAAACATTGGAAACAATCTGTGGTAGAGACTGAAAATGTGTAATAACCATCGTGTTTAAAATACTTTTTACGAGATACAATAAAATTGCCTTTCCCACTTGAAGTGAATAATTCATTAGGCAATAAAAGTCAAAAGCAATTCTTTTTTTTTCAGAAGCAATTTACTATTTAGTATATGAAATAAAAGCAACAGGATTAGAATGGCTGTTAATTTTCAGAAGACCCTGTACCTGGATGCTCAATTCCTTTGCACAGTACTGATACAACTACTGAAGAAAACAAAGGATGATTTGGTGCCTCTTTTCAGTGGATGAATGAGCTGCACCTACACTTTCACATCTGAAAGCCTCCCTTGATTCTGATCAGCCTTGGAGCATCCCTGCTTGCTGTGTGTCTTGGAGAACACTGGCAGAGTTTAGAGACAGTTTAGCTACAGAAAATCAGCCCGAAGAGGTGATGGAGAAGCACTCGTGCACGGTGTCAGTTCAGGGCTGTGTTGCTGTTTAATGAGACACAATTAAGGACACGGTTCTGTAAAAGAGATAAAGCACTGCAAAGTGCAGCTTGTCTTGTCTGCACAGTGAGCTGTAAGAAACAAGCAGGACATTTACTTGCCTCACTTCATTTTCAGTTTCCAGCCATCCTAAAGTAAATATATATGAGTTCCAGGTTTTGATGCAGGAGAAGTAGTCGTAATGTCAAACATAATGCTAGTAGGAAACAAGAGAAAATTGTTAATAATGTAAATATCATTAACTTTGTCTTTCATGCTTTTCATGGAAAATACTTTCCAGTTGGCTTTCACCAACTTTTGCACAAATAATTCCTCGTTACTTTCCACAGACTATTGTAATACCACTAATATACTGAATAATTGGCACTATTTTCATTTAAACAATGTCTATTAGACAGCATTCAGGTGTAAAAAGTAAGCTAAATTTTATGCAGTGCAAAGAAGCAGAATGAGGTCTTCCCAGGTGGATGAATTTTGACTGTCCATGCGAGATATTTCACTGGATTTTCACCTTTTCTGGAAGCAAATCCATTGTAATCCAAATGACCTCACCTGTAATACCGAGAGAACAAGAGCTGCATCTGTAGGATGCAAATGGACTATGGAAGTGTTCCCAGAATCCATGGGTCACTCTGCTTTCTGAAACAAAATCACTATGGGAAAATGAGTGAGGTTTGCCTGCTTGCTTTAAAATAATTTGCATGATGTTGAGATATTTAAACTATTGAATGAATGTAGAGGCCTTCACTGGGAGAGGGAGTGAAATGCTGCTAAGAGAAAAACCTGCTGCAGGAAGTACCCCTTATAACATCTGTTTTGGCAAAGAAGTGTGATCTGGACAGGCAGTTATCTTGAAAGGTCTCCCTCAGAGCCCTGAGGAAAGTGTGGTTTTGTTTGTAAGCACAGTTTCTCCAAACAGACTGGGGAGTGAGTCTCACAAAGCCATATGCAGTTATTCTACCCCTCAGGTAAGGGGAGCTCAATCTGCAGATGAGCCCACACCCTCATCTGCTGCTCCCCCACGGGCAACACTCCAGTGTGAACAGGTTCACCCTGAACCCAAGCACCTAACTGCATGTTGTGCCAGCAGAGGAAAAGGGACTGAGAAATAATGGCCATTGTCCTCTGCTTCTGTAGCTGAGGGTATATCCCCAACCCACAAATTCACCTATCAAATGGCATTTGATCTTCCAGGCAAAGCCAGTGACCTGGACAGGAACAAACAGAGCACTGTGCATGCACCAGCCTGAGGTACAACAGCTCAGGCCACAATAAATTTTGCACTTAAGGAGAAACTGAGCCTGCTGCTTCTCATTAATGATTCAGACCTGATGCTGGAGCCTGGCATTCGTGGGGGCCTTTTTTTCCCCTTCCTTTTTAATCTGTAGAAGTGCAGTGGGAGGCAGAGCTTTTTTGCAGCGCTGAATGCCATTATCAGCAGTGCTTTGCAGTTCTGAAGTGCTCAGGGCTGCAGCATCAATTCCCCGGGGATGCAGAGCAACAGCACCACGGCAGGGCTACACAGGAAACCTGGCAGGGCATGAAACATTCCCTTCATCCTGCTCAGGGAGAGGTGCTGCAGGATTTGTACAGGAAAAGGACTTGGAGGGCCACCACCTGCCACTCTCCCCTCCTCCCTGGCCTGTGTGGAATAATGCCAGGAGCTTTGCTGCTCCTACCCCAACTCCTACCCTGCTAGGCTGGGATTTCTGCTCAGGCTGTCCTTCCCACTGAACATCAATTCATCTCCAAGAGCTGCCCTTTAAAAGTGCTGTCCTGGTTATGTTGAATGTTGACTTGGTTTGTAATACTACTCCTCGATATAGTCTGTGACTAGAAATGGAGCAATCCTCATGTAGGCAATGCTTTTTAAAATACACTATTCTGTTTATTCCCAGAAGCAATGAAAATTTCATTACATAAAGTCAATTTACCTAAACAAGCTCAAAGGACAGGACCTTGCAGGTGAATTAAAATCCTCTCTCTTTGTGTTTCACAATTCAAAGGGACAGAATGATATTTCACAGACTGGAAACCCATGCAAATGATTTTTCTCCACTGTTGATTCTTGGCTAAGAAATCCTGAAAGGAGTGCTCTGACTCACGGTGTTTAATCGGCTTTTGGCTCTGTGCAGCTCACAAGCAACAGAAAGCTGCAGGAAGAGGGAACTTGAAAGGGGAAGAGGAAAATTCATTCCCAAATGTTTTTGAAGCTACCCAAGTGAAAATCCATCACATGGACTCACATGCCAGCAGATCAGTTTTATCCAGGCAGAGCACATGGTGTTGGGTATTCGTTAATGATTTTATGACAAATCAGATGTATTTTCATCTGCAGGTATAAATACATCTCTGAAGATTTCATTTGTCAAAAAAAAGCATAGACTGCACAAGGATCTAAAATTTAAGTTGGATTAATTTTTTCAGCAAGCCTTTGTGCATTTCATTTTCAATGTGTCCCCATTTGAAATGCTATCTCAGGAGAAAGGCAGCACCTTTAGAAGCCATCACTGCCAGTGTCTGATCTCCTAGCAGAGAGCTCAGTTTTTATGCTAATCTCACATTCTCCAAACACTTTATATGTATTGAATCTCTTAGGAAGGCCTCAGTGCTTTCAAACCCAGCATATGGAGAGCAGTCAGTAAACTGGTCATGTTGCAGCAGGTTAAGCTTGGAATAGTTCTAACACAGAAAGGAATGGGATGTGAGGCCTCCTTGCTGTTGTGCTACCAGAAGGAAACATCTGAACAGCAAGTGTCAGCAGACTAAAGTAGGACACACAGATTTAAATTGCTCTGGATTGTACATAAAGTCAAAAATGTCTCAAATACACCAAATAAAATAGATTATTTAAAACTAATACTGTTGCTTTTTGTGTGGGCAGGAAGGGAATAAGAGAGGGGAATCTCACCAGGGGAGCTGCCTGCTGTGTTGTGTATGAGATTATTCAATATCTAAGATAGAGTTTTACCACAGTGTTTTGACTTGTTTGGAGTCTGAGGATAGGAAGAAGCTGGAGTAGATGCTCAGTTCCACTAGCAGCACAATCACTGTGACTTACTCCTTAAGCCTCCAGTTGTGATATTTTTATTTCATTTCAAGAGGAAATACTTATGCATTTTTCACTTGTTACATAAACCTCATTTATGTTGCCTTAACGTGACCTAAACCCCACCTCTGACCAACACTTTCTGTACTAATTCAGAAGGTGGAATCTTCCTTTTAAAATTTCCCATCAGCAAGACCAATCCAGGAAAAAATGTATTAAGTGAGATGGCACACTCTTTTATTAGTCAAGTTTTTGTTTGCTCAGTAGAGGGAATTACTCAGCACCTACAGCTTTGGAATAATCTTGGTAATAAATCTTGCATGACAGAGAGAGACATCTCCATAGTCATAAAAGCCCTAAACATGATCAAAACTTGGTAATCCATGTGATTATTACATTTCCAGGAAACATTATTTACACTGTCCTGAAGTACTGGACTCTGCTGTGGACACAAAGGTATTAAAAGGGGACTCAAGCAGCTTTTGCATAATGGTTTTTGGAAAGTTTAATCTGTGAAAGATAAACTGACAGTTAACAAAATGCACAAAGACGAGAAAGGTTAAGCTTAATTTTACAGCTCTTATTCAAGTGGCAAATCCTCCTGCCTTGGAATAATTTATTCACATGTGAATAAAGATATGGAGTGTTAGAGATCTGAACTCCCAGCTTTCCATTTAAATACTCATCTAAAGAACAACTTGTTAACTTGTTCAATCAGCTTGTAACCTACTTAGATACTAGATATATCTAGCACTGTTGGGCAAGCCAGAATCTGTGTTTGAAGAGTTATGCAGGTGTTAAATTAATTTTAGAATCTCACAAGTAAAGTTACACAGGCTGTTATTATAGGGGGAATAGAACAAGAAAAGAGAGCTCATATCCCAAATTGTTTAAATTACAGGTTGCTTCAAAGTTGCTTCACTGTAGCTATACTGGGGTAAAGAATGTAGGAGAGACAAAGCTTGGAGATGAAAGTAACATCTCTTAGAGCAAAAAATACAACTTAAAAAGTTAGACCAGTCCTTCTTCAAGTCTGAAATAAGTTCAGTTAAGCCATTTAACTGCTCTGCAGCAGGAACTTCATGTCCTGCCAATTTTCCTCACACTGGATAAAATAAAAATCTACCATGGAAACTTCTTAAGCTCTGCTCGGGTAGAAAATCCTCAAAGCCAAAAAGTTACAAGGAGGCTTTTGCATTGGCCTGTAACAGGAGGACTGTTACATACTCAAATCAATAAATGTTTAGTTATGCATACACACATGGGTGTTACAAAATCATCAATTGAATGAGAAATAAATAAGCAAAATAAATGTTTTTCCAACATTAAAACTAGCAAGGCTCTGAAAAGAAGCCCATATTTATGCTTATTGCTCCTGCAAGTTTCAAAATGTCAAATTAGTCCTATATAAACTTGTGCTTATATCTATTCTGTTTTACCTGGTTTATATGACTGTTTTCTACTTTAAAGAACTTTGGTTATCTAATCTCTGTTTTAGTGAAACTTCAGGCTACATTAAAAGCCTCTTTTAATTTTTATGTAGCCCAGAATCCTGCCTGACCTGGAATAGTGGCACAGAAAGAATCAATGGCTATAAGAGTCACATTTTGGACTGAAAGAAGATGAAGCAATATGAATCAGTCCCTTAGCAGTTCTAGAAGATTCAAACTTGTAATTTTAAAGGTGATTTTAGCGATGTTTAAGGCCACATCAAGAATACTCACTTTTCTGGGTGATGGGTGGAAAGATTTTTTGAATGGTAAATATGAGGGATGTGTGTGCCTTTTTTTTTCCCTTTGTCAAAATGCTGATTTAAAAAAGCTGGAAGGATAGAATCATACTTAGATTTTAAATACAGAGTCAGTAAGTACAAGGTGAAGCTGCTGTTGCACACCTTCAGGAACTGATTAGCTCCCAATAGCACATTTAAAAGTGGGGAATATTGGCTGAACTCCCATGGCTATCAAGCCCAAAGATTATGAATACACTCAGAGTGAGGATCAGGGCTTGGCTCAAGGAACAAAATCCAGCATCTCCCTATGAGGGTTCCACCTGCTGCCATTGCCCAGTGGTGCCTCACAAACCCCACTTCAAACAGAGAGGGCCTTTTGCCATTTTCGTTGTTCTGCTTTGGTTTTCCAGTTGCAGACACGATACGCAAAGGGAATAGAAACTGGGAAGAGATTTAAGGGTTTCAGACAGACTTCCACAAGGCATTTGGCAGCACTGTGCAAGGGCAAGCTCAGAGCGAGAAAATGAGTTTAATTTAAAATTCTTAAGTGGTCTTATCCAAAAGATAGTGGTAGCTGAAGCTGCAGTAGCAGGAGGAGATCCTGCAGAAAGCAATTTAGGTTATTAGCACAGAGAGGGCAGGAGAGCAATTTCCCAGCTTATACAGGTAATCAATAGGAGGCTCCCACTTCCTCTGGAGGGAAAGGGGAACACTGCTGAAATGACACTGACTCATAAAGCAGCTTGAAAACATTATAATGCTACAGAAAAAGGTATTTGAGAGTGCAAAGAATATGAAGAGGAGAGATAGAGATAATTTATACCATGGGCTCAGGAGGACAAGGATAGTGAGGAAGTGGTCAAGGCCTACTGCATGTGCCAAAAACAAAGGCCAAATCATAAAGACAATCCACCCTGCTGAAACAGCAAAACCAAATGCCTAACACAGAGATTAGGTCATGATTAATAGGCATCTGTGAGTGTTTGCCCTAAACTCTTACCCCAATTCCTTTGAAACAGTCTCAGGAAAAGAGAGTACAGTCACACAGATCATGCACATAAAATTTCTTTTTTTTTTTTTTTTTTTGGGCCACTCTTTAAGAAGCAGCTCACAGTGAAATATGGGCTTAGACCTCTGGTTTGTATCCCCTTTCCCAAGAGCCTGGCAGAAAAGGGTGTCAAAATAATAAAGTGCCTATAAGGGTGGGGGTGGAATGAGACAGCAATCTGAACTTGGCTCTGCAGAATGATGAGATGGCAGCAGTGAAGCATGGGCTGGCACACCTGCTGGCACCTTATTTAGCTGGGAACTGAAAACAAGATTACTGGCACTGAGTGGGAGCAGATATCACAGTCTTGGAGGACTTGCAAAATTATAGAGACATGGACAAAGCTGAACAGAAATATTTAAAGTCCTAGAAGATCCAGTAGAAAATTACAGTGGACACATCTGTGATGTGAATGTGTCACTGTAACATGTAATTTTGTCTCAAAAGACCTTTGCTTCAGGTCTCTGAGCTTGCCAGCCCCAAAGGACATGCACTGGGGATAACAAGGTGCACAAGGAAAGGCAGAGACAGTGACTACCAAGAGTGAGCAAAGAGCAGTCAGGCAGGATGGGTCACTGCCCAATTAAACACAGTTACACAATACTAATGAAAAAAGTATAATACCAATGAAAAGGAAAGGGGACTATCGAGTACAAAACCCAGTGGATGCCACCAAGAGTATTTATTTTGCACTGTTTACCATTTTGTTCATTAGACTAGATATAACTGTGGAACATTTGCTGCCACGTGTGTTTGAGAAGATTTATTAATAAAAGCGAATTTTAATTGGTAATTCAGAGGCAGTGGGAACTCAGGTGCTGAACACAATAGACAAATTGAAATCACTTTGTATCAGAGAGTGTCTTTGCTGTCAAACAACATCTATATCCTTGCTCCCCTTTCTGTGCCTGTTTTCTTTGCAGTAACTCAACTTCCTCAAGAGCAAAACCTCCGTTTGATTTTGGGAAAAATGTGTGTTAAATCACAAATAAACCAGTTGGGCAGTTTCCAGAGAAGGAAGCAGGAAACAAAGCTGGTGGAAAACATCATGGAAGATTGTCCCTACAACCCTCAGCACAGGTGGGTGGCTTGCAGCTCCCAGGAGACAGAGGGGCTCATTCAGAAGGCAGGAGGGACAAGGCCACACTGAGTTTGTGTCCCTCGAGCTCCCAGCTGGGTAGTACTGGCCTCTCTTTATGTTTTTAATTTTAACTTTGCAGGAAAAAGCTGTATTTTTCGGTAGCTAACATCATCCTCAGGACAAGAATAGCAGAAGCTGAATATTAGAAACCATATTTTCCAGGTTCTATTTTGTAATCATATAATGATATGCAGACCTGGTTTAACTTTCCCATGTGAGACCCTTGTTGCACACATTTCACCCTGTGGCTATGAGGAAGCTTCTTGATTTTGAACAGCCTGAATAGCTTGCACACATCTGTTGGACAAAAGGGCATAAAACTGAAGTGTGCTTGAGAAGAAAATCTGAGTGGGACAGAACATTTTCTTTATCCCTAATTGATTTTTGTAGCTTTGTTAGAAAATTCTTGGCCCTGTTAATTACACAGAAAAAGTATGTTTTAGTGCTAGAAAGATCTCTTTCATCATGGAAAACTGTCAAGCTCGGGAGGAAAAAAAAGAATATTATATTAATGTGAAAAGGTGAATGATTTTGTTAGACTTGATGTACTCATAAAGAATTTGAATTAAGCTACTGCTACTCCATCTGATTTTGCACATGCAGTGCTGTACAATCTGGTAAGTGCATGCTCAATTTATCTGTTTCCCTATGTGTGCTGAATAATCCATGGCCATGTATATAAAAATAACATGGCATAAAAATAACTGAGTAAACTTCTTACTGGCATTTGGATAAAAACATTTAACCTGAAAGTGATGTGATAATTGCTTCTTATCATAGCAAGGGTCTAGTTTTTCTAGACTGCACTGAAAATCTGATCAATGAATAAACAAAAATGTAACTATAAATACAATGTAGTTATTTACCGATGTTTGTGTTGAAATTCTATATTCTGGAGACTTTTTTTATCTATGACAATTTGACCTTTATTTTATAGGCAAAGATGGTGGTGTTTGGTATCTCTAGGCTCAGTTTCACCAGGTCCTAAAAAAAATTTAGACACATCTTCATGACCTGCAGATCTCACGGTGTTTCCTAAAGAAACCACAAGAACTTAAAGTCAAATAAATAGGCTTAACTTATATTCTTCCCCCCAATCAGATCACAGCAGAAGAGTGATATAATGTGGGATGTTCACTGAGTGGAATTGCAGCTCGCATCAAATACTAAAGGCAAAGTTTTCAAACAGATTAGACTTTTTGCAAGGGTCCATTTATAATAACATATAAAATGCCATGTTGCTAGGTTTCCATTCTCTCTTCCATGCAATTGTCAGTCAAGTGATTGCTTTATGTAAAAAGTTATAATCATTATAATCAAATATCATTTAAAACTTATGCTAGGTGGGATGATGTTGCAGCAGAAGCACTCTCAAAGCTACAATTAAATCTTCTGTCAGTGCTTTTCTTATGAAGTTTGGTGTTCATTGGGTTTTTCATTTATTCATGGATGTTTATCCAAACTTCAGATGCACTTGTGCATAAATATAATTAAAACATGTTTCTTTTATATTGAGGAATATGGAGGTAATTAGTCATGTGATGAGCTGAAGGTCAGAGCAATCATGGGCATTTTTACTTAGTTTGCACTCATTATTTTAAATATCTTTGCACATGTGCTATTTCCTTGCAGCTTTGGCACACTGGCTTAAAGAAATTCCATTATTCCCTGTTTTCAATTTACATCCTCCCTTCAGGTGTTTATGAATATTGACATGATCCCCCATTTTGTGCAATCAATAGCTGGAACTACACAAATGCATTTTTTCAGCGTTAAGGAGCACGGGACATTTGAAGTCGTGCCTAATACTCCCTTATGGATACTAATGGTTGATTGGACAGGGATATGTGGTCTGAGGGGGACTGACAGTAATTACTCTTCAGTTTTAGCCCAGTCCATGCCCATTTGATAATTACCTGGCCTATGAGTCTGCCAGGCTGTGAGCAGCCTGAAGTAGCCAGCTCTGCTTTGGCTGCATCACCCCCAGAGAGCCAACCTGAATTTTTGTGGTGTTTTTGTGGCTCTGTTCTATCACACCTCCTACCATCAAGAAAGCCCTTGTGCTAGAAGGAAAGCTGCTGATCATTGACATGCAGCTCTCATCCTGTGAATTTCTCAGTGCCCATATGGCCTCCCACGTTAGCACCAAGGGAAGGACAGATGTTTTCCTCCTCACAGCTGGAAGCAGAGTTGCACAATGAACAACAAAAAGCAGATCATTATGCAGTGATCCTTAATGCTTAATACAAATCAAGCAGGAAATAAATAAAAACTGTTTGGAATCCAAACATCGTGTGACTTTTTAATGCAGTCTAGAAAAGTGAATGCTACAGAAACACCATTTAAGGCCCTGTATCTGAGGTTTTGGCCCCATGCAACCCAAAAGAGAGGTATATTGTTCTTAGGCAGGATCTGCCAAAGGGAGAGGGAAACTGATTTACTCTTGAAAGTTAATTTAATGCTGGTAAACCGTGCATTCCATCTGCCAGCAGGAATATAGTGTTCTGTGATGCCACAAAAATGTGCAAAAAGTAAAATATGCTCTTCAAAACTGCACCGAGCTGATGCTTGGAAGGTGAGATTCCCTCCATCTGTGTGTGATGGAGGAGCAGTCAGGCTCTGTGGTACCCACCCCAAACCCAGAGGGGATGAACAGAGCTCTGTGAGTGACCTGTGCCTTGTGCAGGGCCCTGAATTCCCATTCCCAGGAATCCTGCTGCTCCTGTTTCAGTGCACACACTTTACCAGGTGCTCTCAGTTTGGTCTGGTGCTCCACTTTGGAACTGCAGTCACGACTTTTGTTTGCTGGTAATGAAATCCACTTTAGTGCTTCTGTTTCACAGCCACTGATGATCTGAAAGTTGTGCATGGCACAAACCCCTAATTCCTGACAAGACCCCACTCCTGCCCAGGGAACAAACTGCTGGAGGACCTTATGCCCACCCTGAGACTGGGGTGGTACTGCAGGAAAGAACTCCCACCTTTCCTCCTTTAACTGCACACATGGCTTATTTTAGTGAACACAACTGCTGCGTTGCCCTAAGCAACTTTGTTAACATGGATGTGATACTCAGTAGTTAGGCAGGTAAAATTAATGCTGGATGGAAACGTCTGAGGTTTGGTGTCTTCTAATAAAAAAAGTGATTTGTGCTAGGCATGGCCTCTTTGAAAAATCCCAGTGATTAAAAAAGACTGAGTTCAGAAATTGGGAACTTGACCACAGAGAGATTTCGGTAAGATTTCCAAAACCAAATGATTCAGCACTTATGCCCCACTGCTTTCTGAGTATCGAAATGTCTTTTGCAAATGGAACTTGACTGCATTGGAACATTAATTTCTGAAAGGAATCACGGGAATGACAAAAGAAGGAACTAAACTTGAATCTCCTGCAACTTCATCAATTCTCTATCACCCCAATGTTAGCCAGTGAATGAGAACCAAAAGATGAAAGAAAGTGGCACTTATGGATACAACTGCAATGAGGAGAAATAGAAAAATTCAATAAATCACAGATACAGTGAAAGCTAGATCACATTTTAAAAAAATATTTTCTGCTTTATCATCCAAAAGTTCTAGTAGTGATTGAAATAAAGAAATTAAAGTTTACACTGTTTCTTGCTTTGTGTGAACTCTTGCATTGATTGCAGGGCTCTAGAAATGAAAAATTGGTTTGTTCACTGCAACATTTTCAATGAATCATATTTAAGGTGACACTCTGGTATTATCCTTCAAAGCTGTGTAGCAGAGAAACATAATGACCCCTCTTGTAATCCTGGAGTTTTCAATGGAGTATCCTCATACAGCAGTAATTTGGTATTTTGCAGTTTAAAAATGTAATTGAAAGCATTTTTATTGGATGTGTTCTCATTACAGAGCCACCCAGCCTTCATTTGATAAAGCTGTCTGAAAATGAATGATCAGTTAGAGGGGAAAAAAACCACTGACAAAAGAGGGAAAATGAAAAGCTTGGAAAAATTTTAATCACTGTAAATTTTGAGATAATGGCATTGCTCTTTAAGGTGTTGTGATTTTTTCTCTGCCAGCATTCAGAACCCTCTGTATCACATTAAACACCTCACTGCAGCCTTGCAAGGTTTCTGAGATGTAAACTGGCTGCAAATTCACTGAAACAGCAGCACTGCCTCATTTTCCCTGTGTGCTACCAGATTTCTCCTTTTCCTTTTCTGTTTGCTTTCACTGCCACTTTACTTGATATTGCAGCTTTCATGTGAGCTCTGAGCAGCTCCAGGAAGTACTCACAAACAACAAGTAGAAGTTTATCTGGTTTTCTGTTTTGCCAGTCTTTGCATCTTGTGCTTCTCATTTTCCTATGTGCTGTTCAGCTTTCCTGATGCAACAAAGGACCTGGCACTGGTTTTGTGCCTCAAATTCAAATGAATGAATTGGAAGCGAGGTATTCAGTAATTATGGATGATGTGCACTTAAAATTCAAGAAATTGGCCTAATATCATAAGAACCAGCTGGGTTTGACAACTGGTGATGAGCTGTGATCTGTTTATGTGACTCAAATGGAAGGGGATGATGCCAGTAACTCAAAATAGAAAACCTTTAAACATAAATTTTTTTTTTTGCATAGATTTTTTAGTAAAATAAACTGCCATAGATAAGAGCCCTACAAGAGTGATCAAAAATAAACAGACTAGGAGACTCATCCTGCTTCATTTTTTTTCCCTAAACTGTTTGCTGAGACTTTTTTTCCACGCTAAAGGAAGTGATAGGAATTCTGAATTCTTGAGCTGCTAATCTCTAAATGGTAGATGTCCCTCAGTTTTGTTAATCTGTTTCAGCAGCTCCCATGAGACCATTTGATCACCACAAGCATGTTTTCTTACTCATTGATTCAGAGACAATAGACAGAAAAGGTATAAAACCATATAGCTCATAATAGAAAAGTAACTTTGGCTGTTGTAATTAAGGACAACCTTCTCTCACTTAGCAATAAACTACCTTTACATTTTGTCAGTTACTGGCAAAAGAACAAGTAAACAAATTCTACACATTTTCCACTTAAGTTTCATGCCTTATCTGTTCTAGAATACATCTATCTGTCTTTTCTGATGTGGTGATAATGAACAGTTTTAGGGTGCTGGGAAGCCGAAGGAAAAAAATCCCAAGCCATTTATCAGAGAAAATCTTCTGCTTATTTGAGCAACAGAAATGTAACAATGCCTCAATCTTAATTTCAAGTTCAGTTTAGTTCCTTTTGCAAAATACATAGCCTCCTCTCAGGCATTTCTTGTTTTTTCCTTATTCCCTGAAATTATTGCAGTCACCCACTGCCATTTGAGCCCCCTGTGCTCTAAATATTTCTGCTTTCTACTCCTTTTTCATTTGATCTATGTATATTTTTTCCTCCACCTCTTTCATCAGTGTCATGGCTCAGGCTGGAACTCTAAATGGGTCTTCAGAAGTGCCTTATCAGTAAACTGGAAATCCCTTCCAATTTCATTAATGGACAAAAGAGTCAAATATTAATTTTCCCATTATATTTCTTTCTGATGTTTCAAATACTAAAAAAAATACAATGCAATTAATCTAGTTCTTTCAGCCTTTAAAGAAGAAAAATCATAATAAATAATTCATGCTGCATTCCTTTGAATTTTTTGGCTTTTTTTAATGGTTCATGTGAGGGAGGAGAGATAAAAGTAGTGACATAATCTATGGAAAATGCAGCAGTGGAGGATGCAGCTGCACAAGTAGCACACAATGATCCTGAATGCTTTCTGCTACCTTCCAGAATATGGGGATTCATTCAGACCTGTCATGGAGACAATAGATCAGAAATCCCTGTTTAGATAATGACAGGAGCATTATGATGGAGGGTTTCTAGTGGATCATTTTTGTGTTCACTGAGAACTGACATTTGCCAAAACAGCCAAGTTCTGGGATTCACTTACATACCAGGGTTTCCAATGCAGATCCAAATGGAACTGAAATCTCTATCCCACTCTGTCCCATGTCACAATTCTCTGTAGAGGAAATAATGAAGGATTCAGAAGAAGCCTTGATAGAATGGAATAGAAAAACAACAGTATCGATCTTGAAATCCTGTGTTTGGGAAACAGAATCCATGTCATAATTCTAGGAAGCAATATCTGACATCTTGTCCAAATCCTGATTCATCTCCTTTGATGTTAGTATTAAATGTTTTTGCTAAAGGAATGCATTTGAATGTAAGAGAGCATGGGGAAACAAGGAAAAGGCAAAGTGGGAGAGGGCAAAGAAGCCTTTGGTACTTGCAGAAAAAGAGAAAAAATGAGGAAATATAACAGAAGTAGATTTAAACTTTTAAAAAACTCTGGGTTTTACAATGTATTCTACTAATTCTGATGGCATTAGCTTTCTAGCAAATACTATGGACCTGAAGTATCAGATGAGAAGAAACAGTCTGAGCAGTGTTCTGCTGCTCCTCACATGGCTGATGCAGCAGGTCAGGATGGGGAGGAAAATGGCAACTGGACAAACAGCAATGCAAAATGAGGGTCATTAAAGAAGATCTAGGGGATTTCTGCTGCTATTTAAGAATCTTAAGGTTTACTTTCTTATTAGAAAGTGATGCATGATTGTTATTTTGTTTCCACAGTGTAAAATGATCTGCTGCAATAAAACATTTCAATCTGCAGCACTGGTTTCAGAAATCCAGCTTGGCTATCCTGACTTTCTTCCAAAATACACATGAAAAAAATATTTATACAGAGATATATAAATTTTCTAAGTGTGCTCACTCTGATTTTCCCCCTGAGATATTTCAAAAGATACCCTCTCCTTTTCCCAAAAGATAGCAGTAAATGCAGAAAGGTATGGATAATACTTTGCAGGAGTTAATCTGAATTCAGAGGCTACTGCTGAGTATTTAGGAAAAATTGTTAAGAAGGTTTATTCTGTTCTGGGGTGTTTCCTGTTTAGAAAAAGTGATTCCCAGGAGATGAGGTGACAGCTGTCCTGCAGCAGCATTAACACAGTACTTTCAGCAGGGCTTTATGGAGAGATGTTCTTGCAGCTTCTGCTTTCTCTCCCTGTGCAGTGTTTGCTCCCTCACCTGCTGCAAGGCAGAGAAAATCTCCATTTGTGATAAATGGCACAAACACAGCCAGAGTCAAACCAGGGCACTCTCTGAAGGCTGTGGGAGAAGTTACACCTTTTCCACAGAGAAAAACCCTGAGTATATGATAGGATGTCCTCTGCTCTGTGCAGGTCCACGATGCTCCATAAATAAGGCGAATTTGCTCAGTCAGAGACATAAAAATGGTGTGTTGCACCTATGCAAGGAGCAAATGGTTTTTTGAAAAATTGGGCTCTTAAGCTGCATTATGTGCAACACTTCTCCCCATCGCCGTCCATCCACCCGGATGAAACGGTGCCTCTTTCCTCTTTAAATGTCAAATATGTGATATGGATTTGGGAATGGAAAGGATACCTTAGGGTACATGCTAATGCACTTCTTTCAATTACGTTTTATGATTATGACCTTTATTCCAACAATAATTTAATGTTTTAATTAAATTTGCAACCGTTTTCATTGCTGCAAGATGTCCTTCATCTCTCTCTTCTCTAATTTAATGAAGTGGTTTTCAATCACAATCAGCAATATCCAACAATAAATTTTAATGCGGTTTTTCAGGAATCTTAAGAGGATCTGTCATGGTTTAAAACAAACTTCACACCAGATCCATGGCAAGGAATAATTCCAACCTGTACTGTAAGCAAAGAATACACATTTTCAGTTTTGGCAGCCAGATGTGGAATATTAAATGTTTGTTCCAAAAAGAGTCCTAATAAAAAGACCCTTTAAGTAAGAATGAGAAAAGTTTAAAAAATAAAAAATTACACTTTTCCAAATATAAGAGCACTTCAGTAAAGAATATCCATTAGTAAATACAATGTCTCTTGATTTATGACATATTTCTTACTAAAAATCAAAATCTAGGTGAATGTTTCTGAGTTCAGTGTTCATACACCTTTAACACCTCAAATTTTCAAAAATCCATTTGCTGGGAAAACATCCATTGACATTTGAAATAATAATCATGTTTGAACATTTTTTGACAATATTATGATCTGCCTGGCCACGGACAGTAATGAAAAGAGTGACTTACACAATGGAGAATACTTCTGGAAAGAGATTGCAGCAGAATATTACTTGTACACCTTCCAAAAATTTTGAAAATAGCAGTTATTCTTTTGAAAACATCAGTCTAGCATTTATTCTTTGCAGCAATTTCTGTCTGACTCCAGTCTTCTTGCTATTGTGAAGGTGATTTCTTTTCAGCCAGGTTTGTGTTGCCTACAATAACAGGCACCAAGGATGCTCAGGAAAAGAGAACACCAGGAAAACAATGTCCAGAATATTTAATTTGCAAGAAGAAAATGAACTACTGCCATATATTCTTTATATGACAGCAACAACTCTGCACATATTTGCACAGAAGGGGGAAGCACAGCAACACAAACATGAAAACTATTAATAGCATTAACTCATCTTAGGAGAAAAAAAAAAAGAAACAGTATTTTTCTCTTTCTTGCACATCAATTTAAATTTTCTTGGAAGAACATCATAGATTTGCACCTCTTTTGTGGTATTTTAACAAGAATCAGGGAAATCCCAGCTAGTTTCTAACTAGGAACACGTATTACCTTAGAAATAAAAGGTAGATGAAAAGGGAAATCAGAACACCTAGATCTGAGGAAATGTTGACAAGGTCTGATAACTTGGATTTTTAAATTACAGTCACAATGCCAGGGCTCAAGCCAAACCTCCCAGCAGCTGGTTTCAGTTCAGGTCTTTATGCTGGGCACAAGAAGAGATCCAGCCTGGGGCCTTGATGGTGGTCAAAATCACCTGGAAGTAGCTAAAGTAAAGAGTTGTAGCAGTTTGCAGCAGTGAGATGGAAGATGAAGGCTTTGCTGAAGCAAGGCAGGGAACAGAAGAGCCAGATGGAAATGAGAAGTTTGCACAGGAAGGAAGGTGTAAAGCAGGAAGGCAATGGTACATGTGGTGACAGGAAAAAATCTGGGCTGCAGAGAAAACGAACAGAGCAGAGTTTGAATCTCCATTCTGATACAGCCTGAGGAGATGCCAAGAGATGTAACCTGGATTTTGAGGAAATATAACGAGCCCTGAAATGTTGTGAGCCCCAGAAGATAAGGATCCATTTTCTACCCCTGCATTCTTCTAGACCTTGTGTAGAACGAAGGTACCTCCTACCATGGATCTCTCATATCCCTGTTTCTTGGAAGGTGGTGAGTAAATTTTATCAGCTGCATCAATTTTACCTGAGTTTGCACGACAGTGATGTGGGATGTGAACCTCTGGTGTGATTGGATGAAAATTGCCCTGCCTGGGTAATGAGAGAGAGGGCTAGAAATGATTTAATTCACTTGGATCCTCTGCAGACCAAAAGCAATCAGGGATATACCTAAGCAGTGAGTACCTGTGGAATGCTCTCTGTTCATTGTGTGGCCATTGGTTTCAGTGCAATTATTATTTCCAGCCATTACTGGGTAATGAATGAAGAGCATTAATTGTTGTTGCGCTTTAACAGTTTCAACTGTGCTCAAAATTCTTGCCTGTCTCTTGGCAGAAGGGAAATGCCTGGCTTTCAAATGGGTTGGAGATGCATCTCTATTTGTTAGCAAATGATCTTCACTCCTACTGGTTCTTGATTTTAAAATGCATATAGCTCTCAGCCTGAGACTCCTTTGGTTAAGGACATGAGTGATTTATCAGCTCTCTGTAACTTGGACTGCTCATCTTGCCTAATTTCACGAGATCCAAGTGCTACTTTTGACAAAACAGCATGACATTTTTCTGAACAAACTCAAACAGTGGTTTGCCTGGCCATGTGCCTATTTTGATTATTTTTTGTGCCAACGACAGAAAATATTTTGGTCCTAATGGTAGGCTTTGTTTTTCATTTCTGCTGCCTCTAGTTGTGAAAACCTCCAGAGAACCATTTACATGAGACGAAATTGATTCTCAGAAAATATATCAGAAATGCCAAAGTAAGGAGAATGCACAATCTAGTGCATGAAAAAGATAAAATACCTTATCCACTTTATGTCAAATTCTGGCAGTCAAACTACTGTATTTAAAGTTTCCATTTCTGTCTGGCAGAGTAGGATGGGTCTCTGGCTTCTGCATTACAAGTCCAGTTTAGAAAATCATCACTACTTCTCAAAAAAACCTCAAAAAAAATCCCCAAAAAACCAGAACAGAAGAAATCATAAGGCAGACTTCAGCTAGAACGCTAAAACCAGCCTTAGTGGTTTTATTTAGTTGTTGTTGTGTGATTAAGAAGGTGAGTAAAATGCCCCAAAAATGTTTAAAATAAGGGCGTTGTATATTGCGTATTTCCACACTTCAGATTTTCCATATCCGAAATGGTCACATGAATGATGAATGGAGTTGGGATGGTTTAGATGATTCCATCCCCTGGCTGCTGCAATGATCAGAATATCTGCTTTTGGGAGCTCAGGTTGTGAGAACATCTGGGCAGATCTCTCACAGCTGAGATGGAATCCTTTACTTTCTCTTAAACTTGTACCACGAATACAGAGGTTCCTGACTGAGATGAAATCAAAAGCAGAAACACTTCAACACCCCAAATTCTTTCAAGGATGAAGGCGTCAATAAATTATGGAATCTGAATCCAGTGCAAGAAAGCACTTAACCAAATGAAGAAGTATGCCAGACACTCTTAATTAAACATTCCTGTGCTGATGCACAAGCATTATAACTCCCAGAAGAGTGGGGAAGTTTTAACTACATCAAACATCACAGAAATTAAGGAGATCCACAGGAAGGATCCACAAAAACCTTTTCCTTTTGAACATAAAATCTCATTATTCACACACTATCAGCAAACCAGGTCCATGTTGCATTTATCCGACAAATTTATTGTCAAAGGGTGGGGAGGAAACTTTGAACTTGGTGCTCAGGAATCCTGCTCCCAGCCTGCTTTCTGCTCCAAGTCAAGCTTTAACACCAGACAACAATTTGAAGGTTACTCTTCAAAATTAAGGTCAAGCTAATTAGTTTAGAGGATCTATATAAGCATTTTATGACAATCAAATTAATACTAAATGAGTTAATAATGATTAATATTATTACTGAGCAATTAAAAATGATAGGGCCTTTATTTTAAGGCTTGGTCCAGTTTACAGCAACCTATCCCATAGTATGAGATGTGCTTCTGAGCTAAAAATAAATTTCATCAGTAGAGGCAATGAATTTTGTGAGGAGGGGTATTTAAACTATCAGATATTTATAAGCAGCAAGAAGTGTTTGAAGCTCAGTAAGTTTTCTGCCCTTTGTAGTAATCCCTTTCTAACAGATAAACTTGGAAATCCTAATCCCAGTCTCTTCTTCTCAAGTCTCTTACAACTGAAATTTATTTATTGATTTTGGTTGAGTTGCTTCTCACCAAATTGGCGATAGTACAAACTTCATGGTTTGCATTTAAAGTCTGAATATATTGAACTTGAGCTCCCAGCCACTAAATCTGGTTTGATAACCTGAGAAAAACAGTGGTTTACATTTTTAAAAATAGATTTAGTGAAATCAGCAATGTAAAAAACATTTACTAGAAATTTGTCTATTTTTCAGAGAAAGTTTTTGTTTTGTTTGGGGTTTGTTTGTTTGCTTGTTTGCTCCATAAGGGATAATAGATTTTGCAAGAAATTCAGGCCCATATAATGGATTTCTCTTACATGCAACATAACTCAGTAATTCTAAGTTATACTGTGTCCATTACTGGTTCAGATTTGGACAATTTTATGCAGCTCTGATTAATGATTTTAAGTACAATTCTGGTGTTTTTTTCCAAAGGGCACCTTTATTCTTTCAGGCAGGTGACAGGTTAGTGCAGCCTGCCTGAGCAGCAGATGGCCAGCAGCAAAGCTTCTCCCTGCTGACATGATCATAAAGGGAGCCCACTGCTATAAAACTGAGTTTGTTACTGCTAATAATCATAATCTACTGATTGATTTATGGAGCTCCACCTGAATATTTGCAGAATATTAGTTCCAATAATTTTTTAATTTCTTAAAAACATATAGCAATTATTCTGAAAAAAGCATGATCCTGCAACATAAACCTTCCAAAGCATCCAAACTCAATTCCCAAATGCTCCTGGTTTCAATCAGTAAAAATTTTTATTTTTCAGTAATACCTACCATGAAGCTGCCATTAGTTTAAACACTTCTGACAACGATTTTTGTGGCATTGTAAATAAAACTGAAAGATTGTCCTGTAATTTTGCTTCTCTCAAGTAGCAGGATTAAAAACCACATGATTGTACATGTGAAAAAATTATGTTCAACTCTCAGTCACACATCACTCTTTCTCAGGTTGCTGCTATGTTGTGTAATATTTTGTTACCATAGACAATATTTTGTTACCTGCTACCTAAAGTTAACAAGTCCACATGCTCCCTAAATTCTGATAGGCTTGATGCCGACTATATTTTATGTATTGTATTATAGAATATATTTTTAATGTAATTAGCATCAATGTATGCTAGAGGCTGGTCTCTAAGTCTGACATGCTTGTTAAATAATGGTCTTAATATTCTTCTGATTTATTATAAGAAATATTTTGCAGATGTTTCCCTGAAAAATTTAAATGCAAAGTTACAGATTCCCATAAAGCTTATTCTTAGCAGTAATGTCTATTATTTAAATTCATATTCTTCTAAAGCACCAAGTGCCCTGGCCTATTCTATTTTCTTAGGAATCTGTTGAACACCATATTACTCATAAAACGTAATTAAATTCCTTTCAATCTATCCATTCATGGTGGCTTAAAAGAAAAAGCTCTAATCCACCTTACTGCTTTTGTTGCTTGCTCACTATTTACATTTTTGTGTAAAATCTCATTATTCAGGCTGCTGGCTGAATAACTTTGAAGTGTGTTGTGTCTCATTAGCAATGCTGCTCATTATGCAGGTTATGGTGACTAATGGAAAGCCTTTGCCTCACAGCTCTAGGTGATGGAGATTTTTTTTATCATAAGCTACTGTTCAGACATGAGATGATGATAGAAATAATAAATAATTAAAAGCTTAATTATAATTTCCTTTCAGGGATCTGCACCAGTTTGCTCATGTTCAGGTTTCCTTGTGATGTTGAACGTGGGTGTTTCCTTCTAAATGTACATAGTTTCAAATGGCAAATATGATTCCAAAAATGATACATTTCTATGAGTGACACAAAGTAAACAAGGGTGAGAAATCTCTGAGAAATGTTTTGAAAATGCTGTGGTCCCTAACCCTTAAATCAACACAGGGCAATTACCTCCAAGTGGGAATCCTAACATTTTATCCTAGTTCAATCCTAATAATGTTGCATTTAATCCAAATCAGGCTTGAGAGAGCCTCAACATAGGGAAAACTTGCATTCCTACATTATAAAACATAATACTGTATTTTTTCTCTTTCTGCATGGAAAAATACACCACAACAAAGTGATCCACACAATAGTCCTAATAAAGGGAAAAACTCAGCCACAGCAGAAATACACACAGCTACTCATGGTCTTTAACAGAAATCATGAAAATGATTTCTTCATACCAGATAAATCAGGAATCCAGTGGGGACATAATAAATGCTCCTGAAAAAACATCATGATTTGCTTTTCCTGATAGGTCAACCATGACTTCTTATCCATCAAGTTTGTAGCAGAATGTGAAAATGAGAATTTCCAGCTGGGTTTCACAACGTTTAGTGCATTACCCAGGGTTTTAGCTCTGTGACTGGAGATTGCATTCAATTTTGCTAAAATATCTCTAATTTCCATCTTTACCAACAGCTTCCTCTTAAGGAAAGAGATGAATTCAATTTTGTTTCAGTTGTTTGTCACACATTGAAGTTTTTGATTCATAGCTACTTTACACACAAAACATTTTAAAAACATGCTGTCCCTCTACAAAAATTGCATCATTAAATGCTTTTAAAAATCAGGGTCCCTGGCGGAATTTGTTTGCTTGTATTTTATGAACTATTCCCCAAATTAAAAGGAAAACCAGGGTTAAGTTGTCAAAGAAAAATGAAAGACATCCTGAAAAGCCACAGAGCTAAAAGGAGCCTATTTTTAGTTTAAGGGAAGTACATATGTACCACACTTCCATCATTATCCTCATCAGTATGACAGGTGATGCCAGCATAATAAATAAAGCCCCTGATTAGAAATGAAATTGCTGTGACAGAATCTAAAGGCCACAAAGCCTTCCAATTCCCCTCCTCTCTGGCCTCTGCCCACATTCTTCCTGTCCCTCCACAATAAACTGTCTGTCCATTCAAATCCAAGGATGCACTGCAGGGAAGAATCAGAAAAGATCAACATCAGGGAGCAGACCAAACCAAACCAAGATATACAGCTGTCAGTATAAAATTTTCTAGCCACAAAGTGAGCCTAAGGAGAAGGAATCAACTGTACTGTTGGGAACACAGGAATGCCTTTTGTCAACAGCTGCTTCTGGTTTACGCAGACACTGAAGTGATGAGATACCCACTCTGTGTTACAGCTCTGAACCAGGAAATGCAGTAATAACTTCAAATACACACTGCAGGTTCCCTGCTTAGCTATACAGAACAGCCCTGCTGCTGTGCTGGTACTACAGCCAGAGAAGGAGCTACCCACGTGTGCCCCTTCTCCAGGCAGAAAAAGGCAATTGCAGGGAGATTCCAGCAGCAGCAGGTCCAAGCAAATGTGTCTCAAATTGTGCTTCTTTGACTGTGCTGTTTATGACTTAACTGCACCACAAGTGTCAGTGAGTGCACTTTGAACAACCATGTGACATTATATTAATTAACAATGACCACTGTTTACATGTAAATTAGGTGCTCATTGGAGAAATCTTTTCCTTTGAAGTGGGATTATGTTGTTTTTATTGATTTGACTGACAAACTGAACTCTTCATTATGTTATTCCTTGCCATCTAAACTAACACCAGTAGGATTTGATATGAGCACAACACACAGATTACTGCAGAAGCTGAGTACAGAGACCACCTTCTTATTTAAACTGCTGTAAGTGAAAATACTTCTTATTTTTTTTATATTTTGCCTTCAGGAAACACAAATCTGAAAGTCCCAATGGGTTAGACAAGATTGAAAGTACACTGGGCATCTTTGACCTGAGGTATGGGCTTTTACACCCACACTGCAGAATAGCTTTGCTTCTTAATTACATTTACAGCCCTTTGTAAACGTATTTAAAGATTACTTTTAGTCCAGGTCTGGACTTGTAACAGAGAGGAAGTTGTTATGAATTCAGTTCCATTGTACTCCACCTACCAAGCTCAGCTCCGTAAAATTCAGCCCAGTTTTTGAATATTCTCTCAGAAGCTCACAAAGCTCATGGTGCAACTTTCTGCCTTCCTCAGTTCTCAGAATAATAAAGCTCAGTGGTATTTATTGGCTCACCTGGAGCTGCACGACTTTTTCTGGTTTGGTTGCTATGGGACTTTCTATTTAAAAAGTTTTCATTGACTTGAGTGCACAGGTTGTACCTTTCCTGGCAAAAGCACTCTACAGCCAAATATATATAGATATAATGGCTATTTCAACAGCTAGCATATTTTCTTCTGTTTCATAATATTACTCTGCTATTAAACTTTTATAGCAGAAACAAATTAGTATCTTCAGCATTTGTACACACCTTAGAACAGTGGCTCTGATAACTGTATACCCAATACTGTCACCTATCAGAATGTGGTGTTATTATTTCTGTTTGGTTCCATTCTTTGTTGTTCTTTCTCTGGACATTTATTTATTCTACAGCTATACAGCAAAATATTGTTATTATCCCTTCTCCTAATGTGTTGAATCTAGGCATACAGTCCAAAAATGGGTAATGTTTGCTCTTTCCGTGGCATGCCCATTAGAATGTAATTTGCTGTCCAATGCTGGGAAGAACATTAAGAGTTAATAACTTGTCCAGTCCTCTCTAACAGCCTAGAAATGTGGATAATACAGATATGAGTTATGTGAATTTGTTGACTGCTGAGGAAAAATGAGTTCTTGCCTTTAATACATAGGACTTACAAAGGAAGTAGAACTAAGGGAGGCATCCAACTTGGACCTGAGACCACTGCCCTTTATGTTCAATTATTTGATTTCATTTCATACTGGATGTCTAAGAGTCATGAACCCAGTACGGTGGCAGCTGAATCTGTGGCTTTTTCCCCACCTGACAGGGTTAATAGCATCTCTATTTTTTTTTTTTAATTAAAAAAAATGAGGTTAAAACAATTCCATTTCGTAGCCAACCTGCAGCAAGAAGACCTTGTCAAGCAGCAGCAGAGATTCCTAGGCAACTAATTAAGAGCCAGTGCCTTCCCACAAAGGTGTGCTTGGCCACAGATGTGTCATTTTGTGCACTGTTGACTGCATTTATTTGCTGTGACTTTGCAGCCCCTTATTAGAAAGACGTTTTACTTTTCAAACGACATCCACTCAAAATTAGTGGAGAGCAGGTCTCTGAAACTTGGAACGTTTCCCAGACAAAGCACAATGCACAAAGCTGTAACTTGTGCAAGAAATGATACCAGAAGTTAGAGTATGTTCCTGATGAAGCTGTAAACTTCAGCTGGTAGACTTCTCAAAATAAGGCTCAGTCCTCCTGCTCAGTGATGAGTGGGGTGAAGAGCACCTCCATCTGTTGTTTTTTTGCAGAAATAACATAAAATTCAAGGAGGAAGCTCTTAACCTGCTTGTTTTTTGCTGAAATGAAAATACCAATTCAGCAAGTCATATTTTGGAAACAAGTCTCCAGTAATCATAATATTTTTTCTGGATGCCAGATGGCCTGGCCTGCTCTCCTGGTCTGTGCATCAGAATAACTAAATGCTTGTATTCCTTGATGTGCCCTTTTAGGGCTGACAATGAATCTGTAAAATCATTAAGATTCGAAGCTCTGAGATGAAACCTCAGTCCTACTGAACTCAGGGACAATTCTGCCATTGACTTCAGCACTGTAATGTTTTCATCAGAGTTGAAAATACGTCTGTTTTATTTTGGCAATGGCATTTCCAGACAGATAGATTGTTTCCTCATAGTATTGCTTCAAAACACAATCCTTAGGAACTGAGAGTGCTCTGAGAAGCATTTTATGACAGTAAGCAAAGGCACATGAGAAGTGGCAGAATCAATCTTTTCTGGACAATTATTTTGAGTGACATATTTTATAACTCTTTTTTATAACCTGTAAACATCAATACTGCTTTCCTCATTTTTACAGGTCAGTACCTATACAATATACAATTGATAACCTGTAAAAAACCAGGTGCTTTAAAAGCTTCCTGAAACAAAAGTTTCAGTTCAAATGTTTCTGTTAACAATTTCTTGGAAATGAGTTATCAGAACCCACTCACCTGAAAAAAAGTAGTGTTCCGGATGCATTTACAAATGCACCCAGATTTCACCCAAATTTTAAGGGCCCTAAAGACTGGGACAGTGAAAATAAACGTGAGAGTTTCATAGGCAGCCAGCAGAGTAAGATAGAGATGTCTTTGAAAAGATGAACTTTGTCTCCTTGCTGTCTATTTATTACAGAATACCCTGGAAATTCCTAGACTTTGAGAAAGTTATCTACATACATTCATTAAAAAGATTCTTTCTTCAGGACTGAGCCTTCAGTAAACTTTCTTCTCCTGAGAATTAATGCACTGAGAGCAGCCCCTAAATGGGTAAGAATTTAAGGTGGTAGATTGCTGATGGGTTTAATTAGAGCCAAGCCCACCTTTCTGCAGTGCTATTTCATTGGCCTAAATTGCCACAACTTTCCCTCACCTTGTATATGGTGCAAAGACTGTGCAGGAGCATCACTGGATGGGAATGGTCTCACCCATCGTTCCTGTTTGCACTCCCAGCACGTGACATGCGCCAAGGCACAAAGGCCTCCACCACACCAGTGTTTCCAGTACAACATTAATCATCATCCATTTCAAAAACACCCGCTCATTCCCAACAACAAGCACTCAAATGCTGATTCCAGAGGGGCTGGGGGCTGGACTGATGACTTGTACAGTGAAGTGCTGCCATTTTGGCCTATTCTTTCAGCTAATAGGACAGCATTAGACAAGGATTGTGCACATTTTCTTGTCGTGACACTCCGTTACCGGCTGGGTTGTCGTGCTGATGCAGCGTTGGAGATGAGCTGAAGAGTGACTGCTGTGTATTTACAAAGAATTCTGTGCCCAACTTTGCTCTAAATTGGGCATGTAATGAATGCATTACTGCAAAGCAGGGAAATAACACCTATTACGGGCTAGAAATGAATCATCACAATGGCAAAGCATTTTCTAAGCCGCAGTATTTTCTCTGTTATTGCTTTGCTTTAAACTTTAGTGAAAAGCAATTACTTTATTCTTTCTCTTTATTTTTATTGCTGGTGATTCTTATGCTAATTTTTCCCTGTATATTTATTTTGATTTTGAGAAGGCTTTTAGAACTTCAGATTAAATTGAATTGGTGGTGCTGCCCTACCATCTTCACCTCCTACCTTTCTTATCCTCGACCCTCACTCTGGGTTATGAAGAATTCTTAAAAAAACAGATTGAGCAAACTCAAAACTATCACATTTTAAATTGTTTCTTGTTCTAAATAAACGAGAGAAATCAGCATCCTCTAGTCATCAAAATAATAAAAGTTTGGGTGTTTTTTTATGTTAAGCTTATTATTAATTTAGTAGTTTAAAGAAACAAAAGTTCCCTGCATTTGAAGTGTTACCTATTTGAATTTTTCCCCTTGAAGAACCACACATCTCCTGCAATTAAGTGAAATGTATTCACTTGTGGTACCTTTGTTGTTCTAGGCCAGTGACTTAGGCCTGTATAAAACATGTAAATGTTTTCCTTCCAGTGAATTTAGTAAACAAAATGTGCTACTTTTCAGAGGCTTCAATAACCTCTTCAAATAAACAAAAAGTAAAAATCTGAAAACGAACATTCTATCCACAAACAAAGAGGTTATTTATTTATTTATTTATTTATTTTTGGACTAAAATGTTTTAGGAAAAAAAAGGTATTTATTTATTATCAAAAGTCACTGTCAAGACACAGAACTAGTGAAGATTTGCTATGTTGAACACTTACAGCAGAAATTAAGGACAGAGCTCTCCAAGGCCCCCTCTGATGTCAAAAGGGAGAGAAACTCTAAGTGCAGATCTAGAAAATTATCTGTATTGTGATCATTGTATTAGTTACAGTTCAGTGAGATTAAACCTCAGATTTCTTTAAACCTAATTAATTCATCAGTAGCATTTCTGGAAGAAATCTGCATAGGATGCCCACAATGACTGCAAGGGTGTTTTCAATTTCCTTACCTCAGGAAGATCAAATGATGCAGAACCAGAAATGGAAAATGATCCTTTCCCTAATGCTGGATCAAACATAAAGGCAATTTTTTCTAAAAACCATAAAATGTTACAAGCAAGTAATGAAACACCTTCCTGTAGGCTTGGGGGCAATCTTTGATGTAAGCAAACCTGAAAATGTGTGGAAAAAAAATCCTTGAAGAAGATTCCTTGTTTTTCTACTCTTCCCTGAACTCTGGCCTGGGACACCATGTTCTGTTTGTGGCTGTAATGTCAGCAAACACTGAGCTTTCATTCAATTTATTCTGGAAAATTCAGAACAAAAGACATATTCAGACTTCCTGCATAGGCCTCAGGCAGTTGTGTGCACATTAGTCCAGAACAGGCACTGCAGGTTACCTGGGAAATTGCAGTAAAAATTATGGTCTCAGTCACAAAGGTGGCAGTGCCACATCTTTTCATTCTTTCCAAAGAAGCCCAAGGGAATTAAAGATATAAAAAGAATCTTTTAAAATTATTTATCCAAGAAAATCTAGGGACATAGGTAAGGCTTTAATTTTTTGTATCTTTGAAAGCTCACAAAACATAGCAATACCCCTACAACAGCCATGGTGAAAATGAAAAATATGTACTTAAAATTTCAAGAACCTCTGTCAATTAAAACTCACACAGTATTTTTTTCATTTATATGAACAGAAATTTCTTTAAAACCTCACTGCTAGCTTTAAGATCAAATAAAAGACATTGTGACTGCCACTGAGCCAGGAGATGAATGACTTAAAATAACTTTATTTTCTTACCACTGATTTAATAAAAAGGTAAGTTAACATCTAACAATCTTAGCAAAATTTCTGCAGCACTAATGGTTTGATTGTGTTCTGATGAAAAGCTACATTTATTGCCTAATCCAGATCATTCAACATATAATTTTCTATAAAACTAAATACATTTCTTTACCTCTGAGTGATGTTGGAAACTTGTTTAAAAGCCTAAATAACAGAAGTACAGCAAAAGTACCTTTTAATACCCCAAATTCAGCTTTGTTCTTACGATTTGGATGAACAAGTGTAGCTCATTTTAAATTTTTTGGATGTTACACCACTACTTTCAGGTTCTTTTTCGCAAGAATTTGAATGGAAATGGTACAGTGATTTTGTTGGCAGTACACCACAGGATAAATGTGTGCACTGAACAGGTGTAGAAATAATCAGAGTCTTGATGAATGTTTGGCACTGTGCTGTTCAGAGGTTTTTATGGAGTTTCACCTACCTCTTAATAGCTGGGATCACACCTGGGACAGGCCTGGTACATTCCAGGTACTGCATCTGAGGACAATAACAGTGTGAGGGTTTGTTTTGGTGGGGATTTTATTGGTTGGTTATTGTTTGTTTGTTTGGAGTTTTTGCTGTCATTTTCAGACCAATGGAGACATGCAAGATGCAGACTGAGATGAGATAGAACCACGGAAATGTTTTCATTAGCTTTATTTTTCCTTGTTCTGATTTAAATTGGAAGGATCAAAACTACAGGTAACTTTCTGAGATGAAATACCATCATCACATATGGTTTAGGAAATCCTTGTGGCATGAACCCAGAAACTTTGATTTGAGATGTTGCAAGCAGCTGAATTAATAGGAAACTTTAAGTGAAGGGGCTTATTTTGAAAGTCACTTTTTAGTTGCATTCAAAATCTAAAGGGCCATTATTAACATTTCATTCTGAAAAAGCAATTATTTCACCATAGATGAGTGAGCAGATAGGAGAGCAAGGTCCTTCCTAATCTGATTGCACACGATGTACTCTGTGATTGCATTTTGTTCAGCAAGGCATTCAACCAGGCATTAATAGGAATTCCTACTTGTTTTTAGAGGCCAACTAAGAGTGCAGTCTTTCTTACTTTCTAAACTTTGGAGGGACTTCACCTGTGCAGAATGAGAAGCACTCCTGCATTGTTTCCAGTGGTGTGGAATTACATTTAGACTCATAATTTGCATTTTATTGCAGGCTGTGCCTTTATTATACAGGAGGAGAGGTGTGTACCCCTTTACTAGTGATAGCTGCAGAACAGAATCCTCTCCTTCCCTCTCCCCATCCCATAACTCAAGAAGTCCCACACAGTTAACTGCCAGAGGTGAAAAAATTTTGCTTTCTGAAAAGCCTCATTGCTTTTTAAAATGTTTTTTTTGTGGAGATTTCCAGAAGGACTGAGAGAATATTTCAAATCATAGGGAAATAGTTGCTGACTACTGGCTGGTAAAATAGATTTTTAAAGGGGACATAATACATACTTAATGTTTTTAAAACATATGAGATTTAATCTTGCATATTTGAGCATGGGACATGAAATAACTGACTCACAGCTTGCCTGGCCTTACAAATGACTCATGGTTTTAGAAAACAGCAGAATCATTTAAATCTGTGATTCTGACTTGGTGTTCCTTAAAATGATTTATCCCTGAGAATTAAGCAGAGGTGCTTAATGTATTGAATCCACACAGACCTCCTGAAAACCGATGTTTAATATTACACTAAAGCAGTAATGTAGCAGGTAAGGAGTTAATGTGCAAAATACTGAGAGCCCTAAAGTTCCTTTCTGTCAACAACATGTAGGCTGTCCTTTTGAAACCTTCCAGCTGTAAGTAGCAGCTCTGACAGGAAGGGTAACACAGCCCAGGCATCTTGCACTGGCTCTTCTGTGGACTTGAAGTCTTTGAAGGCTAGAGGCTGCACAGAGAGCAGGCAGAGATTACAGGAGAATATTTCAAAGGCATCAAGAGTTCTGAGGGACCTAGCTCCTATTCAAAATCAATGAGTGCTGGACACCTAATTAGCAAGGGTGCTTTGAAAATTTACCACTCCTTCTCTTTTATGCGAGTTCCTTGCTATAGGAACTGTACTGAAATAGAAATCTAATTGGGAAACACTGTGACCAGGAAACAGAGGTGAGGAAGTGGATTAACTGCATATATCAAGACAAAAACTTTTTCTCAGGCATGTTTATTGCACTTTCTGGTTGAAATCAAAATCAAAATCTTCACCAGTGTGAATGCTCTTTTATTTTTCTCCTTGAATTTCAGGATTTGGACTCTGAAGATACCTTGTCGTTAGAAATTAGTGTGCTATTTTTCAGCAATATTACTTTGCTTCCTGTTATGTTGATATTATGCTTTCCTAAAATAATATAAAGGCCCATATCTGTGTTTAGAGGGCAGGACATGTTCATCTTGTCTGTGCTATGCCTGATAAAAGCATTCTTTGCTGGGCAGAAGTCGTGTCTGATTTCATGCCACAAGGTAGCAGCTACAAGCAAGTGGCTGATCACTGCTTTCCCACCACCATCCCTGCCCTCTCAGGTTTGAGACAAGGCCAGGGAAGGACTGGCAAGCCACAAAATTGTATCACCATTCCTTTCAAAATGTAAACTCAAATGCTAGCTAAAACCAGTGTGAATTAGAGGCTGGAAGCTCGGAATAGGAGAATGGAGAACCCAAAGATGGTTTGGTGAGACCTGTTGTGTGTGTCTGCATTATTGTATTACCTACATTCTCACACCAACCCTCTTCAGAGTTTTAGATATGATTGGGCTTGGAACAGTCATTTTTCCATTTTCATTATTATTTTCCTGACCATTCTCCTGTGCTATTTCATACATGACATTCCAGTGGATTACCAGAAGGCAACACATATTGTGAGCCACCTAAGTAAGCTTGGACCACCACAATAATTCATTTCAGTTTAACTTCTCAATGTTTTTCTCACTTTCAAGTCAGGTACTCCTTTACTGAGGCTCTGACTTCTGAAGTGACTTACATGCTTGGTGAGAGTAGATCTTTGTATAACCACTTACAGTTGCTGAAAATACTTTATTTACATTATTTCTTACTCTCCTGCTAAATGAGCATCAGCAGGGTTGCCTGACAATAAGGAAGTTTACCAAAACATTATATCATTTTTTTTATATGCTTTGAGGAAGGACTTGATTTTCCCCCTTGGGGAGTTGAAATTAAATAGAAGTGAAAATAGCTCAGGCACACGGACTACAGAAAGGTTATTAATTAAGAGTTTAGTACTGCTTATGCACAAACGGAATATTTCAGAAAAGAAGCAGCAATGGTGACTCTCATGCAAATCATCAGAGAATTAAGGTTGTTTTAGTGAGAAGGACAAAGGCCTCAGAGATGTGCATGACTCCATAGCAGAAGCTTCTCCTTGCAATTGCTGGCAGACGTGCTGCTAGCTGAGAGCAGAGATCAGCCTTTGTGTCTCCTTGGCAATAGATATTTCTTTTGCCAGAAATCATTTTGATCTTTCATCCAGGAGAAACTTTACTTCTTTCCCTTAAATTTAATTCTGTTTTTTGTCGCTCTGCCAGCTGATTCAAAGTCCCTGGCTTAGTGCCTCTATATGACACATTTTCAACTTGCCAAAAAGAAAACTCTTACATAGACCAATTTTGGCAAATATCTGTTATCATCAAGCAAGAAAATCAAAGTCCCACTTGACCTATGCATCTGATTGTAATCAAAGTATTAGGACTCTGATATTGATAAACTGGCCAGGAATTGCTCCAACAGTGACTGCTGCTACACTGCCTGTGTAATAATTAGCTTAATGACAAGGATTACTGTGATGCAGCATGCCAATTTTTCCTTCACCTTTGCAAAAAGAAAACAAAGTAGATAATACCCAAACCTTTGTGAAGTAACAGTATGCTTTAAAATACTTTTTGTTTACATTCCATACAATTATTTCATCACTCAAGTACTGTACAACAATTTGGATGTCTTTCATAAGGGGAGTCATCCTGGAACTAATTCCTTTTATCCAGCTAAGAGTTTTCCTTGTTTTAAGTCAGTGTTCTCATGGAAAAATTTAAAAATCTAAAATTATCAGACCATAATCCAGCAAGGATTTACTAATTTCTTTCACTTAGAATGCATTTGCACACCATGAGTCATAGCACTGACCTTGCATCTTTCAATGCATGCAACTAACCATAAACTGTGAAACAGATAATTATGTCAAGGTTGTCTGACCTTTTAGATTTTTTTTTTTAAAGAATAATTGAAATTAAGAGAGTTGTGGCTTGCCAAGAAAGAGTTGTCATTTTTAGCAGAGGGACTCAATATGTGAAATTTGGAGGGAAATGCTTGCAGACCCCAGCATTTCCATCAAGCACAGCTCTGATAAATGGAATCTCACACTTTGGAAGGTCCCTGCTACTGAGTGTGATTATCTCACCAATGCATCACCACCACAAAGCCTCCAGGGCAGGCTTCAATAACTCATTTGTCTTACACAGGACAGCAGAGTTTTGATCGGGGAATTCAGTTAGGAATTACTTGTCATGGTGATATGCAGCTAGATTTCATTTACCATCATTTTATTACAGCCCCCTGCAGCTAGATTCCTTTTATTATAGTTTTGTATGCTGCTACATTTTGCCTTGTAAGCTGGGGGGTAGTTAATGTATTCCCCACAATCCATTAATATAGTGAAACTTCTGCTTCTCCAGCTTCACATTAGTGAGGGAAAAGAACTCTTGCATGTGCATTTGCTACAATACAATAGATTTTTAATGGGTCTCATTTACGAATATTTCTTGCCAGGAAAAAGAAAAAGGAAAATAAATTGAACTGCTTTGTAAAAGTTCTGTTTCTTAAAAAAAATTCTGTACAAGAACTGTAAAACAGCAAACACATGAAAAGTATATCCAGAAGAACAGGGGATCAGGTCTGGATCCATTTTTACTTACACCAAGTGTTTACTTAGCCAAGGCACTTAAGCAGCTGCTGTTAGACATAAACATCTATCAGATTAACACAGGCAAAATTCTCTGTTTCACACAGTGCTTGCCACGAGATGTTTGGCTTTAGAGGGGGGGTATCTGTCACTTCTTTATGCTGAGATGGTTTGAGGATCTGCACCATGCTGCTCCATGGCCCATATTTTCAGAACATGTCAGATGATAAATTTGAATCTCCTAAGATTAGTGACCAATTCTGAACTGTAAAAATGCTCAGACCATCAAGAACGTTCAGCTGAGGCAAGCAAACAGAATACTTTCCTTTCCTATACTTGCAATTGGATTTTGATGTTTCAAGGAAACATAACGCTGTTCCCAGGTATGCCATGCACAGAGACAACAATTTTTAACTTGAATGCTTATAAATAGTTTGTCTTGTCATCCTGCCAGTTCCCCCTCACCCTTCACTCTTACTGAAAATGGTACTTACAGAAGTTAAACCAGGAGTCTTTCCAGGAGTCTTTTCAATCCACTAATTTACCTCCGTGATGTGAGGCTAGGTCCAACACAGCAGGTCAGTGTGGTACTTAAGGAAACAGAAGAGAAATGCACTGAGAAGAATGATTCTCTGCAATTGGCATTCCTTATAGAGAAGACAGTTTTCCATCTGTGAAATAATAAGGAAATTAACACAGGCAGTACATGTGGAAATATGTTTGAACAAACAAGGGAATGGTAGAGCAAACACACTGCCCCTAAGGTGAGGGCTTTAGCTGAGATAAACCATTTACAGTGTCCTCTGCACTTCTTCCAAAGGAAGAAAGAAAGAAAGAGAGATAAACTCAGGCACCCTGCACTTTTCAGATCTTGATACCAAACCCACCGAAATTCATCAGTCACTGACTTTAACTGGTTTTGAATGAGGCCCTTAAGGAGAACATAAATGTATCCATGAGAATATTCCCTGCCTTCAAGCACTCTGAACATTTGCCTTGACAGAGAGTGTAACCCATGCAACATTGTCTGTGAATAATTATCAGTTTACACTGTCCCTGCTCTGACCTCCAATAATTACACAGTCAGCAAGCAGAGCTCATCAGTCACTTGCCAAGCTTGTCTGCAGATTGGGGAGTAAGAGTTTTGTTTACCTCTCCTTGATTTACTGGGGAACTACAGAGCACCTGCAGCATGATTTAAAGTGAAACTTGTGGTTCCCAAACCCCACTTTTTGGGTAGTGTGAAGAACACAGCTGAACAGGATGTATCTTTGGCACCCTGAATATTTCTCCTTCAAGGATTTCTGTCATTCTTAACCATGAACACAGACCTACTTGAATATTTAACTACTATTAAGAGCTATTTAAATACTTTTAAATGTTACTTGCTGTAAGTCCTCTGTTAAGCTTTAGGCAATGAAGGAAAGCACAGGAGATCAAACGTCTGTAGAGCCCTTCAAACACTACAAATTTGAAACACCCCATGAACCTTCTGACAGACTCACTTCAGCTAAGATTGTCTCCTCTAACTGTTTACTTGCCAGAATACTGTATTCAGCTTTGCATTTTATATTTCACACTGGCATATCAGAGAGTAATTTTTCATTTGTGCTTGGCCTGTAAAAGTATAGAGAGATCACATTGTTTGATATTATTTTCTCCTCATATTTCACTGAAATCTCAGCTGCCAGCTTCCTAGCACTGAGTACATTACTTTTGAAGTGCAGTGTACCTTCCAACAATCTCTTATTTCAAAGCTCACATTTCCAGTCATAACTCAGATCTGCTTTTTTCCCTATGGTTCTCTCCCTGTGCAGATCATGGCAGTGGAGTTCTGTTAGAGGATTAAAGCATTAACAGTATTTACTTACATCTGCATCGATATAATTTTCGGGCAGCTTTTCTGAGAATACAGTAAAGTTCCTTTTCATTGAAAGGAAGGCTCAGAGAATGAACTTTGAAGGGCTGCAGAGTTATTTGGCACTGTTGTCCCTAATCTGTGGGATGCAGGAAGGTTTTTTTTTTTCATATTTCTACAAATAAAATTACTCAAAAAGTACTACTTGCCATTTGGGGATTTTAGGACCTAAGTTCATCCTGATCAGCATTTGCCACTAACAAGAACCCTTTCTGAGAAAAGGTCAGTCAAAACCCACAAAAGAGTGGCAACTTCCCACAGATAAGAACTGAAAATCACAACTCTCCTGTGAATCCCAGAGACCCTGGTTCCCCTAGAAAATATTGCTGGTTAGTTTCCCTGGATTTCCCTTTTCCTCCCATCAAATTCCCGGATTCAATAACTCATGGTTGTGTCAGATTTCATACATCAAGTCTGCCTGCACAGCTCACGTGACACAGACATTTGTAGGAAGTATTCACTTGGTAACTCCAAGAATAAAGGGAAAACCTGCAGTTTAACCACCTCATCAATACCCCATGACCTTTTGTGTCGTTTCTGACTCCAGTGAGCCTCAGAGGAAGATTAAAACAACACTGGGTATTTCTGGGAGGCCACAGCAACTTCTTATTTCTGCTGAGGATCTAATCACATGTGTAGGCAATGAAGGTCAGTAAAAATCCCTACAGAGGTAAATAAGAATCACTTCATTCGTTTGGTGAGACTCCATATCCTCAATTTGGTTTTCTTAACATTTAGTATTACAACACTGAATTTTGGTTTTTTCCCCTGGTCTGGTTGCAAGTTTAGCTGTTTAAAAGCTGGCATTAAAGAAATTATTAAACTTCCAGAAATTGCTATCAGGGCTCAAAAAGGAAGCACAGACAGTATTTTCTCTCCATCACAAGCTGTGTTTTTGTCTTCCTGTCCAGGATGCAATCCAGAACAAAGGAGTGTGGTCAGAAAGGGAAAGAAGTACAGCAAGTCCATACTAAAGGAAAATTACAATGCAAAATGAGGAAAAGGCAACAGATGGAGACAACTGCTGTTACAGACCCATTATACTGCCTCCCTTACTCTAAAGGAATATTTATTGCCCACCTGCTGGCTAAAAAGGTGAACATTTCCTTCAGAACCTAAAATGAAGAAGAAAAAAGGGAAAAATAAATTGAAAACGGGTTTTTCCCAGTGCTCAGAAACCAAAATGAAGCACAAATTGAAGTTCATTTTTTTATTTGTTCCTTCCTTTTATTTCTGCTTTGACAATGACAAGCCAAAATGGAACTACCTGGCTTTGCCCATTAGAGTTATCACACACCCATCATTTTAAGGGAAATAACTGCATTTCAGTCATTATGGGAGCAAAGAAATGAATGAAAGAATCACTCTTTCTAAGAAATATATTGTTGATTTACACCTTGCTTTCAGCATGAAATTCAGCTTGAAGAAACCTAGTTTATAAAGACAAACTACTAATGAACCTCAAATCCATTATTTGCATCTTTACTCCAGGAGTCTGAAGCCTGACTGAATTTGTACCTCCTCTGATATCAGCACAACCTCTGGTTTGGTACTTCTGAGGCTGGCAAGGAATAGCCAAGGCATAGAAGAAAACTTCTACACAGTTTAATTAATGATTTCATAACCTGCAACTGCTTACCATGTATGCATATTTAATATTCTTCAATGTCTCATTGACTGTTCCATGGCAGATAAAGTATCACAGGCATTAGGGAAATGGTTTCTCTGCTCAAAACCTGGAAATATCCAAGGAAAGGCCTCACCAAAGTTCTTGGAATACTTTACCCCTAAGTAACCTGTGATTTGGAGGGATTTCTGCTCTGAGCTACTGATACTCTGGTACTGAACTACAGAATATCAGAGCTGCGCAATGGAACTAGAAGGAAAACCAAGAGCTTTCCTTGAAAAGCTGTACCAGTCCTTGAAAGAAAGCAAGAATTCCTCTTTTTCTACTGAGAATACCATCTGAAGACTGAAAAACTGTCCAGAAAGGAATGAAGACCTAAAACCACCTGCAAATCATATTCTCACTTTCAAGCCTCTGTGTGACTTCTGCATGACTAATTTTTAGGAATCTTTTTTGAAAGTCTACAACATCTTGTAGTGCCCTCAGTCTCACACAATATTCATTATTTAAATAGCATCTCAACAAACTGCTTTGTCTGCCACTAAAATGCAAGTCCATGCAAAAATGAGCTTCTCAACTGCTCATCTTGGCCTTTCAGATGCAAAACATCAGACAAAAGGAGAATATAAAAACAATTCCAGCATAACACGAAAGAACAGATTTCTTAAAACATTTTTGTGTCCATAAAATGCAGGCACTTCTGTAAAGTGACACAATGACCTCTACAGAGGAAAAAACAATCATGTTAATTAGATGAGAGTGACATAAAACTAAACAGGGTTGTTTTTTTCTTTTAAATTCACCCATAGGTCTTCCATAGCATGGAAGAAATTACTCATGGAAATAGCAGATTTTTCAAATGGTCAGTCTGTTATTACAGCTGAAAGAGCAATAATCTTTCCTAGATCATTTTGGAGACACCAATAGAGCTGCATTAGGAATATTTCAAGATACAATATTGGTATAGTGTCAGTGATTTTAATTTTATAATGAGCATTTTTTGCATTTGCATCATTAGCATCATTTGCAACTGCTAACTCTGCTTGTTCATAAATTAATACAGAATTGGCTATTTGCTTCCAGCTAACTACCCAGATTATGTGATGAACATGGACCATCACTGGATGTGGAAGATATTTAAAAATATTTTGATAATTCCTACTCATACACAAAAATATTAACAACTCTAGAATCTATTTCATTGTCTCAGGTTCAGAAATAATAGAAACATGTATATCCTTATGAAATCATTCTCTGTAAATGATGGAATTAAAAGGATTTGAAAATTTCTCCAAACCATTAGTAGCTTCTTCTGTGATTTTGAGAGTATCTTGATATGCAACTGAGTAGTGATTTTTGGAATTATAACAGAATAAGCAAGATAAAATTAGAAAGACATTTTTAGGCTGAATATTACTTAAGCTTTTTTCCTATTGCTTGCAAAATAATGAGAAGAATCATGTATGTGCTTTGGTTTGTGACACAACACATTAACTGGAGAAAAAAGCTCAGTAAGCAATAGAAGAAAAGTTATCAATGTGAAAATTCAGATCTAAAAATTTAGCACACTGGAAGGCAGAAATAGAGATTCCATTAAGTGGCAAATACTGCCTTGAAAGTAACTGATTTCATATTCTGATTTCAAGAAATGAAATTATCCCATTCCAAATCCAGACACTTGTGCTGGAATAAGAACTGATTTCTCAGAAAACTGTAACTGTTAATGAGCACTGAACACTGGCAAGAGGTTCTTCTTTATGAGTAACATCAAAAATAAACTCAGGTGAGTGTGTGCAGACTTAGAAAAGGAAATATTTAAATGTTCTTTTCTTATAGCCAAGTTTTTGTAATATATCAGCATTGTGAATTAATTCATTGATTCCTATCTCAGATGCAACATCTTGAGAAATATTTACCGGAGATGAATAAATTCTGAAATCAAACTTAGTTTTCCATGACCTTCATTAAAGTGAGAATTATTAATTTCAATAATTCATTAAGGGATTGATTCACTGATAATTTTAACACAGCTTGAGCATATCTGTTTACCTGAAATTTGCCATCTTAGTACACTATATAAATTTTTAAACATTAATCTATGCCTTATTGTCTTCTGAATTTTAGAGGAAAAAGGTGAATTTGTTAATGTATGGTGGTCCTTCTCATAACTGACTGTCCTCTTGGCAAGGGCTGATATCAGGGGAACAGAACTGTAACAGGCAGAGCATTAGAGACAGCAGGAAACAACACAAACCAAGGCTCAATTACTCCTCCAATAGTTCCAGCACAGTTTTTGCACTTCAGGTACCACATTGTATAATTTCTTTTCTCTCAAGACCTTATTGAAGAGAATAGGAAGGAAGAACAGGCTGCTCACTCATATTTCAGTTTACATAACTTCAAGTGTTAATTATTGGTTATAAAATTGCCCTTTTATGAATTGCAGATAACTATTTCATACGATAAACTTCTACATCTCTGACTGAAATAAATGGACATAGCTGAGCTATGGAGCATCCTATTTATTTTTAGACGTTGTAGCTTTATTTCTGAAAACCTCAGTCTTGTGTTTAAGGATAAAATGTGTGTATCTGTGTCTATATCAGTATCAATGGCAAGTTAAGCATTTAGCTAACAGAGAGATATTTTCTGAATACACCACCACAGTGAAGCCTGGAAAATACAAATACACTGCTGCTCTGAATTGTCTCTGATAGTGTTCCCAAATCATAGACTGTTATCTGAGCACCATCAGAGTGCTCTGCAGCTCCCCAAAGTCCTGTCTGTACACAGATATTTCAACTGGCAGCTACCACACAGAGCAGAACACAGGGTCCCACAGGGTGATCTGAGTTGACAGGGCTATCTGCATGCCACTGTGCATGGGTTTTCAGATGGACAGGGATGGCAGGAGCCTCCTCTCTCAAAGTCAGCAAAACCAGACCCATTTAAAGCAGACAGGAGCTGCTTCTTAGCATACTTAGCTGCTTCTTTACCTGGTTTATTTGCCAAAGGCTCAGTAACTCTATCTGCTGAAAATAAAAATGCACATCTAAGCAAAACAGAACAATTCAAACATTGTTATTACAGCTGAGATGCTGGGTTCAGCAAGATCCACGCTCAGAGTAAGGTGTTTGTTAATGAAATACCTGGGCATATGGCTAATTTATCCTTCCCTAGCAACTCCTGTAGCCCAGCTACTGTGATTGTCACAAAATATATAGTTGTGCAATTTATCTGGCTGGATTAAAATCACGAGCTCATAGCACATCAAGGACAGCTTTACACTTACTCCGTGGGTCTGCACAGCAAAGATAGAAAATGTGATTTCACTAACTCTTATTTAATTAATTAAAGGAGGAAGAAAAACAAGTGGGGCTGTTATAAGGGTATCAATCCCACTTTACTTACAGAACTGTGATGATAAGTCAGATCCAGGACTTGGTAGGAATCAATTTGGCTGACTGGCATCCCAGTGGGCAGATTAATCTGTGTGAACTCTCCTGCTGAATGGACAGCACCCAACCCTCTGTAAAATACTATTTTTCATAGTATAAGACACCTAAGCAATTTTTATAATTAAAAGTATTTTAAAAATTTGTTCCTCAGCTAGAAGGACCTACAGTCAAAATGTCAACTTTAATCTTATTTTAGTAGCAGGCATCTTCTTAAAAAGACTCTACCTGTGCTTATACAGCACTAAATTAGTTTCTGTGAGAGAGGTAGGGAGACTGTATTGATCACCAAAGTGACTGAATGATTTTTTGTTCCAGGTCTTGAGTTTATCTCTGAAATCTAATCCAGCAGACAGATACATGCCAGTAATGACCACAAGCAATCACAATCTAAGGAGGTAATGGCTCACCAGACACAGGCAGCCCAGGAGAAACACACAGCCAGGTGAGGTGGCCTCTGAGGGCTTGGGCAGAGCTGGAGCATGGCTGTGAGCAGATGACACTTCCAGGCTGCTGGCTATTTTCAGGTGCCACTCTGTAACACCTCTGCCCTTTCTCTCACTGGAGACAAAGGGTTCACTGCAGAGGGTGAAAATAAATGAAAATTTGCATGTTCTGATGCAAAAATCTCCAGATTCTCTCAGCAGTGCTTGTATATTTTGCACTATAATGACAGAGAATTTGTATCTCAGAGTTCAGAAGCCATGGGAGCCCTGGGCAGGGGCAGCTCACTCCTTCAGAGACACTAATAAAATGTGTCGATGTCAGGAAGAGTCATAAAAGACCTTGCTGAAACTCTGAAGGGCATGAACACTTGTTAGTGGTAGAAATTTGAGCTCTGTGACCACGGGACAGTGCAATATATTCTATCCAGTCAATCCATCTGAATGCTGGTGTTCCTCAAGGAACAGTTCCCTTCTTCCAGAAAAGAAGAAAGAAAAAATGGTTCATAGACTTTCAAGACTGTGGTTTCAAATGGAAGAGTGTGGATTAGAATGTGGTCATTTTGGGATAAACTGCCCAGAATGACAGATTTTGGGAACAACCTGCCTGCTCAGTGACATTGGTATTCTTGTCAGCTTCTCTGCCAACAGCAGCAGCACCTCTGACAAGAATGCCAACAAAGCAGCAGGGGCTGCTTCATTGTGTGTTCTGGTGGTTTGGAAACACAATTCTACTGCTCTCACTTAATAGAAAAATTAGAAATGGCAACTTTAAGCAGATCTAGACCAAACTAGAAATGAGTAAAAATCTAAATTTGCTGCACAACACTAACCCTGGTCCTTCCATTGGCTTTATTTTTCACCTCAATAATGTCTGTGGGAACAGCAAGAACAAGTTTTCAGATCATCCTGTCATAGGGCTGGGTAGAGCTGCAAGTTTCCAAGTCATCTTCTTGTCCCCATGCTGAGCAGAACAGAGTTTATCAGCATCAACAGGAAGTCACATTGAGAAGCCAAAGAAAATAAACCAGTAAGCTATGCCCACTCCTGAAATTTGAGGTTTCTGTAACATATCATATTTATAGGGTACACAAATTGTTTGCTTGTTTGGAATCACATTATGCTTGGCTTTTGCTCTTAATAAGTATAAGTGATAAATATGAAGATAACATGCCCAAAGCCTGTAAGGGAAAGATTTCAGGAGAGACTCCTGTAATTATTACACTCTGATGTTACAGAGTATATCCCCCACACACCTGCACAACAAATTGGGTAATTGAATCTGCCATTTCTCTGGATCAGTGGAACACTGCTGTCTGACTGAGAATTGGTATGAGGAGAATATTACCACTACAGATATTTTACTTCAGAGCCTTTGCAACTTGCTCAACCCTCATAGCTTTTCCACCAGATCACCACAAGGAACATGCCTGACTTCAGAAATGCCTCCTCAAAGAGTTTCAAATTCTGCTCCCAGAATGCTGAAATGCTGAATAGCTTTAATTTAAATAACTTTTCAGCCACAGCAAAGTTCTTGAGGAAATGTAAAAAAAAAAAAAA
>VZTZ01001097.1:786191-805345 GCA_013400955.1 Drymodes brunneopygia
GTAGTATTAAAGGTTAAATGAATTTAAAATGCAGGATTCACACGTGTTATTTATGCTGTGGTACTTTTATTTATTGCATCAATAATTTTGCTCCCAGAGGTAGATGGGAGCACCCCAAAGGCAGATGACTGCCTTTAAAAGGAATCCTGATGTCCTATTTGTAGCAGGTAGAATTTCATCATAAAAATATCAATTTTCTCATGTTGCCTCAAGCCTAAATAGCCAACACCATCTTAAAGAAATATTTACAGATGGATAAACTCTATAAGCACTGGCCTTTTGTAAGCTGCACAAATCTGAAACTCTGGAAATTTGTTAAGAGACTGGTACTGATGCAAGGACTTCAAGTTGGTGTGATCAAGAAAAAAAATTAAAATTGTGGTTTAGTGTTATGTACAAGTCGGGATTTAAAAAATTATTATTATAATTTTGTTAACTATTTGCTCCTTTATAGAATTATCATGCCAGATAAGAATAAACTTTAATGTGGTTGCCATTATCTAGGAGTTTATTCTCCTAGAGTTTTTCAAAAGCTACATAGATTTGGCACTTGGGGACATGGTTTAGTGGTGGGCTTGGCAGTGCAGGGCCAACACACTTGATAATCTTAAACTGATAATCTTAAAGCTCTTTTCAAATGTAAATGATGCCATGATCTGGTATGTGGCTGAAATATTAGCTTGCTGATCCCTGGAAAGGCCTCCTCAAGATTGCTCCTGATTTAACAGAGCACCCTTCCCTTTCTTCTGAAGCTCTTTATCCAAGTTCATTGGGCTCTTGTACCACAGTAATGTCACTGTGAATAAATAGCCTATACACAACATATGTTTATGCACCATATTTCAGAGACCAATAGAGGATTTGGCATGAAATAGAAATATATAAAACCTATAATTTCAAATAGAAAAGTTATTCATTAACTACTTGAAAAAAAAGAAAGAAAATACACTGTTGGAACAAATTTATCATATGTGCATTTTAGGTAGGTTTTATACCTTTTTTTTTGGTCCTTTGTCTTTATTCCAGCGAAAAGAAATTCAATATACAATTTCAGTTTTATTACCTTTGTACTATTCCCATCAAATAAATCTAGCTATGTGAAGGTTTTTCTCTGTTTTTTATAAGATCGTTCATGAAATGAAACTTTCTTTTCATTTCAGTGCAACATATCCTGTTTTAATAAAGAACTTTGCTTCCTATTGAGAGCATTTTGACAAAATAATATGGTTGCTTTTGTTTGCCATTTAATTTACCAGTGGATCGATAGAGTTAGACATAACTACTTCTAGTATTAAAACTCACAAATTCCAGGGGAACTGGAGGTTAAATCGTAAACAAAATATTTCATTGGCATTGATCTGAAAAGCAGACTGACAGTATTGCTAAAAAATCATCAGCTTCCAATTATAAATCTCCCCAAACTGACAAGAGATGGATTTGATTATTTTGCTTCGAAAGGGTCATTCCTTCAAAGCTGCAAGAGTTTATCAATTTATAAAAGATTAAATGAATCATATTTTCCTTTAGTTCCTGTCACAACTCTTTTCGGTGATTACCCGGGCTAGATCAGGTTGTGAGGGTGACTGATCATTTTGCTCTCTATTTTAGGCAACCTCAAATTTACAGGATTTATGAACCCAGGCTAGATCATTTGTGATGTTGAGATTACAGGTAACCTGAACTTCCCTAATGTACTGTGATACCCTGCCAAAAGTACAGCCACTCATAATGCCACCAGTGTGAGAACAAATGCACGAATTTCACCCTCCTTTTGGGCACTAGCCACCAAAGTGATACTGACAGCTTATTTCTTTAAATAAACAAGGATTTTGATCTACACTGTAGGTAACAGAAGTACTGCTTTCTCCACCTGATTTCCCCCTGCTTCTTTCCTCTTGCTCCAAGAAATATATGAGTAGGCCAGGTCTTTATATAGCCTTGATTGTTCTATTTCAATCGCCAATTGTGTACATTTTAATTGTCAGAGAAAAGGGAGCATCAACAAATTCCAAAACAAGCACCACACCTTATAAACCGCTGAATGGAAACTCTGGTGAAAGAGAATCCTTCTCTGAGAAGCACCTTTTGAATGTTCATTATTTGGATTCCCACATTATCAAAACAACACAACTGTGATTATATTTTGGCTGCTGATATCGTAATCAATGGATCACGCTGACAGCCAGCCCCAGGAGATCAATCCCTCTGCTTTGCTGATGTCTGAGCTCCCAGGAATGACAGAATTCCCTGCCTGGTGCCAAGAACCCAGGAGGTGCAAATTTCTCTCTGGAACCAATGTTTTTCCTGCAGCTTTGACAGCCAGAAGAAAGGCAGGAATGTGTGGCAAGCCAGGAGACTGCAAGAATGGTGGGGTAACAGCTAAACCCCAGTTCCTGGTGCAGGTGTGTACAGCCTTCAGAATGCTGCTGGTTCCATTGATAAATTCCTGCAGTGGTTTCCTTGGAGCTCACAGGGCTGGGGAATGTGTGCTGGATTGTTTGGTGCTGCTGGGTGGGGAAGCATGAGTAGGAACCAAGCCTGAACACCAAGAAGTAAGAGAAAGCTAATGAAATAAAATACAAACACTGCTTTTTAAATTATTTTGAGCTGTTCCTGCACATGAAAATGCCTCTGACTCCTGTAGCCTAATTGCATCCTAAAAACCTGAGCAGACAAAAATTTTTAATAAATGGTAACACTTCCATAACAATTGCAAGATTGTAAAGGTGGCTTGTTTCTCAGCCTTGTACCAATCTGCATTACTTACCCCAAGCAGAGCTGTGTTATTTTCACTCCAATGCTGTGTCCAGAGTTAATTAATCTATTCAATTGGCCAGGTTACTGTATCATTTAGAATAAGGCACTGCATAACTTTCCTGTGTGCCTGTTAAGGCCATAAATGAAGAAGCACAGCTATGTACAGTGCCATATGTACAGTGATAAACAGGAAGATGGAGAATATTTATTATTATTATTAAAATTATTATTATTGGAATAAAGAAAATGAGCAATGTTAGGTTGAAAGTGAATATCTACAAACTCTGTTTAAAGTACTAGTGGCCTTTTAGGTTTAATTTCATGAATTGAAATTGTTGTGACTCTTTTTCCTGATTCGGACAAGGCTTGTCAAAGTAATATTTTTTAGAAAGACTAGGACAACTTATAGCCATTATTACAGGAAACATCATCCTGCAAATGAAAAAATTAAAAGTATTTCTCTCACCCACTTCCTCATAAAAAAATAAAGTACTTTTGCTATGCAGACAGTTATCAACGTGGAGTTAAAAGTTTGCTACAACACTTCAAAGCTGCCTTAGTGACATTACTCGGTTTTGTTTCTTCTTTACAAGGAGAAGCAAAAAATCATAAGAGATACCTTCAAGAATGTTTACTTTTCTCAAGTTGTTCACACTGACATTCTAGTATTGAAACTTCCATTAAAGAAAAACCCCTCCTCTCAAAAATTCCACTTCTACTGTTCAAACTGTCCTTTACTTAAATTGAAATAAAAGATGTTGTGCTACAAAATGTAGTTTCAGTTACACTTTTGTTTTATTTTTATGCACTAGATGGTTTACAGAGATTCAGTCTAATAAAAGTCAGCCCAGTTAAAAGGATAACTTCACCAGCAGTTTAACTTGCCTCTTATTTTAAGCTTTATATCTCCCCTTTTTTGGAATCAGATCCCTTCCAGCCATTCTAAGCATTTTTGTGTCAATGTTTCCAAGTTTCCTGTATTCTAAAAAGCTACAGATGCAGCTGGTGCTTTTACAGCATTATGTTATCAACTCATCAATTTTTTATAATTATTTCCAGTAGTCTGCTCCCATCACTCCCCATGTAACTCTCTGCCCGAGGCCACCACTCAGAACATTGTTATTTTAAAGCATAGGTCAGCAAGACTTTGCTCCTTCTTGGCCAATTTTTTTTTTTCAATTGCATTTCAATTTTTTTGCTTAGTCATCCCTGAACAGGACTTTATTAATAGTAAGTTTGCATAACAAGTAAAAATTTACAGCATTGCAATATTTGCTAATGTTTCAACTTCACATTTACAAATGTGGCTCAGTGCAGTAGGTAGAAGTCAGCAACTTGTAGATACTCAAAAAAATCCATACTTTTTTTACTGCAGATTAGTCCATACAGGTCTTGTTAAAAGGGTCAAGCTTCAGTGGAAAAGCAGAAATCATGGAAAACAGAGCAGTGAAGGTGTACATCCCTCAAGCAATGAAAGAGAAGGAGGCTCATGCTTGGCACTGGCAAGTGGCAAATAAAAAAACCAGCATCACTCTGGAAGTTGTTAATCTTGGATAACAGAGCAGCAAACCAGCTTAGCCCTTGCTCAGAGAGGAGCAGGACAGCAGAGCTTCTTTGTTCACTTTTAAACACCTAAGATGCCATTTTTATCTCTTCTGTGCAAGTTTCTGTAGACCTGCACAAAAATATTGCTACTCTTTGCAGTCCATTACAGGAATAAATTTTGACTTCTGATCTCCAGTCTGTGAGTTAGTCATTTTTGCTTTTTAAAAAGTGTGTGAACTTTTAAAAACATCCACCTTCCTACACACACTTTACAGGATGTAAAACACCATATGCTAAAATCCAAGAGTTTTTGAACTTCTACACCTGATTCCTGGCACAGGAATTGTAGATACCATTTAAACTTTATTCAGCTGCTAAATTAGCCAATATAAACAGTATACATGGCTCTTGAACTTCCTAAAAGAGTCTGTCGATTTTGCTCAGGAATCAGTGAGTGAGTGTAAAGGGCACCTGGCTGAGCATCCACCCCTCTGGGGGCCAGCAGCACTAAGAGAATGCTGCCACTGTTTCATGGCTCTGTGCCACTGGGACATTTCCCAATATCAGTGAAGCTGTGATGACCCTGGGAACAGGAATTATTTGCTTTCATGCATTAATTTTGATGCTGGCTGAAAATACCTTGGTGTGTTTTCATGCAAAATTGCAGTAGCAATATGCTCGAGTTGCACAAATCTGGAAACTATATACATTTTCATTTATATATAATCACATTTTAATGACAACTATTAAAGGTATGAATGTGAGATTGGTAAGCGTGGCGTTTTGCAGAGTCATCTTTCTGAAGATGTATTTTCTGGTTAAATTATTTCATTTATACCAAGCCCTCCGAGCTCACTGTGACCTCCCTTTCAGCCAGTCAGCAAAAGCAATAAACAAAGCAGCTTTGCACAGCAGATTTCTCTTTTCACTTAACTGCTTACAGAGCCATCATCCAAAGACTGTTTTGGAAACAGTTGCCTGACTCACTGAAATGGAAAGGAAGTTTTCCCAGGAACAGGAGGGAGGAGGAGCACCACAACACGCAGTTGCAGCTGGGAAGAGATGGAGCAGCTTCTGAGACACATCAATGCCTCGGGTGTTCTCTGCACACTGACAGACAACTGACCTCAATGAAGGAATTAAACCCTAAATTTGAAATTACTGGTGGCATGATTGGGGTTTTGAATAATGTAAGTAGGCTTGCAGACAGCAATAAAAGCTAATCCTCTCACAGAAACCATAGATCTGAAAGCATTTTACAAAGTAAGCAGCATCTGTATCAGTGCTTTATAAATAGGGTATTTCTAGTGTAAGATAACGAAATACTTATGTTATTCAATAGGCAAATTACAGACTTTAAAATAAAAGTCTGTACATGCTAGATCAGTGATGAATTCATGGACATTCTCTTTTAAAGAGATCAGTATGATACAGTTTAGAAAAGTTTAATTAATCTGTCTGTGGTTGGGGTTTGCTTATTTTTTCTTGAGGTACACACTCAAGCAGGTATTTAGAAGGGAATCATGGGTTTTCATACTGAAAACTGGCCAAGATTTAGGAGTTAAAGGCAGCTGAAAGGGGAGTGTGTGTCTGGGGAAGGGTGAGAGTGGCCTGTTCTTTAACAGGCAGATTTCCAGAACAACACAGGGTTTGCATGAGGGGAATGAGCTCCAGGTATGCTCTCTGTGAAGCAGAAGCTGCTGAGAATTTGTGTTTTGCAAAGCTGCTGCAAGAACAGCTCCATCTTTCTCTGCCTGAGTTACACCTGCAAGGCAGATTTGAATTTACAGGCATACAGCAGAAGAACCCTCTCTTGTACACAAAACACCACCTAAATGCTTTCTGTTGTTTAGGTTAAATACTTTTAAAAACTAGCAAACTCTTGACCTACATCTAATGTAACAGCAAATCCTCTTCTCTTCCTGATAATTCATTAAATCAGTAGAAAAGATTCTTTCTTTGACAATAATATCAAAGAAATCACCTTTTTTCACCCATTCCCCAAGATAATTTCTCACTGGGAGCTCTGCCAGATTATATTCTTATCTGACATAAAGTGACTTAACTTGATTGGGGGAGTCTGGGAGATTTTCTTTTTGGGGAGAATCTGTAGGACAGGATGTGCTTTATCTGCCATATTTTATTTATGCCATATTTTATTCCATGTGATTGGGTGTCACTTGCTGTACCTGTACATTGGTAATGGAACAGGAGCACATCCAGCCTCTGTTCCTCCATGGATATTTGACTAGCCATGGAAAATCACCTCCTGGAAGAGCAGCTGGTGGAAACTGATCCAAGCAAAAGTGAAATGGCGATGTTTGGAGAAGAAAATAATCTGGACATAACTTTAGCCCTCCATGGAGAGTGAAATATATGTCATTTATACTGTCATGTAAGTGAAAACACCAAAAAACTAAGAATATAAGACTATCAAAAAATAACAAAAGATAGTTACATTTTGTGAGTACAAAAATGTAAATAAATAGATAGGAACAATCTAAGCTTTTCCCTTTTTTTTCTTTAAAGCTCAGTTCATTTCCCACTGGAAAAATATTCATTACAATGGGCTGTAATACTATAAATACACATATAAAGTCCTACTCTTTGATGTTTCCTATAAGATTCCTATCTAAATAAACCCATCAAGATTAGGGGTGATGGCTTTATTTCTTTGTGTAAAAGAATCTCTCATGAAAATGCCTTATCACAAACTCTACAGAACTTCAGCTCAATACACCCAATAAATCAACACACATGCAAGCTCCTGGATTCTCACTCAGAACGATTCTCTGCATTTTTGCAATATGATTAAGAGACAAACAGCCTCAGGTTAGTAAGAGAGTCTAGGACATGAACAAATACTGCAATGGCTAAAGATGCCTTACCAGGGCTATTTCTCGAGGGAAAATAAATTAAAACCTTGAGGGCTTAGAATTGGAGTTGCTAAGGAAACTTCCCTGTCCAGCCATCCAGGAGCCACTCTTGCACCTGAGGCCCCTCCACACCTAAGAACCCCACACTCACAGCCAGACCAGGTAAGACAAGCAGACAGAGAAGCCAGACATTAGATAAAGCAGCTCTAACAAAATCATTTGCCATTCATCTCTCTGAATTCTCTGCCTTGCAAGGTTCTTATTTTCCCTTGGGGATGAGCTGCTCCTTACACACGTTGCTAGTGACTCTCACAATGTTGGTGCTCAGGCTCTAGGCCATCTGTGGAGGGCTAGCAATGTTCACCTTCACTGGGGTTTTTGTGTGTAGGGAAGTCTCAGAAAAAAAAAAAATGGGCCCACATTATATTTACCAAGGAAGAAGAGAAAATATATCTTTCCCAAAAGACATGGTTCAATAAAAATCAAATGTCAAACAAATAAAGATGGAACTTTTTGTGTAAGAAAGGAACTGGGAAAGCAAGCACCACCATGACACCTTTACCGTGTGTCAGAACAAATATTCATGAATGTATTCACCTACCTTGTGCTATATCTCCTCCAATAACTAATAACTAATAACTATGTGCATGAATAAGACACATACAGAATGTGCCAGAACAGTCACAAAAAAAAAGCAGCACCTCAAATTAATCTGCTAAAATTTCACCTTCTGAAATGCATTCATTTGGCCAAATTCACCTCCTAATTCCAGTGTTTAAATACAGACTTGGAGTAAGGATGTTCTTTAATGTGATAATGTAATACTGTAAATAATGAACATTTATAAATAGCTTCTGTTTTGCTATTCTCTGGCTTTCAGTGAGGTGCCAAAGATAAGTCAAATTATGAAAGTAATTGTGGATCATAAAAAAAGAAATAATTAGCTTTGTAATAAAAAAAATTTCTGTACTTAGTGTAGGATGTTAAAGCCAATTTCAGCTTCATTAATCGAAGTAGTTATTCAGCATCCATTAATTCAGTACCCAGAATTTAGAAGTGGCAACTAATCAATAGAAATAAATGAATATTGATATGGCAGGACTTCTGCAATATTGTAGTTATAGTGCCCCTGGAGCAAGTTAGATCCTACATTAAAAGATCAATAAACTAAAGCAAAGGCCTTGCATGCAGAGAGCCTTGGTGACGGGGGATGAGGGGAAGGAAGCTAAATATTTATTCCTGTGTTTCTGATGAGACTGCAGAACCTGGGTAAGATTGAAACCAGGACATTGATTACCTTTCCAGGAGAATCCAATGCTATTTTACAACATTCAGTCAACATCCATTTATTAGGAAAGGGTTTCCTCTTCCCAATGTTTCAGCACTCCCCTCTGTTGGTCACTGAAAGAGAAGACATCTCCTTTTTAATCAGCAAACTTTGAGTACTGCCCAGCTCATTGCTCTGCTTTCAAAATGAAAGGAGAATTAGAACAAAATCACATCCTTTTTTGCTCAATTAAAAACCCCCAAAACTAATCAATGAAAATTCCAGGCCAAATAATGTCATACAGTAACTTCAGTAACAGCTATCAAAAAAAAAAAAAAATCACAGCCAGCACCTTGATCAAATTCTAGATTTTGTCTGATACATGTAACATAAGGTAAGGATGCAATCACACATTCCAAAAAACATGTACTGCTGTAAAACTGCATGTAACACTCAGGTTCTCTGAATTTAAAGCAGGAGTGTTTGTACTGAGACATTTGGACTGGTTTTATTTAAGGATATATGGAAAATAATTAATGATTTTTGCCCTAAAATATATGACCAGATAATGCAACGTCAAAATAAGCGTTATTTGATGAAAACCACCTAGTTTAAAAAAAAACTGCTTCACTTCCTTATTACTTTGTCCCCTGCATTTTTCATTAGATTAAATCTGGCCTGAAAACAGCCAAATATGATAATTTACTACTGTAATACATGTATTTTACTGTTTTTGTGAACAGAGAAGGAAAACAATACAGAAAGAAAAAAATCTATTTTCTATAAGATTGCTATCCTTCTCAAGTGATTTTTCAAAATGATTGTTTCAATAATTTCACCCTCAACAAAACAGTCTCCCTAGAGTTTAAACCACATTCTTTCAACCACAGTGTTTTCAAACTTTTCTAGCAAAAATATTTCAGCTTTGCCTATGAAGTTTGTCTTCACCCAAGATTTTATTTTCTGTTTTTCTTGTTTTTTCTCAAAACCTTGATTTCCAGGTTGATGTGTTCAATAGTAAGGGTGATTTAGTAAGGCAACATTTTTTAGCTTCCTTCCAGTCTACACTGTGAAGAGATTTAAAAACTGTCTCACTCCCCTTAATTGCTGATTTAAAGTGATACACAGAGAAAGTGGAACTTCTGGTAAAAAAATACATTCCTGAAGAGTTTTGTATTTCTCAGGTTTTATAGTAACTAAAAAATAACTACCTAAACACAGTAATTTGGCCTTGGTCAAAACTATTGACCTAATACAAAAGCATTAATATTAATGAAGAAAATAGAAATAAGCAAATCAAAGATTTCCTGACACTTCAAGGTACTTTTCCTCAGGTCCATATATCCTCCCTATTGGTGTCAAAATCGGCTCTTCCCTCAAATCAGGAAGTTTTTGCATTTTCAGACTGAAGATTTCACTGCACACTTAATGTACACACTCAAGAGCTTTGATTTTCTGCACCACTGTGCTGGTTTTCAACTGGGACAGAGTTTGCACGACCTCTTATTTATTCATTATTTTACAGTGTAAGTTATTTTTTTGCAAAAACTATTCTTTGACAGTTGTTGTTACATAACTAACTGAGATAATGATAAAAATATTTATGTACATACGAACTTCTCAGGCAGCCAGGTCAGCAAATCTTACTTATTAGTACTAGCTATGTATTGATTTGAAAATCAGACTTTAATTAGGATTTTTAGGTAGCTATGATTACAGATTAAGACCAGTTCTCATGGCTGGGTTTATTGGGTTTTATTTTTAAAGAACACGGATTGACACCTCTGACCTCAGCCTCCTTATTTTGATGAGCATTGTAATCTGTCTTTAAAAAGGCCACTTCTGTTTAAAGAAAGACTTTAAATTCATGTCTGGAAATAATGCAATCAAAGGAAAAAGAATACAGTCTTTGCTCAAACTCCCAATATTTTGACAAGATATAAGAGCTGATTCTGTTTCTAAATGGTGGTACTGAAATTAAGATTGATGAGTAAGTATTAGAAGAAAATAACTTGGAGTTACATTCAATAGCATTTAATTGCATCATTTAAATTCTTAAGCATTTCAATTTTATATTCATTCAGGGTTTTGCATAATTAATTTGCAGATTTCCAGAATGCATTAGGATGAAACTTTTAAATGGATGGATGGTTATTAATGGATGATATAAATATATTATTCATTATTTTTGGTTGTCATCGTAAATTGCACCAAGTACTGAATGAATATTAAATTCAACATCATCCCATGAATTCAAAAGCAAAATGCATCCTCAGTAATAATTTGTTGAAATATAGAATACTTGAGGTGTCATTTCATAATAAATGCTCTGTAACCAAATGTTAAAAACTGTTAATGTCACATTTTCCTTTTCTCTAGAAAATGGCAGGATCACCCAGGCAAAACTGAATTTCAAGTAGACAACCTTTTCAAAGATGTCAACGCCAGGCAGATCTACTCTAGCCCAGAAATAAATTCTCAAAGCTCAGATTACCTAAGCAATACTAAAATCTGCAGTCCAGCTGAATGCTGTGCTAGAGAATAATTGCATTTATGCCAAGAAGAAGCAGAGAACACGTGTGAGAATATTGCCTCAGTGAAACTCCACTAACTCAGGAAGAAAGGTAAAATGGAATAAAAGTTAGTCTGAGTCCAGGTCAAGAGCCTTTGAAGAGCTGTTTCCAGAAGATGACACAAATATTCAAAACAGTTAAACAGTTAAAACTCAAACTCTCTGTCAATACATCTCTTCTCAGTGTTTCAATTCTAGGCTTGTCTTATTTCTTATTACTCTGCACAAAATAAATGAAGGAACACCTTGAATCTCATAACGATTAATAAAGCAATGAAAATCTAAGTTATCTTCTAATGTGAAAAGAGCTGGAAAAAGTTCAATATCATCTTTTTGGAAGTAGTCCTTCGATGAGTCAACTTACTGTATCCTGCTGTTTGCTGGTACTCATCATTTCATCACTAAATACCATCCAAAAAGAGATTCTAATTTCTAAGGTGAGGATTCTTGAAAAGCCATGGCACACATGTGAAATGAAGAAATAAATCCTTTGTAATATTTACTAATCATGGATGGACTAAATGGTCATCTCAGAAATAGCAGGGGATTTCTCTGGTAGCCTTGTTCTGCATAGAACGGCAGAGTTTGTGTGGACCACGCTTTTATCCTAAAAAATTAATCTCTAATTTAACTTTAAGGCATTTACATTTAGTTTTCCACATTCACCTAAGCAGGTTTGTATTTGCAACAGAGGATGTTATAATAAAAGTTATGGGAAGGGAAGAAACAGAGCAGTATTGAGCCTGAAGTGTCTCCCAGAGAGCAAGAACCCTTCAAAAAACCCTTTTCCTGATTTTCCCCTCACCTAAATAATCTGATTCACCAATATGAATTCCTTTCATTTACTTCTGATGGGCTAAAACGTTGCAATAGCTGTGATAATGAGAGAGTAAGAGGCTCATGCTGAGCCAGGCTGCACAACCAGAAGCCATCTCTAAACCTTTTACATTACACAATCCTTAATGAATGGAGAGTTACCCTTGCACTGCCAGTTTTATGCCCTCATTTTTCTCCTTCGGACGATGGCCAAATATTTCCACAAGCTGCCACTTTCTGAGTGATTAATCAGTCAGGCAGTTTTGCATCTACACAATCAAAGTAAGCAGTCCCCAGGAATTTTCTGTGTGAATGATGGCCTGGGTGTGCTTGAGCAGCCTACACAGCCTGCCACAGCTAAAGCCAAGGTGGTATTTATTACCTTTCTAGTTTCACTTCTTCACCTCCTTTTGGCACCATCCCTTTCACTTTCCATGTGCACACTCCTGCCTTTTATGAGAGGAAGAGAAGTCACAATGTGTTTCCCAAGCTTTAAAGCTCCTTCTCTATAGGAACAACCAGGATAACCACTGGTCAGTAAAACATGCCAGGAGCAGAACTGGAATGTCACAAATCCTGCTCCAGTTCTTGTTGGGTGGCACAGACTCAACACAAGATAAAGCACAGCATTTTTCATTGAAGAAACAAATGCATTAAGTGAAAAATATGCTATTTAATTGACTGTTGAGTAAATCCCAAAGTGAATTAGGTGATTCATCATGGGATTTTTGCTTTTTTGAACTGCACTTCCATTATCCTGACCAAAATTTTAATTTTCTTTCACTTCAGGAGATTTGCTTTTCAAATGCAAATATAAAACAAAAATTTCCCTGTACTTTCAGGCTTTTTGACGAGCTGTGTGCTGGCCTAACAATGCCAAAGCCATTCTTGAAGCACTTGCTGCTGGCTCCCAGCACCTTGGCTAGTCATGCAGTGATAATTTCTAATTCCAGCTCCTGATGACTGATTACAGCACATTGACACAAAGCCAGAACACCCCGAATCCTCTTTTCTCTTGTCCAGACCTGATTTCCTGACCCATCAGCACAATTTACAGCAAGGCACATCCTGAGCTGCCAAGCATGGAATTCTGGCCTGCATGGCTGAGGAGGAGGTCACACTCATCATCTAAAGCAGCTGCTATGGTGGGATGAGAGCTACCCATGTCACACCCATGAGCTGCATTAATCAGACAGCTGAAATAATAACTCAAAATAGATTTTTTTGAGCTCACGCCTGTGAATTAAAAATAGCTCAATACTACTGAATTTTACACATTGCACATTCTTTAGTTATCTACAAGTTGCCTTCTCTTGGTTGCAGTCTGGGATAAGATCTGCCTGAAAAACAGGTTTTTTAGAGGTGGATTGGCCCTTGATTTTCAGGATGGAATGTGTCACTGCTGCTCCTGCAAGTGTGTAGTCCATTACAGCAGGTAATGAAAAACCATCTGTCTATGGCAGTAATCTCCAGTGAAAGCAATCTTGCATAAAAGTCCACACTCTCCCACTGGATGCTTTAATGAAAAAAAAAAAATAAAGCAGCTGGAACATAATCCCTAAATATTTCTTGTTTCTCCAAAATAAAGAAAATCACAGAAGCCAGAAGCACTGCAGAGAGGCAGATCACTCCTCACAAGGAGATATCCTGTTAAAGGACAGCGGCCCAGCTTCCAGAGGAGATGGCAGAAGTTGAGCTGCAAGGCTCAACACAATGTTTATGAACCAAAAGTCATAAAACACATCTTAAATACTATTGTTTGGGGGTGGCTGTTGATACCAGGCCAGGTGCTGACAAGGAACTAATTTAAAGAAGTCATCCTGGCTCCAAATATGCACAACAGAATCTATATTTAAGAAGAGCAGAAGAACAAAAAATTTGAATTTTTTTATGTGAAAAGAATGAAAGATCATTCTTACATAGGGGATGTTTTGTAGGGGAAAAAAGTCATTTTTACAGTGGATACACACAATCTATTCAGTGCTACCAGGAAAATGATGAATCTGAAAGCACGTAACCTCTCAAGCACAATGATAAGGATTGATGAATAAAAAGCCAAATGTATTAAGAAAGTGCTGAGAGGAACATATCCCTTACTTCATGAAGAAAAAGAAAAAACAAAATATTGGCTAAGATCATCAGTTCCAGTGCACTCACTCTCTAGTTTTTCTGAAAATCAGAACTATCTTATGTACATTGAATTTTACCCTGAACAGCTTTAGTGTCACACCTATAGAACTGAACCACTGATATTAAACTAAGAATGAAAGCAGAATTATACAGCTTCTGTTCCTTTTTTTTTCCTTCATGACCCTATTTTATTTTTAGGTTTTCCTTCTGCCACGTCCATGTCATTTCTCTTTTTTTTCCCCTTCTTTTTACAAGTCCCCTTGCATCCATCATCCCCAGCTGATCTTCTGGGAAGCTTTCAAGTGTGGAACTGGAGCCAGAGAGCTGCTAGGTCTGTGTTCATCGAGCTGCAGGGAGGAGAAAACTGCCTGGCTGCAGATGGGCAGAACTGGCCCAGTTCCACCTCCACTCACAGAAAGCTGAAGGGTGAAGTGAGACCTCCTTTTAGCTGGGATGCTTCACTGGAAAATGAATTTGAGCTGAAAACTACATACTGAGAAAGGCTTCTCTATTGCCTTTGTGGGGAAAAAAAAAGGAAGATCTCCTGGTTTTCTATCTGTGAACACAAATTCCTGACAGATTTTCGTGGGCCATGGCAAGAATAATGTACACAAGGTTTTGACTATGCTGCAAATTGCTACAACAGAGTTCTGCTACAAAGGAGCTTCCAGATGTGCCAAAAAACACGGGAGTTCCCTGTCTGCTGTGCCAAATATCTGATTCAGTTTTAGAGATCAAAGAATTTTTTTTAAGCTAGTTCCACACAGAAAATTTCTATGCCCTCAGTTTAGTTGTAAGGTGATGAGACAAGAACGAAGTTTGGGCCAAGAACTGCAGTACACAGACAAAACTTAATGGAATGCAGAGAAAATGAATTGCAAAAGTGGTGCAATTTAAATTTTGCTGGGTCTCAGTGTGTTTTAACTGGTCTATATAAAACCAAAACATGCCTGAACTAGGAATTCCATTCCCAACATGGAATTCATGAACAGGATTTCAAAAGGACATGACATGTTTGTTAGTAAATAATAAGGTTTTTGACAGAACTGGTATCACTGTAGAACTTTGTGATGCATTAATTTTAAATCCATTTTTGTTTTCTTCTCTTTTATCATGTTTTCATGAATGAAAAGCAGAATATTAAATCCAGTTATCAGTATAAGTTTGGTCTAAAGGTTTTTCAAAACTTGAGAGAATATAACAAAGTTCCTAAGGATTTTCCTCTATAATTAGATGAAAATCATACTCCAGATCACACAACTTTTTCTCTGGCAATAAAAAAGAAACAAGACAAACCTTTTTGCCCCCCACACTCATAGACCACAGCAAACGACTTTAAGAGTGAGGAATTACCACAGACTTATTTTAAAATAGGCTTTTTGCTTTAAACTAGCAGCCTTCCCATCTGTTCTATGCTGATTAGGGATGCAAAGAGAACACATCTCACAATTACATCAGCACACAGTAAGATTAAACTGTTGAAACGACTGGGCAGAAACTTCCCATGCTCCTACAATGACATTTCCAGCTGGGTTTCCCATGTTTGTGACACATACAAGGAAAAATGATACCCCAGATGACATGAAAGCCTTGAGAGTTACTAAATGCTTCTTTTTATCTGCTATTAGATACAAGGATCTGTCAGTTTGGGACTGCAGTTCCTTTTCCCAGGAACTCAGTGCAAAATGAAGAGGCAGCATAAAAAAGAACAGCATGAATTTATTTGGAATTAGAGCAACATCGGAGGGGCAAAGTGTGAGGAAAAAAGAGTGGGTGAAGCCCCAGGAAATCTTTGCAGAGAGGTTGGTGACCTAACCTGGGGTTCCAGGAGGTCTGTAACCAAAAGATCTGCCTTGGAGTGAAGGGAAGGGCTGGGGATCTTACCTGGAGTTCTGGGGGTCCCTGTTGTAAGGCCGGTCCCTGCTGTGAGGTGCTTGAGGCTGGTTTGTTTGGTCCACCATCGTGTGGAAGCTTTTCTGGGGCTGTTTGGTCAGACTGAACTTGCTGGGAGAGACTTTTGAGCTTCTTTTGGGATAAGAGAAAGCAAACTCCCTTGTGTGTTTAGGCGGGAACATCCATTTTGTGGTGAAAGGCGGGAACCTCCATTTTGTGTTGTAAGGCGGGAAACTCCATTTTGTTTTGTGAGGCGGGAACTTCCATTTTGTGTTGTAAGGCGGGAAACTCCATTTTGTTTTGTGAGGCGGGAACTTCCATTTTGTGTTGTAAGGCGGGAAACTCCATTTTGTTTTGTGAGGCGAGGCACCATTTTGTTTGAAAAGGCAGGAAGTGCCATTTTGATCCCTCAGGAGAGAATTAGAAGCAAGCAAACAAATAGGAAGGCTTGAAGAGAATGGGACAGAATGGAAGTAAGTCGCTTCCTAGGAATGGAGTATGGATATACCACCTGATAGTCCTTTAAGAAATAAATTGGCCAACTGGGAAAAGGACCCTGTTATTAGAAGGTTAAATAAAATAAGAATTATTCAATATTGCATGGTAAAATAGCCAGAGAAAAAAAAAATAAGATTGGATCACATTTATTGGCCTAGGTATAGGTCTTCAGAAAAGTGGATCTGTCAGGCTTGGAATACTTTTGTTAATAAAAGAGAATCCTTTGATGCAGAGGAGAGCCTTTATGCAGCATGCTGAGTTGGTGATGCAGTTAAGACCACCAGAGCCAATATGTTTAAACTATCAGAGACTAATAAGGAATAACAAGCCACAGAGAAAAGGGATAAAGTATGTGTGAAAAACGAGGTCCACTCTCCTGTTAAAATGTAAAGGTTTAATTAAAGACAATGAGGGACAAGATAGAGCAAAAGGTTACAATGCCCAGGACCCTGGGTACCGTTGGCACTGAGCCAAGAGCACATGCTGAGATTGTCTTTATATACTTTTCTTATTGCACCAGTCTACTGCATATTTATAGACAATTATGTATATTCAAACTTTTCACTAAGCTATTTCACATGTTCCAAGAACTAGTTAGCATGGCCACTCCTTGGGTCTGCCTTTTCAGAGCATGCGTGGTCCTTTTGGAGAGTTCAGTATCTTCCTTTGTCTATCAGTTTCCAACAGATGGTTGTTGTTGATAGAGATATCCTTTGGCAGGTGCCTGTCTCACCCATGTTTTATCTGGCTAAGCAGGTGGTTTATTGGAAGTTAGGTACATTTTAACACAGCTATATTAGTTATTTCTCAACTATATCTAACAAAGGAAAAAAGCATTAAGTAATCATTATGTTTCTATAACAAAAGCTACTTCTATAGCTTTTAGCATTATACACATAGTATTCATTTTGACACTTGCGAAAAGCCAATACTATAACACGTGTTTATCACAGTATGGGACCCCTTAGAAAGGTGTAACCGTGCCTAAATGTGGTGTCTACAGCTGAACTAATGGTGTGTTCTCTCTTGGAAAGAGCAGCCTCTAACCCATCAGTGGGAAGGTCCCTTTCAGGTGCTGTTGACTACAGAAGCTGCAATCCGGACTAGAGAGAGAGGATGGATCCATGCAAGAATTCTTAACAAGAGACTTAAGTAATTACAGGAGCTGTAGACTGTTAAACCTTCATTAATTTCTTTTCAAAGTTGGTAATAAAGTATTCTTGGGCTTAATATACATACACTTTTGGGAAACATCTGACCCCAAACTAGACACTCACCTCTTAACCCTTTAGGTAAATTAAATTCTCAACAAATTACCTCAATTTGGACTGTGACAGGGGTTGAAAGAGGACTACACCTGGTGAAAAAGGGGGGGCCCCAAAGATTAATTTGGCAGGAAAGTAAAACAGAGGGCAAGACCAGATTGGGTATTGCTCTTGCCACAAAACAACACTTAATAGGGGCAAGAAAGAAAAAAAAAGTCTTTAAAAGAGATTGCCAAATAACTGATGCTTCCCAAGGGACTAAATTAATTTATAAAAGATATGAGCACATAAAGGGAATTGAAAATGACTACAAAAGCCAAATGGTATTAAAAAAAAAGAAAAGAGGAGGGATTTGTTATAAATACAGTTAATAAAGGTGGCTTTTGTAGATGATTAAGAGGTTATGATGGTTGTAATGGTTATATCATGGTTAATTGTCATGCTTGTTTAATGTTTATTGCTGGTGATGTTCTGGAAAGTTCTTGTTATAAGAGGGGATAAGAGTGGGTGTCAACATTTGAGGCCTTATCAACATAAAGGGATAACCAGACCACCACCATTGGAAGGCAATAGACAGTAAGAGGAGCCCTGGTGACAATGAGCCAACCAAAACTAACACAGAGGTGGGACCAAGGAGGGGTTAGAAGCTGTAACTCGAGGCTGGAGGTTTCTTTTTAGCTGTGTCCTCTGTTGGTGGTAGGGCAGCCAATGCTGCACCCTCTGCTCTGACTGGTAATTTCTTATTTGTCTGCTATTGTCCTTTTTAATAGAGCTCCAAAACTTTTAAGAAGTGAGCTTTGTTTCTCACACTTTTGTTAATATCTGGAAAACCCAACAGGTGCTGGGGAATGCTTAGGTCAGGAAATGGCATCTGGCTGGCAATAATCATGAATGAAGCTATTCCTTCAAAAAGTGAGGTTAATTGTGCCTGATTCGGCAAAAATCACAAATGCAGGGTATAATGGGTGAAATACTAACAGGCATTTGAGAATTAATCAAGAGCAAGAACAGATACTTAAACAAATGAAAAGCAGCCAAATTGAAGTAAAAAGGATGTGCTTGCCACGTTGTAAGAAAAAAATGGGACAAGCAAAACAATTCCTTGTCTTTTATTAAAGCTGATGTACTGTGAGACTGCAATAAAGCAGTGTTGAGGCTTGCACAGACTGCTGGAGGTTCAGACTGAAAATGGCAACAATTGTGGTTTAAGTAAGAAGATTTGTATAAGAAATCTCACAGAATACTCCAGACTTCTGGCTATATAGCAGTCGTTAAATGTGCAGGAGATAGATAATTGATGGCACATTTAAAAATGTATTGGTTAAATTACTCAGGAAAGCAAACACTGCAGAAGATAGCATTTAGTGTTGGAGATGCTACATTAGATTTGAAGTGAATTGTCAGTTTCTGCTTTTCCCTGATTTTTTTCAGTTTTTAAAATAAAATTCACGCTTTATAAACATAACTTGCTTTATAGAAAAAACCCTCAGAATAAACACCTGCACACACTTTTGGCTGTGGTACTGGGTGAGGTG
>VZTZ01001097.1:805463-914898 GCA_013400955.1 Drymodes brunneopygia
ATTTTTACATACCTGTATGTTTACACACACTCTATATGTGTATATATATGCATATATATATTTATCATTCCCTGAGGCTGGAGAAAAGACACTGCTGAGCACTTTCAGGCAGGTGAGGGTTAACCCTGCTCGTCGACCTGATGTGTGAGGGATAATTGTTTCCCTTATCTTTTATACTTAATAAACCAACCAGCAGGGTGCTAATAAAAGAAATAGCTATTGCTGGAGCTTTTTTTCCCCTCATAGAAGAAAACAAGTCCATGATTTTGGTTTTATCAGACCCCCAACATTGCCTTGAGGGAGTGGGGTGGGTTTAAAGTAGCTATTAAAATTATTGCTGGGAAATTAAATTTGATTAAAAAAGCAGCAGCCCCATGGCTTTACAAAAGCATTTTGGTAAAATAATGCTGTTTCAGGTTGTTATTTGAGCTCTGGGCGCTGCTTTATTGAAGATATCTACTTAAAATATTACAGATATGAAATGGAAAACTGCCTCACCTTTTATTATTTGATATTCAAACAGCAAATACAGGCCACTAGAAGGTAAAAGATTTGCTTGCCCCACTGGTAAATGCTTATTATTTCTGTAGCACAGATGGCTCTTACACAGCAGTATGATGTTATTTTTATAACTTTGAAAAGCTTTTTTTTGTTACTATTCCTTATGGTGATTAGAATTAGGCAGAGAAAAGTGTGCCTGTGTGTGTTTTGTTTGGGGTTTTATGTTTGTTTGTTTTGAAAGGGGGCCCAAAAAAATGTGAATTGCTGGTATTTTCTCCCTGAAACTGACTTAACCAAAGCAATCTTTGTCTGGAAATAAACACTTGTAGCTGCTGGCAGCCTCCCAGGGGAAAGTCTGTGGCAGCCCTTGAAGCTCCCAGGGTTCAAGTAGTGGCATCAGCTAAAGAGATGTTATAAAGGCCATCTCCAGCATGGTTTTCATTCTACAAAACCAAATTATATACAGTGGATATAAGCATTTTATTTGCTGACATTTATTCATCTGGATAAAAAGAAGTTGTGTTAGAAGGAGAGTTTAGGAGGGTAGAAAGTAGAAGGTGTGGGTTGAGAATAAGCATGAAGTGGTGAAGTAGCTTCTATACACACAACAAATAGTACTCTTGTATTGAATAGTATTAGTGGCTTCAGAAAGGAAAATTTCAGATATGAACACCATATGTGCATGTGTAGATTGTTCTCATGGCATCAACCAGAAAAGGTTCAATGTTAATACTTTTACTACATTGATTTTATAGGATTTTGTTGATTTATAGGATTTATTACATTGATTTATAGGATTATAAGCCTTACAGGCTTAGGGAAGCTGCCAATATTTGACACGACTTGTATTTTGTTATGATTAGATCAAGCTTTTAGCATAAAGCTCAGTGAATATTGCCAGAGTATTTGGCTCCTATGACAGATTAGTATCCTTCAGTTTTTCCATTTGCCTTTGTCTTTTGCAGCTTTTTTAACAAATGGGCTTAATTAGTGCTAATAAAAGTGAGACAAACAAGAATGCTCAGTTCTTTGCTAGAAATATTTATTTTGTTTAAGTGGAAGCGTGAATCTGTGTGAAAGGTAGTGATACATAGTTTCTCATTTCAGAGTGCATGTTTTCAAACAGTTCACTTGGCTTTTTGGGAGAATCCTGCTTTGCGCCTATTCAAGCCACCTTTTACAGCCTCTGCTGGCCTGCAGTTTTCAAAAAAAGCACAAAAAATTTAAGTTTATCCATAAAATTCAGAATAGCTGAGATTTGACCCCTGTGCTTTACTAAAAGGGTGTCCTGTGTTTCCCTGCCTTGTTCATATTTTGATTTTGTGTGTCTGTAACAGCAGTAAATTCACAGAGTTACAGTGAAACTTCTCTGCTGGATGCCAACTTCACCATTTTCAGGTAAGTGCTTGGAAGGAAAGCTTTGTTTTTGCTTTTTTTCATTGGTCAGTTCCAAAATTAATACAAAATAACCGATAAAAATGTTGCTGTGGTCAGCTACTGTTCCTGTTACTAGTGGTACAGTGTTATTTCTCTGCCAATGAGTGTTTCTATGTATACTGTACATAGGTGTAATCCCAGAGGTATGGGTAGACAGTCAAGGTACTTTAAATTTTATTTTCTTTTATTTTTCCAGACACTTAAATAGTTCCTACAGCCATGTTTTACTTCTCTACAAGCTGCTTGGAACTTGCTGGGAATGGCAGGCCCCAAGCAATGGAGGTGGGCAAGAAGCACAGCAAGGCCACCAGGTTTGAGGCTTGTTCACAGCTCGTTCAGCACTTACTGGATTGGTTATTTCCTTTATAACGGTGCCAGATTTGGGGGCCCAAACTGGGTATTTAACTGCAGGGTGTGAGTAGGAAACCTTTGTCTGGAATGCCAGATTTCATTGTCTTGAGTACAGCCAACCTATGGTGCTTGGTAAGATCTGCCTCGTGACTGATTGTGCCTCTCAGGAAGAAAATATGCATTTATGAGACTTGTTAGTCTTTTCTAAATCTATAACGTTAATGAACACTGGCTATTGTATTTACCCATTTATGTCTCACTGTAAATCAGTTTAGAATTATTCAGATACATAAAAGCAAACCCAGACCTCTCCAGTTTATCTGATGGAGAAATGGAGAGCAGCAAGTCAGTAATGGAAATAAGCTCATTTTCTACATGTAATGTGTTTTAGCAGAACTACATGACATCATCCTGATTTGTGAAGAGTGGTTTTAAGTCTGAAGTAAAGCATGAGGAGCATAAAATCTTTCATGTTTACAATTCTGTTCTGTATTGATATTCATTAAAGCTGAATATTCATTACAGTTCCTCCCTGGAAAGGATGCAAGGGTGTTGCCAGTTTAGCACAATTTTTCAGCTGAAGTTTTAGGCAGAAGGGTGATAATGTCTGTGCATGCAACGAAATTGATGCTGTGTTGCAGAACTTGTTTTGGCACCATTAAACATGGGTGAATTTCTACCTGTTTTAATTCTCCTAAGTTAAAGGAGAGAAGAGAGAAAAAAGTTAAGCATTAAGGTAGTGTTTATTTCCTACTTATCAACCAGCAGATAAGCTTTTTCAGACTGATCCTTGAAAAAAAAAAATGCTTTAGTGGATATGTTCTTTACTGAGTAAATACAAAAGAAAATAATTTGTTTGCCAAGCAAATAAATGGTATGACAGAAACTAAATCAGTTCCTTATATTTTTCTTCTGGCTGATGGATGTCTGACAGGATCTATATTCTGTCGTGCCCATGAGTAAAACACAAAATGAAATATTTTCTTGTCTTTCGTGGCAAATATTTATTCTTGTATTCTTGTTATTTGATTACCTCATCTGAGCTGTGCTGGCTTTGCTACCTTTTCCCTCCAGCAGCCAGCTTTGCACAGCTCAGCTGAGCAGAGACTTAAATTTTTTCTCATACAACTACAGTGGGGAGTGACCTTGCTATCCTACTTGTGTTGGATGGATGGGATGGGTACTGATCCTAAAACAACATTCACATAGCAAGTATTCAAGGTCTAAATTCATATAAATGTGGTAGTCTGTATTATCTTTTATATTTACCTAGGGATATGAAAGAGTTGCATAAAATAAAAACATTTTAAAAAAATTAATTGGTTCATCTATTCCTGTCTGTATTGTGGGGCTAGCTGGTAGCAGTGTAATTATCTCATGCATGAAAATCTTGCTTTCAGATAATTACACACTTTCTCAGCCCTGGTATAATGCACAAGGCTACCACGAGTAAATGATGGGACCAGATTAAATGTGAAATGCAGACTTTTAAAGGAATTTGCTAGCTCTATACAGGGGCATTATTTTATTAATCTGAAAGCATAATAAACCTTTAACTTCTACAGTACAAATGCATCTGCATAATTGCTTACTGCTGTTGGGTATTTTTTCTTCAACAAAGCCAATAATTCTAGAATGCCTAAATAATAAAGCTTTTTCATGGTTAAAAGGAAGGTTGGAATAAGATTTGGCATGGTCTTAATGCTATTTTGAACTCAGGGTCTAAAATGTATTGTTTATTTTAGGAATAATAGGAAAATTATAAATATGCTTCAAGGACTGTATTGTTCATACATTCTTTGCTTGATTCTTTCCCTAATTTTCTCATTAAAAAGTGCCAGAAATATTTTTTTTCAGTTTTGTACTATTTTTTCTCTTAGACCTGCCATTTTTTATTGAACCTAGAATATCTTTACATCAGGCTCACAGATATGCTAGGGTTTAATAACACAGATATGCATGATTTCTCTTTAACTCAGTTGTTATTAGTAATGGGACTATTTAGAAACTAATTAGAAGTGTAACAGGTGGAAGTTTTTTTCTCATGGAGTTTCCCATTAGGAAGGAAAAATGCATTGAATAATGGGGGTACAACCAACGGCTTTATCTTGGACCCCGTAATTTTTGCTTCACTTAGGTTTGCCTGTTGTACCTCCACGTTATTTAGTAGAGATAATTATTTAGTGCTCAGTGTGTTCCATGCCTTGAATGACAAGAGCCACAGTATATAATTTACTACTTAACTTGGGAGCAGCTTTTAGTGTTGTGAAAGTGCCATAGGGGAAAGCAAATCCGCTGTAGGAATAAGGAACACAGGGAATGATGTTGCAACAAATTTCATGGCTTTTCCCACTCTCAACAAGCAAAGAAAATGCTGTTCAAATGACTGGATTTTAGAAATAAGGAGAGCTGAGTCTTCTCTTTTATAACTAAATGCACCACAATTATGACTTTAACACTGGAAAGAGAAAAGCAACCTGCAGTAGGCAAAGATGTGTGTCATGAATCCACTGGGTTAAGAATAGCCTGAGTGAATTTATTCTTTTTCTTGGAACAATGTGAAATAAACAGGGAGTTGCTTAATAAAAATCCTTCCTGGCACACTGCAGAAAAGAGCCATTATTAATCTGTGTAATGAAACAAGTCAGATTCTGTTGAACAAGTTTGTATTCCTGCTGAAACTGAACATTCATCTACAACTGTTTCTAGTTATTCCTCACATCAGAGAATGGGGAAATGCCAGTAAAAACTGAGCGATCTGCAATGAAAAAGACTCATTACAATATGGTACCTTCTTCATTTCCCTGGTTTTGCAGGGCTGTTTGTGCCACTGTTTCCCTGGATATTTTTTCTGCGTGCTGTTCTTCCCAGTCACAGATGTCTGAAGCTGTTTGTTGATGAGTTGACCAACCTTATTGTGCCAAGGTTGTGGTAAGGTGACACGGTTACTGAGGTGTCTGTAAATTTGTTGAAGCACCTCAGAAGATTTCTTTTTTACCAAAAAGAAGAATGCATTTCTTTCTCCAGGAGCTGTGTCCTCCTTTAAAAGGAGGAATATGGTCATTTACCATCAAGAGAGGGCTCCAGGCTGAGGATGAAGGCTGGATGTTTTGAGACTCTCATTAAAATCTCCAATTCTTCTGATTTGAAAACTGTCTTAATTGCAGCTCACTGGCCCCACTCTTGAGTAATACAACCCTTTCCTGATATAAATATGATACTGTTTTTCAGGTGCTTTCTGTGTTGCTGTGCCACTGAAAGAAGCTGACAGTCCCTAGACACCACAGATGAGGTAAATGAGCTCCTATGTCATCTTCCAGTCCCTTTTGATTTTTTGGGAAGGTTGTGGCATGTTTAAACTGTATGCCTGCTCTGGAGATCTTTGGCTTTCACGATCTGCTTCAGCAGCTTGGAGTATTTTCATGCTGCCCACCTGGACCTCAGCCTAAATCAAAGATATTGGCAATACCAATTATAAGAAATTTCCTGCTATGCTAAAGTACTGAGATTGGCTGTAGCACTCTTTGAATGCAGTCCATGCAGGAACAATTTAAAAATAAATTGTTCTTTCTATCACAGAAGAAAATTTTACAAAAAATTGGCACATTTCACAATATTTTCATAAGTTACTGGCTCCTGTGAATAATTTTGTATCAAGACTTACAACTGGATGTTAGAAGACATGAAATCTTACCAAGATCCTGGTGAGTTTTACAAGGAAGAATTTTATAGCTAAAATACAAAGTCTGTAGTAAAATTAGCTTGTCCTGCAGCAATCTCCACTGCAATTAGGTGTCATTAATAATGCAGTGTTGAAAAAGTTTGCATAAGAAATCCAGAGCATTAATATTTTATTGTTGCTAATACACTTTGATTTCAGTTCACGTCTTCTGACTCGAGCAAGGGAAAAGTGGTTTTTAACAGTGTTTTTTCCATATGAGTAGAGAAATATTAATCACTTTCTCAGGAAACCCCCAGGGGAACTTGCACAGGGGTAAAGCTTATTTTCAGGCTTCTTTCTCATTCAGGTTTGTTCTGATTAACATTATATGAGCCTTTTCCTTTAAATTCAGCACGTGGAATCTTGTTCTGCCAAAGCCCAAGGCACAAATTCCCTGGTTATATTTGGAATGAAACTCTGACCCTATTAATAATCAAAGATTTGACAAATACCAACGTGCTGAATGAGATCAGAACACGAAAGCTCATTCCACATAACCAATTTCTAGCAGCTAATCACTGGAGTCCTTTCCAGCAGCTGGAGGCCACCCAGCCTCAGGAAATGTTCACCTGTATCACTTTATCAAAAGCAGCTGCGTGGACTTTGGTGATGACTCACAGAGGCTGATGCAATTTGACACAGCAAAGGAATCTGTCAAATCAGAATCAAAGCAGAAGGGAGCATTTTTGTATTTCAGAGCAGGAAGGTTTGTGTGCCGTGCTGCTGGATGTGCATAAGCAGGAGCCTGTCTAGGAAAAACTTCACCAGAAACCAGAATCTTTGTGAAACCATATAAACTGAGTTATAGACATGATCCCCCCAAAACCCTGCCTTAAAAACAGACACAAAACTTGTTTGAGGTCAGTAGGTGTGAGATAGTGGCAGAAATAGTCTGGTGGTGTTGTTGTTTTATATGATTAATTTATTCCTCACAGGTACTTCAAGTGTTTCCTTTCTTTGAAATAGTTTTAGCTCTGTAATTACCTATTCTGATCACCAATAAAGGCATTGGTCTCATGTCTTATATTCATTTCAATGAACTTATGATTTCATAGCTATTTAACTGTGAAAAGAGTTAGCAGGGCATTGTTTATGGAATTCCAGTGCACCCATAAAAAAGGCTATTTCTTTGAAAGATAAAAATGCTATTGCTTCGAGTTGCCATTGAAATGAGAATCCCTTTTCACTGCACTGGTAACTACAGCTTACAGTCATTAAGCCTCAAAAGAATCCTTTATTACCTCTCCTCTTTATTTTTTTTAAGCTGACATTCTGTAGAAATAAGTAACATTCAGAGATTTTGTGGCAGAGTAAAGCTGTTCTAACAAGCATTTGATTAAGCTAATCAAGTAATAATCTGTCAATTTTTTGCCTTTAACAGTTTTACCTGGTTAACCTTTAACTGACTGTAGTTCCTTGATTCAAAAGAATCTTAATATTTTTACGTTACTAAAAAGGCTTTTTTAGTACGAATATGCCACATTCACTGTCTTAAAATGGCATTGCAGAGGGTAATTACTCTACAGATTTATTTACTCAAAAATACTCTAAATTACCTAATTCATTAATTCCCACCTTATTAATGGCCTTGTCAGCATTTAAGACCAGCATTGCTAATCAGATGTCAACAAAATGCAATTACTACCAAGTGAAAAGTAATTTTCATCCTTATGTTTTTAATGAGCCTGATACAAAGCAAATTCCCCTGTAATTGCAGAGTTCCTCAATGACTCACCATAAAGTTATGGCTTGGGCTTTCCATCACTGTGACTATCTTGCAAAAGGGATTTGAGGTACTGAATTCCTTTTTTTTTTTTACTTTTTGACTCCATTTTATGGGTAAATCAGCTCCCTATAGGAGACTTTTTGGTTTTTTTGGTAATTACTGAATAGTTTTCTGAAATACACAATTGAAATGTTAGTTTTTATTAATCTGTTCCTGGTTAATTTTTTGTAGATTCCTCTATCACTGCAGTAATGACAATTCTGTGGTTTTATTCACATGTTTATTTTCAAATTCTAAAAATATTTCTCTCTGTTTAGGAAATCCCAAAGTGCGGCACCTTTTTGAGCTTTTATTGAAAAGGAAAATCTGTTTCTCTTTGTGAGGCTGTCTTTAGTTATTTTATAACTTTGGGGACTGAAGGAAATGTTGAAAACTTAACTCAGGGAGATGTTTTTGAACATTTACATATTACAGCTGGAAATTACTGGATAAACACAATGAGATTGGAACTTACTACTGGAAATACTTTGCACTGTGACTCTATCAGAGGCTGTCCAACAGAGCTGGATGTGCTCCTGGTTATTTGGTGACATTTAGGAGGTTCTCAGTAATTTCTTGTCCATCTGTGAACAAACCCATTTACCACCACAAATCTGTAGCCACGGCAAAAGAAAAGGAAGGAGCTCACATACAACGCCCTGCTCATGTAAATGGTGCATCTGGTGCTTTTTGAGGTGGTGCCAGTGACTGTTTCTGAGCAGACTAAGACACAGCTGATGGCAAGATCAATCAAAACCATGCCCTGGTGTATTTTAATTTGTGTAGAACTGGAGGAGAACACCCCGCCTATACAAAAAAGTACAACCTGAAGGCACATAATTATTAACTAATACACTTGTAGCAGGATGTCTTCATGATTAAAACTTGCTCTTATGGAACATTCAACATATCAAAGTTCTCTTTCTGTTTTCCTCCCTCACTGTATCCATAGCAAGTTCTTTAACAAAAAGGGAGCACTGTGGCTTTCAGATCATACCTTAAAGCCAGTACAGATTGTTTGCCAAGAACGAGATGAGAAAATGTTTGAAAATTAAATAGATGAACTCTGAGATGATAAAAAGAGATGTGTAACAATTTGGGTGCTGGTTGGTGAGCACCATTGTTGTGTGCCAGGAATTCAGGTCAATAGAGGTGGGAGGAGATGAGTCTGTGGAGGCCTCAACATCCAGCTCTTGATAAAGTATGGCAAGGTAAGAAGCTGATTCTGGTTTCTGTGCTTTTTAAAAATCATTTTGATTTACAGTCACCTGCTGCTCTTCATACTCATGTGTATCACCCTTCTGAGCAGCTTAAATACACAGCCCAAGGTTTGCTGAGTCTTTGAGCAACAATAACTGCTACTGTTTGGTTTTTAAATGTAATTAATAATCTCTCCAAAGCATACTGCTGAATCTATAATTTTCTAGCTAGCAAGAGTACTGTTCTCATGTGAGCATGATTGTGAATGTGAGCAAAGCTCTGCTGTTTGCTGCTTGCCACTGTTTTTAATTGCTGTGGCTGTGCCAGAGCTGACTTCTGATGCGGTTTCACTGAAATGGCTTGTGTTATGTCCTTTTTTCTGTTTTGGATGGCCAGATTAGCTCAATATTTTATTCAGATTTTACAAGCTGTGTTACCTCAGCTGAAGGACTGTCATATGAAGTAACATTCTACACCTGACTTGTTGTTACCAGTAAAAAGCTGCTGGAGGGGTAGCATTAGGAAGAATTGCACCTGTTCAAGAAAATGCATATCTGCCCTCACCTGCATCCTAAGGGCTGAATAAAATTAGGTTCAGAAATACTGTATTAGAGAATTGTATTACCAGACAGAGTCAGTTTTGCAGGTCTTTCCTGAGTCTGCATACTGTTCTACCCAAATTAATTTCTCCCTTTGTGCTGCTTGCATCAAAATCTGTTTTACTAAGTGCTACACTACTTTCTTAGGTGATTAACAGAAATTAAAAGAAGACTAATTGCAATATGGCTACATAACAAATTATGTTTTCCACCTGTCTTTTGAAGTTAATACTAAAAAAAAAAGCAGTGCATGTGTTTTCAGACTTCAAAGCCACATAGCATGCAAAATTACAACTTCCCAGTACCCTGATAGGAACTCATTCAGTCAGGTGGCTGAATGACAGCTGAACAGAATCCAGCTGGACAATTTTCACTTTCAAAGTAGCCTGATATCCTGCCAGCATGTCACAAGAATTGTAGCATTGCATGCAGCAAGATGATTTTTTTCACTATGATAGGTCTTTAGAAGCTCTGTTTTCACACAGACTGGTATGTCAGGATTGCCAAGCAGTCCTGAGATGCTGACTGTCCAACTTAGTGGAAAAGTATCCAAAGGAGGACACCTGCTCTTTAAAGAACAAAAAATGCTGACAATTAGGTGAAAACAAAGAGTTCTGCATCCTGTACCAGTATTCTGTCTTTGTTAAAAGCTTTGAGATCACAGTAACCCAAGGCAAGAAAACTTAATTCAAAATCTGTTAAAGGAATTTTTCATTGGTGTTAAAATTCAATCAGGAAAAATGCAAGAACTGGAAATTCACAGAATGCAATGAGTTTCTTTGGAGTATGTGAAGGAATTTTTTGAGTTCAGCTTTAGAAGCTCACCACATCTTTCTCTTAAGAAATGCTATTTGTTGTCACACTTCATAGTGTATTACAAAATTATTGCTATGTTGGGTTGTGAAATGGAAGTGCTCAAGACTGGCACATAATGGGAGAAAGAAAAGAATTATTGCAGCTTTTCAGATGAGAAACCAAAGATGCTGGTCCCCCTTCCAGAGAATTGTTTACTTGGTGGATCATAAAGAATTTGAACTGTAGTGCTAATTCTCATCCTGGAGTCTCTGTCCAACAGGATAATAATGAACATCCCATTCTTCTGGAAATAATTAAGTCAGAGGGCAATCAATAATTTCAGATTCAGGATTTCATGTTGAGCCACTCAGATACACCTTTAACATCTAATGTTTTTCATAAGTCATAGCTCCAAAGTGTGTTACACACTCATGGGTTTAGAATCATTTACCTAAATTGAAGATATGCTGTTCTATTTTATTAAAACATTAACTGTGCAGTTATTAATTAGATAATGAAAAACCAAAGTACTGCTCAAAAACTGTTTACTGTGGAGTTCCTACCTTTTTCTCAAGGTTGATTTCTTCTGATTTAAAACTGCCTCTGATTTTACTCAGTAATCAAAATTTTTTTTAAAAGTTTAGCTCATGTTTGGAACTGAAGAGTTTTCTTGCTTTTCCTACTGTTTTTCCTGTTTAGATTTAAGATGATAATTAGTAATATTCACTGCTTAACGCTTTAGCATGGTCACAGCTGCCTATAGAGAGGCATAATCTTTTTCGGAGCCAGATGGTTGTACATCTTGCATCTGTAGTAGACACGGAATTGGCTCCTTGTGGAAATATTTTTTGCAATTTTTGGACACATTTCCATACCACTAGTTCTAATAATACTGGGTGTTTGGATTTTTTTCTTGGGGAGAATGAAGGGGTAATTTGTTTTCTTTCATAAACCCATTTTTTTTTGCTTGGTTTCTTGTGCAAATTTGAATTGTGACATCCCACCAGCAATCAGTTTCTGTCACTTTATGGCTGAATTTATTTGAAAGTAGTGGCTAATTACAACCAAATGTGAAACAGAAAATTCAGAAAGTTCTAACATGGGAGAATATAAGACAGAACTTTTCTCATCTAAGGGAAAGCAGACCCTGGCAGGAAACTCAGATCCTCAATCCTTGTAGATCAGACCTGGGTTGGAGAGGTCCTGAGCAGTCTCAACCAGGTAGTATTTCTTTGAGGGCTGGTGTTGAGCTAAATGCCTTTCAGAGGTCCCTTCACAGCTGATTTATTCTGTGAGCCTTTGATGAATAAACCTGTGTGCTAAATTTCTCATGCCTGCTGACATGAAAGTCACTGGTGTTGAATGAAAGGAAATAGACTTGGATATTTATGCCTTCAGCCTGGTAAGGTCTCCCTGCCTGTGGCCTCGGAGCAAATGATACAGTAAATCTGGCATTAGGACTCAGAATCAGATAAGAAATGAAGTCAAGGGTTGTTTCAGTGTGAACCCTCACTGGAGTGGGGTCCAAAATGTTGCAGTATTTTTTAGAGACAGTATTCCTTTCTGCAGAGTTCTTGTCAGGGTAGCATCTGTCCAGCCCCTCCTTATTTTATTCTGGACCAGGAATCATTTGTCCTCCCACAGCTGTCATAAAAGAGGCATAAATTTGGCATAAACTCTGTGTCATCTGTCCTGGCAGGTCTAAGGGAAATTTAATCCTCTTCTCACATCTGATCTTGATTGTGTTTATACTGCTGTGTGATCCAACACTACATGGATTATGCAACCACTCTGATTGTACTTAGCTGCTTCCCTTGAATGGCTTTACTGGGAACTCTTCACCTTTGTGATTTAAAGTCTAAAGGATGTAACAAGAAGAGTCCATGAAAATGAACCAGGGTCAATAACATGCCATGATTAATCCTTGAATATTGCCCATAAAAGTGAAGTAATATTTGGGCAAAGATTCCTTCTTTTGACTCAGAGATAAACTTCTGTCTTTCATTTACACAGATGAGGAATCACTGTCTGCTTTCTCTGAAAGGAAAAATCTGTTTTTTCAGGGGTGGCATTTAGCTGAAACCAGAAGAGAATCTCTATGAATGCTGAGCTCAGTAGGTGCTTGCTTGGAAGGAAAGGAAAGCAACTTGTAAAAATGTATTTTAGAGTTTGGGGAGGTCTGCTTACTGATCTGAACAGATTCAGCTTCAGGTTAAGTGTAGGCAAATAGATGATGGTGTTTCACCATTACTTTAAATGACAGCTGCCTGTAACTTTAAAACTTGAGACTATTTCAATAAATTAATAGGGTGGGTGTATCTTGGCATTTTTATCTACTTGGTTGAGCTATTTGAATTTTTCCATTGACAATTCTACTTGTGTAAATCATTAACAAATTATAGTTGTCCTGCTAAAATATTGCACAAGAAATTTTCTTAATTTTTAAGGAGGGAACTTAACTAATATCTAGCATTTGAGCAAATATTTTGGTTTGGAGGGATATTGGCATGTTGTTTTGCTAACAATGCTCAACAAATCTACCAATTTGGGATTTTAATCTGTTTGGGAGTAGGAAAGACTAAGGGTAGGCTTTAGTATGTTATGTGTGTTCCTCAGTCTGATAGTCTAATTTAATGATAATCAATTATTTAATCTAAAGGCTGAACAAGCATCAAAACACTTAAGGATTCACAGTAAATCCTCAGGAGCAGATTCATTAATTCTTTGAAATATTACTTGAGTGATGCCAAGCTTGTGATAGGAATAATCTCAGGATAATGAAGTTTTTGCTGGAGTGAAGTCAGAGCAGGCTGCAGGTCCTCACTCAGGACTCTGCTTCTCTACCAGGGTCAAAGAGAATCAAAGGATGGACACGTTACCAAATGTCTGCTCTTGGCTCTGTAACGAGCTTACTGTAAGAATGGCCAGGGCAAAATCCCAATGTTTTGCTTCCTAATACTTGTCTGTGTGTTTTCCTTTGATCAATTTGTTACTGAGGTACACTCTTCAAAGATGAATGCTGGACACGTTGCTTTGGGAATACACTTGGAGACCTCTCCTCCTTGCAATTTGCTTTGTTTTGCCTTGTGTTGCAGATTACGAATTCTCTATTCCACGTAGGTTTGAAACTATTGGTATTCACGTGTTGACTCCACAGACAGCATTCAAACTGAAGCATGTTAGTGTCAAACTGTTAAATATTATTCACAGAAGCTGTCTGACAAGTCTGACAGTCCTTGCTCATCAGTGGCTTATGAGCATTGCTCTTACCTGCTTAATTTGAAAACCCTCAACCCTTTCTGCAGTTTTTTTCCCCACTTGCAAGTAAACTGAGTAGTGCAACCAAGTGAGTAGATGGCACTTGTTGATCATGCTATGGATCAGTTGTCAAATTCCAAGGGTGAATTAGCAGAAATATTAAAATTCCATTCTATTGGAAGGTTTTTTTGGTGACAAGGATTTGAGATGACAAACTGTCAGCTCCCGTCCTTTCCAAGGTCTCAAACATCCATTTCCTTTTTGAGTGCAACACAATGTTTTAGCTTGTTGACAGAGTCCCTTTTTGACTTTACAGGTGACAGGTGGCCTCTCTAACACGTGACAAAGGATGAAATCTTCAGAACAAAAGTTAGGTGGGTTTTTTTCTACAGAGGTTAATACAGTACAGAAATCCTAAAACCAGCATTTCTTGCCTACAGTGGCTGTGAGCCATGGATCATTAATGGTCACAGAGAATAGATGCAAACCAAATAGATGTACAATCCTGACTTGTCTTTTACCACAGGAGCTGAACAAAACCTGGCACCTGTGCTCTCACTGACCCAGGACTACAAGTCTCAGCTGGGGAAGGCAGAGAGGGAGATCAAGCCTGGTGTTTGTGTTCTCTAACAAAGTGCTGTAAGAACTTCAGAAAATGTGAGTAAGTCTCTTCTGTATCAAACAGAAAGCAAGTCAGTCAGTGTTTGTATACAAGAAAACAAGTATTGCTTACTTCAGGCAGCAATGACCTTCTGAATCACTGGGATTCCCAGATTCCCAAGAGGTACAGGCATTCTGTTGTTCCTCACCCCTCAGTTTTTCCTGTTGCAGGACTGAAGCATGTCATCTTCGAATTCATGCCACAAATCCCTTTCTTTGGCTCCTCATGTTCAGTGGATGGAAGAGGGATTTGTACACTGACAATGCCATGAACTAAGCTGCTTCAGTCATAATATGTCAAAATCTGAGTGCTCATATGACCATGAACATTAGTGAAGTGACAGGAGCTGCCTTGGAATGAGAGGGACTCGGTAGTGTGCAGCAAATCATCTCTGTGCAGATCACTAGAAGTCATCCTGTAATCCCATTTTGGGAGTCATTCACTTGGCATTACTCTCTTCAGTTGTACACAAACCTGCTTCCTATGCAAGGATACATTTTCTCACATGATCTGTCTTGAAGCTGCTACCTAGGCACTGATTCTGATTTAACAGATGCTTGGCTTTTAGCAGGTGCTTGCAAAAGTGATTGGCAAGAGGCTTCAGCATTTCCTGCTCTAGGGAAGATTTGATTCTTAATACAAGGAATTCTCCTCTAAATCAAGTCCACTTCTGTTTTTCTTTTCCTCAGTCCTCCTCAAATATGTTTTTGTAACTTGTGTCTAGTCCCCAGCATTAACTCAGAGGTAAAGGTCCCCTTTCAGCGTGTGTCCATACGATGCAATGCAGAGAAAAGCTGACATCCTGTTAATAGCATTTAGTTGCTGTTGCAGGGACAGCCCTGATAAACACCAGCAAGGTCAGAACAGTGTCTGTTTGAATGTGTGCTGTAAAGCTGTTGTTGTAATTAGTACTAATTAGCCTCTCTGTTGACAGAGTTGTAAAGAAGCCAAGTAAGATTTTTTTTTTCCTTTTTTGGTGGTGTCCTTTGCTGTGATAAAGCCCTGTTGATACATTTGCACTCCTTAATTTTATTAATTTTATTCTCCAGGACATTCAGCCAGGAATCTTTCACCAATGCACAAAGTACTAAAAGCTTTTCTAGAAGCAGCTATCAAACAAAGAATTAATTATTTACCATATTAGACAATTATTCTGCAAAGAGCTCTGTGTGACCAGACACCTTGCTTGGCAGGAGGAGTATATCCACTTCATAAAAAATCCATTCCTTCAGCATCAGGAACTTGTTCATAACAAAATAAGAAGGCTTGAATATAACTGCACTCAGTCTTAAACCATATTTTGGGTCATAATCACATAAAAACGGGAAAAAAGACATCTGGAAACTTTTGTGTTAGATACAATTCCAACTCATTATTATAAAATGTGTAATTTAGCTTTCATGGCACTAAAACGACAGCTGTTTGCTCTCTAGTATCTTACATTAACAGCATGAATAGTTGTGTTTGTTATTTGTAATATTTGCATCCCTGAATCCAGAAGATTTTAGGTAGCTGAAGGAGCCAAATGCAGCTTAAACTGCTGCTATTGTTTGCTTGACTCTAAAATTGCAGAATTGGGCAAATGGAACCTGGTTTTGTTTAGTGTTTGTGCCTTTGCTTGCATAAACTACTCTCCTTTTCAGACAGTACACTGCTGAACTTTCCAGCATGGGTGCTATTTTGAACTGTCTGTATTCAGTGACAAATAATTCTCTCTAGAATTTGTTTCCTGCATGCATCCATTTGCATTTGTGTAAAAATTCATTGATGTATTTGTTCTTTGTGCTGCGTGGAAGTCTACATCTTTCTCTATAATAAAGTGCAATGCTTGAGGTGACTGGAAGAGGTTACAAAAAAGCATAAGTGGTGTTAGTCTGAGGATACTTGAAGGCTGTCAACAAGTCAGTATGATCAGTGGAGCAATCATGCTCATTCTCAAGAAAGCACCATTTTATAAATATTCTGTTTGCTTATATTCCTTCCAAACTTGTGTTGAATCAAGTGCAAGAATTCCAGACAGATTTCAACATTTTTGAAATTTAAATCCAGTTCAGACTGATGGTCTTTTGGGGTTGGTGTGTTTTGCCTCTTTCTAATCTCAGTTCAGATGGCAGATATAATTTCTGCTATTCATGACTACAGTCAGTGTGGTTTGGGTTATTCATGCAACTTCGATTACAGAGCTTGTGTGTAGTTTTGGATTTTAGGGATTGACATCCATGTGTACAATTGCAGTCACACTGATGATGCAGTTACTAAATATTTACTGTAGTCACTGTGATTTTAAGCCATTGTATGAAGACAATAAGCACTTTTTTTGGGAACAAAATTGATTTAATTGTTTTACCCACAAATTAGTTTCCTTTGTGGTTTCTAGCTTCCCCCAGTTTAAGTTTGGTTTGTTTGGTTTTTTAAATGAAAATGTATTAATTTTTTCATACTTTTTCTTGGTTAAATGCAAAAGGAACAGGCCTAGTTGTGTAGAAACTGTGTCTGAAAAGAAGGCTGCAATATTTAAATATCAAAGTTTCTGGTAGAAACTGAATGGATATTTTGATTTTTTGTCTAATTAGTTGGTTGCTGCCTGAGAGAAAAAAGAGAGATTATTTTGTTTGCTTTTTCATGTATTTACTGAATGCGATATATCCTGAACTATTTCAAATATTTTTGCAGGTTATTGGTTTCAAAAACAGTGCACACAGTAGCTGAGTGGCATTCTTAAATAATATCAAGGTAGTTTCTTTTATGAGGAATGAAAAAAAGGGACATTTCCATTTATTCCCATTTTGTCATCATGATGGTTGCTGTGGAAAACTCCAAGTTTTAAACTTTCTTGTCACACATGGCTGAGGTTTGTAAGAAATAATCATGGGTGTGTGCACCTCTCTACAGACTGTAAACGGTAGAGTTTTATCTTTTCCAATACTTATCTACTTATTATAAAAAAAGAGAAGCATGTTTTTGCCAGGTGGAATTGTTGTATAGCATATTAGGCTGGTAAAAAATTTCAGTAACAGGGCATCACGTGTTTTAAATATTTGAGGTGCCATAATTAATCACTAAATTATCCACATAAATTAACAGCATATTTTTAATATTCTGCCTTTGTAGCTGTGAGAGTTGGTTCTTCTGACAGGGATAAAAACAGGGAAGAATTTTGTTTGCCATTTCTTGGCATGGCCTCTCAGCCTGCAAGTTGATCAGCATTAAAGTCCTGGAACCTAATTCATGTTTTCTTAGAAGACAAATAAATCTCTTGTAAAAGACAATTGCTTAAAAAAGCCCTGAAGGCAGGAAGGGTAGGAGAAATTAATTTTTTTATTGTCCAGTTATTCAGGTGGGTAAGTTAATGTATTGTGTTGTAGCCCCTCTTTCATAAACTACCTTTTATCACCATGGTAAATGTAATTTTACAAGAGTTTTACCCTCTTTATTCTGCTAGTGCAAGTCCCAGTATTGGCTGGGAGAGCTCTTGCCTTCAGAGCCAGCTGGTGCCTCAGGACCAGAGCACACTGCCCACATACCATGAATGCTTCACCACGAGAAGTTCTCCTACCTGCTCGGCCTCCTGAGCCTTGAAATCCTTACAACTGCAGATTTCTGTGCTTGGCAGTCTCTGATGTGGAGAATTAAGTGCAGAGGTATAGGTTTTTGGGAGATTAAAAGCTGAAAATGTAGTGCCCTTTCACCTACAGGGAAGAGTTCTATTTTCCTGTAGCTGAAGTTATGAGGTCTTGCTCCTTAATAAGGATTTTGAAGTGCAAAGAAAGGGTGAATATTCTAGCAGAGATGACTTTTGAACTGCGGACTGCCAGTGTAGGAAGCCCTGTGCATCTTCTGATAAGCTAAAGGAATTGAAGATAAATTCCCACCTCCTTTATAGAATGGAGATCTGAGTCTTTTCAGTGGTCTCCTTCTACCATTTAATATTGTGGACACATTCTGATTCTGAATGCTTGCTGAAATTTTGCCTATGGTTTATATTGTGTGAAAAATGAAGTTTTTGTGTGTTTCCTTTGCATAAAGAAATGCTTTGGGTGATATCTTGTCAGTGTGTTTAAGAAAAGAAGCTAAGTTGCATTGAAATGAATTTCACATCTTTGTGTTACTGCATTATTCAGAATTTGTATTTTGGGGGACCTTTGTTTCTTTCAAGGAAATTTTTTTTAATCTTACGGTTAAAGTGTGAGAAATGCAGTGTAGAAACATCTCAGGAGGTTTTCATCTGCGAAACTGTACAGGTAAAAGCTGACACCATGCACATGTCAAATGGTTCCAGAAGTACTTTACTTCATCTTGAGAAAAATAAATCATATTCATATGAAGTCTGCATTGTAACTGTGATGTGCAGTGTGTTAGCAGCAGATTTGGTGGCTGCCCTTGGCAACACCCATATAATTGCACCCTGACCTATTGGGATAAACTCTGCCTAGACTCAAGTTGTTGATTATTTCTAGGTGGAGAGAATGTGGTTTTGTTGTTCCCTGAAAGACTGGAGAAGAGCTGCTGTCATTGCCAGCACCATCAAGGGCATGTCATTGTTCAATTTGTGGCTTTTTCAGCTGTGAATGGGGCTCTTTGAAAATGATTGACACCTGAAAATTAAGTCCTTGGGTCCTGAGCTTGTAACATCACTGGTAATTTAATTACATGGACAGGTAAGAGCTTGCTTGGAGAAATATTGAGATGGACAGGAATGGAGCAATGAGATTTTTGTCACATCACATTTTTTCTGTCTCTAATTCATCTCGGGTTTTTATCACAAGCCCTGTCTTGACACAGACTACTTATAGTAATTGCCAGAATTTGGCTGCTTCACAGCTTTATTTTAATACAGTTTGGATTACTGAGGTTTTGGATGGTTTTCAAGATGGTGAGTTACTTTGCTTTGAAGTGTCTTTCAGGAAGGATGTGCCAAAATAATTAGTACATTATTTCTGCTTCCAATCCAATGTTGTCCAGGTCTTGCAGATTTGAGGAACTAAACTTGAACTTAATAAGCTTGTGTACCCTTTTCAGGATGAGACAAAGTGAATGAAATGGGTTGAGACAAGTCCATGCCTTAAACACATGTGCAATCCTGCCTGTCAGACATGGAACATCAGGTCAGCCTTTGGAGGGAGCCACTCCTGGTTTATCCTGAAGCAGAGGAAAAATATGAGGAAGGAGAAGCAGAAAAGACACTTTACAGATTAATCTCAACCCCCTCTCCACTGCTCATGCCCTCTGTGCCACTTGATTGTGGTGGGAGGAGGTGAAGGAAGAGGGAATGAAGGATTGATGTTTGACCTGTGATAATAAGTTGAAAATAATCATCTGTCTTAATATTGACCCATGAGCTTTTTCATCTTATTTTAGCACCCTGTTCTGTGGTGGAGCTGGCTGGGTGGGGAGTCCTGACTTCTGGACAAGGTCAACCCACCACAACCATTTGAGGGTAAGATAAAGAAATATATATTTGTTTAAAACATAAATTCAGTGTAATCCTCCTTGGTAGGCTCAGTGTCACAGTCATAACTTCTTTTTTTTTATTGTTTCTCCTAAAGGAGTAGCCTTGAAGTGAGAGAAAAATTCCACCTTCCCTGAGCAAACAAGTGTAATTGGAAACACAGCTGGTATTTACTGCTCTCTGCAGCAGGAAAACTTTGTCTCCCAACAGATTTACAGCCCCACGACAATCAGTATATTTATCTAAAATTATGATTGCCATTTCTGCAGTTACTCTGAAGCAGGAACTGGTTATTATGCGACACGAGTGGTATGGATGGTGAAGCTGGCATCCAAGCAAATTTTAGGTATTTATAGAGTTCCAGCACAGTGAGAGGCATTGTTTTTAAGATTAATGCTTTTTGTAATCAGCTAATTGTCAGTTGTTTTTCTGAACAGCAATCAAACGTATTCTGAAGTTGTGTTTATTTTTGGACTAGTGCACCTTTTGCAAATTGTTCACCACGTAGTGAGTGCTGTACAGGAAATTCAACATCAGGAGCTGCAGAAACTGGAGAGAATGTGGGGTTCCAAATCCTGAGATTTTTATTTTTGTCCATCCTGAGATTGCCTTTCTTCGGTTTCTACAGACTGAGCATGGTTGTGCACACAATGGAATGAGGCAGCTAATGGGTGATGAGCTGTTTTGCTGACAGGCCAGTTCTAAAAAGACAACTCCTCTCATACAGTTCAGGATAATACTGGAGGTTTTCTGAGCAATTACTTGATTCAAACATTCATTGCTTGTGAATGGCATTTGCCTCAGAAAACTGCGTGGAGATCTAATGAAATGGTGAAAAAATAATTTATGCATGCCACATAATATAAATTATTGTGCAGCGCAACCATTCAATTTTCAACAAAAAAAGAAAAGAATAGCTCCTATTTAAAATACACAGTTATTTCTATGAAAACAGATGGTGCTTTTGAGCATTTTCTCTCGCTGAAAGCAGATTTTAATAATTAGCTCAAAAATGGAAGCTAATATTTTTAAAGTGTTGTGCAAAAGAAAAAAAGAATCCTATTAGCAGCGCACATTTCATTATAAAAATGCACTATAAGCAGTTCATGAGCCTAAAACGTAAAATAGGAAGCGGGCTATGTTATGAAATTCTTCACAGCTCTAGACAGAGTAAAAGGATTAATATTTATGCAAAGGCTTTATCCTGTGAAAAGTTATATCTTGATTGATATCACCTTTACACTTCAGTTGGAAGAACATCCACAGCAGATATTAATATCTGTTTCATGGTGGTTTAAATCATAAACTTGCAGATGTAATTGTTAGCAAAATTTCTGCTGTGTCTCTGCACAAGACTGTGCTACAGCTTAACATATGGTGGCACTTAAACAATCACTTATTTGCGTATTTCCATCAACAGCACCAACAAAACACCGAATTTATTGCTGAAAAAACGTATTTAGGATTAAAAAGCTAGGACTGTGACAGGAATGTTGCATCTAGATGGTCTTTAAGGTCCCTCCCAACACAAACCATTTAAAGGTTCTGTGGTTAAAGACTGTGGATATGGAAAATGCAGTTAGATTGGTTATACCAACAGTTCCTTGACACATTCTTATAAACTGAGATTCCCAGCCTATAAACTCATCTGCTTTTCAGTAAGCCAGGCAGTAATCTTGTGTACTGTTTTTAGCAGCCAAAAGTGGTAAATAATCAATGAGGCTCACTGCCTCAGTAAGGGCATGAAATGGAAGATTATGACTTCTGTGTGAAGATGCAGGTTTTCAAATTTAAAGACGATATTCCCACAGGCAAACAAATATCAGACGGTAAAAATCAATTTTTCTTGTATTGTTTTTCTTCTCCCCTTTAAAATGAAATACAGCCCTTGCCTTCAACAGGAAAGAATCGCTAATTTGGTCAATATCATAGCCCATGCTGTGATAGTTCAGAGCTCTGTGATAGTTCAGAACTGGCAAGGATTTACAGGAGGATGGTTTCCTGAGTCCAGTGCATTGTTTGATTGTGCACTTACCATTAGTGGGTTAGTGCATCCTAATTTTTGGGGAAAAGACAAGTCAGAACTTCTCTGAGTTGCTCATTTTTAATGTTCCTGCAGTGAGGAACTGAAATCCTGTTGCAATTCCGTGGGCATCTAGACCCCTTTGAAATCTCAGCTGACAGACACATCCCTGGGGGGATGTCAGGAAAAGAAGCAGAAATACCCACCCTGCCCAAGGGGCTCTGTGCCTTCTCACAAAGGACAGATGTTCTGGTACTTGCCTCAATGTTTCCCTGCTTTTAGCCCACTTTTAACCAGGCAGCTGAGTCCTCAAGGAGAAAAATGAATTTGATTTTGTCTGATTAGAGGGCATGTTTCTGGCTGTTGATATGTATGGATAGCTAAATACTCAAATAAAATTGTGAAAGGAGGCATTACGGGTTTTGTTTGTAAGCTACATCTGAAAATGTTAATCTTAAGATGCACTAAACTGATTGCTTTGAAGTAAATGGTGTTGTGATCAAATGGAGCAACCTTTGGACAATATGCAAGTGTTTACAAATATTCAGACAATATAAATCCTTTTCAGATTTTAATAGGGAGGAAGAGTGAGATGAAGGCTGGTTTACTAAGGTATTCATGCTTGTTCTGCTCTCTCTGCTTGATTATGTGCATTACTACTCCAACTGTGCTTTAAAAACAGTCCCCATATTTTTCTGGTAAGTTACAGCTTACAGACATTGTCTTATACAGTTGCACAACGTTGCACATGTTCCTCTACTTCCAGCTAAATCAGGGAACTGGAAGTGTTACACAATGCTGTCACCTGATGGCAAGAAATGATGGTATTGGAGGCTTAGAACTTAAAAAGAAGGGGTTTTCTCTTGTATTTTTAGCCAGTCTTAATGGCATGTTTGACTTTTGACATTTTGTTAGAATTTAATATCTTTTTTGTTATGTAAAATGGACGATGAAAAATCACTGTTTTCCCAACATTCAGGTAGTAGCTTCACTGTTTTAAGAAGACTGCTCTTGAGCCTCGCTTGCATAATTTAACTTCTGTCATATGTACAGGCCTCAGCTGCAGGTTTGGGTGTCATTGCCTTATACAGGACCAAGAGATAATTAAAATAAAAGATTTGGTATGCATTCTGCAATTTTTAACTGAGCAATTAAGTTAAATCCGGTTCTGCTAGTTATGATAAATACAAGAGATTTCACTTCACACGCATTGTTTGTACACTGGTATTTTTTTGAGATTATCTACTAAAGAGAGAATTTTATTATTCTTATTGGCAAAACCCCCCAAACTATTAAGCTAGAAAATCAGAGGGCACTCGTGCTATGTGAGACACTTTCAATAATATGAAAAAAATCAATCTGTGACTTCACAGGAAGGCACCAAAGCTGCACACACTGATCTGAAAGGTAGGAACTGTAATGTTTGTTTCAAGGAAATGCAATAATTCCTTCCCACTTTCACTGTACCACATTTTTATTAGGAGTTGAGAAGTCAAGCTTCTCAGCTGTGTTAGGAAGAAAATACTGCATCTTTGAAAATTTTGTTTTGCTCTTGCTTGTCATTCTCGTTATTGACCTAAACACCTCAGCTGCTTTGTAGTTTTACCTCTTGTGAACTTCTGGAATAACTTGCCCAGTGTTCAGAACTTCAGATGAGGAAAGAAATCACATATCCTGAATAACCCTGTGATAAATCAGTGAGAATCTAAGCAGATAGCTTTTATTTAATGGCATGGATTGATTTCTCTGTTGAGAAATGTAAGGCAGATCTTTCACAGGTACAAGCTTAAGGTCTGCTTCACTTACACTAATGCTGCTGAATTTGATCACAGTGATTACAGGAGCCTTCAAGGTGGTGGCCAAATCAGAAAAGGCTTTGAGATTTTTCAGGAAACTTACATGGATCTGCACTGAATTGTAATATATTTGAAGGGAAAAAAATATCTTGTTTTCTTCCAGATGCAGAATTCTTATAGAGTTCCTGTAAAGAGTATTAAATCTGTGAGTTTGAGAAGCTGTATGAGGTAGACACTGAATTAGAAAAACTTTTTCACCATCCGATTAAATGGACTTGATATTATGGTTGATTTTTCCCTGATATTTCAAGTTCCCATTCCTGTGTTAGTTTATTAAGTTATTGGAATTTCTTGGTAAGAGAAGCAGGCAGCAATTTTGCAATCTGCTTTCACAGAAAGCACTGTCACCTTTTTCTAATTCAGAATGAAAAACGTGAATGACAGAGGTGGCAGAACTAGAGGTTTGCTGGAGCTCACACTTTTCCAGTGAGCTTTCCAGTTCACATTTAGCCCCATAACCCTCAGAGAAGACCACAGGTTACTGAGCAGTGCCTTGTGGACCAGCATAGGGTAAAAAGCCTTTAATAAAGGGTGTAAGGAACTAACTGCAACTTAATTCCCACATACCAGCATCATAATAATTTTTTTTTCCCCCTAAGATATGTCCTTATATGTGTAGATCCTTGTCTTCCTGGATTGTTAAAATATGGGATTTACACTTTTCAGTTTAATTATTAACTTCTTTATTACATCTTTTCCTAGTAAGTGTAGAATATCACATGTGCCTTAGGGGGGCAGAAGCATGCTGGAGAGCTTCAGGGGCTGTCACCTTAGATTTCAGCAAAGATAAATGGGATATGTCTTCATCAAAGATCCCAGCAATCCAAAGGAGAGGAGTCTGTCACAGCAATTGGCATTTGAAGTTATTATCAGACAAAGACTCCGTTAGAATAGTTAGCAGAGCGTGGAGAAAATTATTTTCATAGTGACAATTAATCAAGTACCAGGACAAGCTGCATCAGGGTAGGAATTCCTAATCCAGAGGTACTGCTCTGGTTTCCAGCTTTCCAATCAAGAAGCAGCCTTAAAGAAACCTGTGCATTGTAAGTGTTTGTGCATTAAATCACTGATGTAAGCACACTGTCCCCTTTAAAAGCAGAGTGTGTTCTGACCCTCTGAATGCTGAGTTCCTAGTGAGGACAGAAGTGACAGAGTAGCTTTTCTGACAGCACCAGACTGCATCAATTACAAAACTTGTTTCTAGCCTGGATTGGCCATGCTTTTTCCAGAAAAGCTTTGGTCTACAGAGAAGCTCATATTTTTTTCCCTTGCAGGGATGGGGTAATTTAAACTGTTTTCTTGAGTGGAAATTTTTCCCAACAACTTTTATGTATTCAGTTAGAGATTCTATCACATTTATTAGTGTAGTTTAGGCTTAGGAGTTGTCTGAATCACAGTGCTGATTGTTTGTTCTCTGCTGCTTATAATAGCAAAAAATTCTGAACAGTTTCAGTGCATGTTGTTGTTCAGTTTATACACTCTTTATACAAAGTGTGAGGGGTGTTTAAAATCTAAGCTGCTCACAAGTGAGCAGAGACTTGTTGAATTTAGCCAATGGGGCATGCTGTGTAAAAAACTGTATCCCAAACTGCCTCCTTCTTGAGAAATGGCTGTATGGGAGAAAGGCATTCCTCAAGCCTTGCGAGGAAAACATTCCTCTAATTGTTGAATAATTAAAGTTAATAATGTGTAGTTCATATGGTGACTTTCTGCCCCATTTGTGCTGCTCCAGTGTGGAAAATGTAGTGGGAAGCAGTTATTGCAGTGTTTAATTCCTGATGTCCTCAGTCAGTTTAATTTCTATCACATAATTGGAGATTTCAGATTTTCATGTAAGCAAAGTGGATGAGGCATAAATAGGGAGGGGGAGAGGAGGATCTGTGCTGCCATTGCCATGCACTGTGACAATGGTGATGAGAACCAGCTTTTACTCCCTTCTTGTTATGATCAGTTTTAGACTTTTTTGCTTTCTAAACCACTAACTGGCAGCTGTGGTCATCCCAGAAAGCAGGTTACTCCTATTTCTTATGTGGTGGGAGGGAGAAGATCACCAGATCTTGTAGATTGATAAAAGCAAGTATAAGATCTTGTAGAGGTCAGAATCAGAACTGTGGGATGGCTTCCATGTGAGGAACACCTGCTTGAAATCTCTTCAGTCTGGAAATGCAAGGACTGGGTGGAAGGCAAAGAGGGCAAGGAGGGTTGAAGAAATGATGAACTCTGTGATGTAGTAGCTGGAGGGCCTCAAATGGAGCAGCAGGTCCTGGTTTTGAAACAAAAGAAGGGACACTTCACACACTGTGGCTCATCTGTGTAACTACCTGCAGTGGAATTTTGAGATGAATCCCCATGAAATCTGAGTTGTGGAGCTTTGAAATGCAACTTGGCTTTTTTCTGAATGTCACACTTTTGAGGATCAGGCCTTTGGTCCAAACAGTGGATACCAGAAGCAGCTGTGGGGCAGCACCAGATAACAGTAAGTATAAACCAAGTATAGGAAGCAGCAGTTGTATTGTATTGTGGTTGTGCCTTGTCACTCAAAGGGCTCTGAGTTTTCAAATACACTTAGAGAAGTTTCATTATCATTCAGCAAAAGGAGTCTGTTGGTGCTGCTTTCTGTAGGAGCTCTTGGACACTCTGGGTCTGGGAGAGGGGAACAGGAATATCACGACATCACATCAGTATGTTCTGACAACTCCTCCCTCTCTGCACAAGATGCAGCTGCTGGAGAGAAGAGAACCAGGTTCTTTGACTTAAAAATTCTATATACATGAAAAGACGTAATTACATATTATTACTGAAGAGATATCCAGACACCTTCTGGTTGCTAAAGTCCAAATTAAATTTGAGTGTCATGGCAAGTATATAAAAAATAAAACATTGAAATTTTTAGACTCTAATTTATCCAAGTATTCAGTCTCTCAAGCCCTGATAGAATATGATTGGCAGTGTAACCCTTTCTAGGAATCTTTGTCTAGATGAGTCTTTTTGCCAAGTTTAATTACCCTCTCAAGACCTTGCAGCATTGGGTTCTGAGTGTATCATGGTCAGCTTCTGCATCCTTCTCACTGATCTCTCCTCTTGCTCAGCCTGTGCAAAGAGGGAGTCAGCTCTGTTGGCACCAGTGAGTTCCAGCACAGCAGAGCGTGCTGAGCCAGACAGGAGGGTAATGTTTATTAACAGTAGGAGTGAACCAGAGATCCCCGGGATAAAAGGAGAATGGGAGTAAAAATTTCATGTGACAAGGTAAAGATGTTATAACAAGATCATGCTTATAGGCAATTTAAACTTCTGTAAAAGGTATCTCAAAGTTCATGAGACATGACATGCTAGTAATTGCAGTAAATAATCATTTTATGAGCAATTGTGTGATAGTAACTCTGATAAATTCTGTTTCTCCCACACTGAGGTCACTTTCTCCCTGTCTGTAACACATCTTGTGACTAAGTTTTCTTCAGCTGTGAAGTGATGGAAAATACAGGAGTGATACCTTTGGAGAAGGTGGAGTGGAAATGCTTAGGAGGAAAAAAATCCGAAGAAGAGAGAGTGCTAAAGGTAAATAAATAGGACTGTTATGATACTCAGTGTTTAAGGATTGCACAAAAAAAAATAAAGGGAGAGAAAAATATTTATAGAGCTGTTGAATTGCTAAAGTTGGTTTGGTTTCATTTTCAGCGCAGTGAATTGTGGAGCATGTAGATCCTTAAGAAAATTTCAGTAGGAGCAGCTCATGTAAGTAAATGTTAATTCAATTGAGTTGGGCATTGCCTGCTTAATATGCCCAAAAGGTGGGGAGGCTGGGGTGTAGCTGGTCAGTAAAGCCAGGGACAGTCCAGACACTTGATGGCAAGTGACATCTTCTTCCAGGTGTGTCCTGACTGGATCTACAGGCACTGCTGTTTTAAATGAGAGCATGAGACTGACTTGAGCCGTGTAAACTAAAACCATCCGAAAGATAGAAACTGAAACTGGTCTGCTGTGCACTTTAATGCAAGCAGGAGGTTTTTCTTCACTGGGGTTGTCACTGCACTGCTTAGGCTTTATTTCATAAGCTGATACTGTCCTAATTTAAACTTTGACTTCCTATTACAAAGTATAAATCAGAAGATTAAAAACCTCCCGCTATAGATTTTTTAATAGAAAGTGACAGTTTAATTTGGCAGACTTGAGCTGAAAGGATGCTTAAACCTAGTAGAGAGTGCCAGCATCAGCAGCTCCAGAGTAGCTGAAAATGAAAACAGAAACATGAATAATTAACAGATAAGCTTGAGTTCCTCAGATATTTTGCAATTACTTACTTTGCAAAAGTTTGCTTCTCCATTAAATCATAGAGTTCTATTTTTGTAGTCAACCTGATTTTGCTTACTGAAAAATAGTGGATGTGTGACACTGGTATTTTACAATGAAAGTCTGGGATTTGTTGTTTTTATTCATTTAATGAAAAAGTGCAGTTTTGGAGGGAAGCTCATTTTTTTGACCAATAAGTAATTTAATTCCTTGCTGTCATATTGGTGTTTCTTCGCCAAAATACAGCAACCTTTGCAAATACATTCATTTGGGTTTGTTGGTTTCCATGAGGCCGAAGAAGCTTCAGTTTTTAGGTGCAGTAAGTAATTCATGAGCAGTTGTAGCCCTGTTGACAGGACATTCCAAACCAGGGTGCAGCTTTATGTAACAACGAGCTGCTAAACATCAGAGTTATTCCATGTGCTTATGGGAGACAGCAGCGAGGCAGCTATCATCGTCATAATGGCAGAGAAAATACTACTTCTTTTACTATTTATACCATCTATTTTGTAGCTGTGCAACAGCTTCAGGAGGTGGGATATGATTCAGCCAGATGGTGGAATCAAAACAGCCAGTTTCTCCTGCAGGGAGATGACTCTGCAAAATCCGTGCTTTGGAAGCTTTTATTTTTCAGCCTGCAAGAGATTTTGTTAACCCAGATGGTGATTTCAGTTAAGAAATTTGTTTAGAGCATTCTGTTGGTAAAATCTAGGCAATTTTGCTTTGAGAAAAAATATTTATGCCTGAAAAACTGTGATTTTTTTCCCCCCTCCTTGTGTCACCTTACCAAGTAGGATGACAGTCTGGTTTTGATCCAGTTTCCTCTTCATAATAGCCTAATTTGGAAAATGTTTCTTATTGGAGGAAGGTAGCTACTTTTTATAGGAAACAAGAGTAAATTTAACTTGGGTTCTGCTGCTCTGACTTCCAATGTAAGTGTATTTCTAACAGCAATTACCAAACTGAAGAGAAAAAGTGATGCCAGTTTTCCTATTTTATCCAAAACTGGGTTAATATTTTTTGTATGAAAATCCTGCATTTGATGTTTACTATGCTGCCTTCCATCTCCCTTGCATAACACCATATATTGATATTACCATTTTATACCTATTTTGGATCTCTCACAGATGATTTACCTCCCAAATTGTTTATAAAAAAGAACACCCTGTCTCTTGCTGCATGTAGCTTTTTGGTATTAGTGGTTTTTGTGTAAGAGTCAACTCAGGGGAGTAAAATTCCTCCATCACTGTAAAGGGTAAGGAGTATTGCAGAAACAATTCAAGCATGATTTTTCTCCCAAGGTTAAAAAAAAAAGTAATGAAGGTCTCAACTTTCTGATGACAATTTCATTAAGGTGTAATTAAGGAGGCAGGCCTAAGGAGGTATTCTAGTGAAGCATTATGAAATCTAAAGAAGCCACAAGTACTATCAGTCTGTAATTATCCTGAGGCATAAAGTCAAATGAAAAATTTAAAAAAATCAAACCCAAGCAAACAGCCCCGTCTATATATTTGTAAGTCAATCAAAGCAGGGGAATTGTAAATTAAGGGAACGCATTATTTGGCTTCTGACATAGTGTGAAGGGTATTTTTAGCAAGTGGAATTACTGAAGTATGATACATAGTATTTCCTTGTTTTAATGCTGCTTATATAATACCATAATGAAAGAGAAAAAGTACAGAACTGAACTGCTTTCAGGCTTAACATAATTAAGCCGACAAATGTTCTTGTTCTTTTCTTTAAATGTCAGATTTGGTTCTCATTATTTTAAGAACTTTTGCTAAGAAGCAATTGGTCAGGCATAACTTTGAGCAGGCATTTTGGTCCACAAGCCTTAGCTTCTCAAATGCTAATCCCAACTATATTTTATTACCCTTCTTATTAATGTAAGAAGTATCATGGTGTCACTTTTCTTATTTTTGCTGTCAGTGAAAAGATTCCTGACAAAGTACAGTTCTTGCTGCTTGCATTTTGTGACTGTTTTCACCTTGAGAATACATTGACAACATTGCTTAGAGATAAAGCTGACTTTGTTATTGGAGTAAGAAATTCATGTTTGGGACTGGAGAATTTGACACGATTTTTTTAAAAGACCTATAGCTTTGCATTACTAAAACTAAAAAAATTCCTTGTTGTGTTTGACCACTTAAAAAGAATCTGTTTAATTGCTTTAAGGAGTTCCTTGTAGAATGTTTGAACTAGAGAAGGTGATTTTGAAAGGAAGAGTATACAACTCCAAAATCCTGCAGGAGACACTGTTAACACTTCATCAAGTGCTTTATCAAGCTGAAGCCAATCCAAAATCAGCAGCGTTTGCTTTTTCTATCCTGAAATTTGTAAGCTAACCATGTTTTTAAAGGTAACATCCACAATTTCAAAAGATTGAGAGAGACCAAGAAGTAACTCTATTGCCAAAGAGTTTTGTGTGGAAATACATAGATGTGAAGATAAAGATCAGAAAAAACAGAGTAAAGGAATTGCAATTGGTGTCACCTATTAAGTGAATTTTGATGCAATATTCAGAGTCTAATTAAACAGCTTCTAGCAGAGTTTTGGAGGTAAGTTATTGCTTTTCACAGGAACCTGGAATTATTATTGAAAAATAAAATACCCACGTTATGTGAAATTAAAGCAGCTTACTAGAAAGTAACAGGAATTGCATTTTGATGATAGCTCATGGTACCTTCATCACTTCACTCTCCATAGGGTGGTGGATGTGTTACATCTTCCGTGGAGAGTACAGTCTGTACTATGGTGCAGGGAATGCAGTCTGTCTGAAAGCTGGATAATGGGATGAGTAACAGAATGGCATCTGCTCTGAGTTACTGAGGTACTGTCCCTGGAGGAAGGACACAAATGTAACTCTTACTGCCTCAAAAAAAAGTCTTTCACAACAGTTTTTTGGTAGAAATGGTGGTCTTTAGCTGTTCATTGTCAATAAGTGTCTTTTGGTTTTGTTTTTTTTTTACTTAAACCTCATCCCTGCATTTGAATCTTACCTAAACCCTTCACCCGAGAAGCAAGGCATGATGGATTGTTTTCTGAGTGCAAGGATTCAAAAATAATCAATAGATACTGGTTTTTTCTTGTTACTTGCTAAATGGGATGCGTTGTTTCTTGAGAGAAAAATATATTTTCCATTTCTTTATGTGTGTGTTGTCCCTTGAGGGAAAAGCAGAATACTATCAATCTGCAAAAATTTGAGGAGATTTTGAAAGTTTGCTTAAGTGGCTGTCCAAGAAGAATTCCTTTGTCTAACTTGTCAGGGTGGAAGCAGGACACGATCTGGGAAACACTGATAAAACGTGACAAAGAGCTTTTAGCGTGTTTGATGTGTCATGCAAACGGAAACAAATGCTGCTGCATAAAGCAGGGAGATGGAAAACGAGTCCCCAAAACAACAGAATAAGCAAAAGGACTGTGTTTAGCCCTACTGTCCTTTTAAGCTGTCTGAGAGCATCGTGCAAAACGCAGCACCAGTCATTTCTCAGCTGAAACACGAAGTGTACGACGTGCCAAGTAAACATTGAACAAATGCCAGCAGCCTCAGGTTTACACCTAGTGAGACTGAAGTCAACAAGGATCTCATTAAGCCGCTCAGGGAAATGTTGAGGCAGGTATGATGCACAGTAATTTGTGAGCATGGATCTTACAAAGCAGAGGATGTATCTGCTTATTCCAGATGACACCGAGGCAGCTGGGTAGTGCTCACCAAACCGAATCAATTTACTTCAGAAGACTCCGAGTGAAAGGCATTTCTTCTGTTGGCATTTTTGGAAATGCAGCTGAAAAGTACTAGACTGGCTGTTTTTCAGTATCAGACACTTCCATTTGTGCTCAAGAGAGAGAAGAAGATTAGTTTGGGGTTTTTTTTTTTTGCTTTGGGGGAAAGAAATCCTTCAGTGTGTAGGAAGTTGCTGAACAAATACCTAAACATTTTAAAATGGAATCAAGATGCAAATGGTTACAGCACAGGGAAATGTAGTGCAGCTGTATCTTTTGATATGAGGAACAGAAAAAGAATGATACATTGGAGCACAATTTCACACTTTCTAGGAATGAACTGAAAAACGGAGAATTTCTGTAACAGGACTTATCAGTATGTAATCAAAACGTAGAATTTGTGTGAAGTTCTTCAAGACTTCTGGTTTTGATATAGGAGCTCTCTTTGGCAGCTAACAAAAAGTAAGTAGAGAAATGCCTGATGATCTGTGTGTAACGTTGGGAGCCTTTTGTTCAAATTTAGGAAACCAATACAGAAATTGCTTTCTTGGTGTAACTGCACCACTGTGAAATTGTCAGCTGGCAAACACAGCAGTCGGTGTGTGTTAATAACCACTAATAACATGTGCTCCCAAAGGAAGGGTTATCAGTGGCTCCAGCATATTTATCCAGGTATGAAAGAGATGGATGGAAACAAGCTTTAAATACCAGCCAGTGTGTGCATTTCATGACTCTCTATTTTAATGCTAAATTCTTCTGTTAGGAGGCTAACACGTGGATCATCTCTCCATATCTCTCCAAGCACCCATCCTGTCTCCCACTGGAATATACATTAAGCTCATCTACTGTGAAATAAATCCTCAGAAATCTCTCCAAAATAGACTTACAGGTGTAATGGATTGAATTAAAACTGAGTGACATACATTCAAAAAAAAATACTTGGTAAAAATAGTTGATCCTGATGAAAGGTATAAATACCTTGCCTGGAGCAGAGATAACTTTGAACTATAAATAATGTAATACATTTTAATCAGTTTTACTGCAACAATTTTAATCTATGAAATAAGCTATCTTGGAAGCTCTTTTCAAGTTGAAAGAAGGGTATAATTTGCTTGAATAGTGTTTTAGTAGTTAAATCTCCTTAGTTTGGAACCTGGGGAAGCTTGTAATGGTGTATTCTCTTTCCTTCTCTGTGTAACAGCAGCTGAAAAAAGACTTCTTGAGCACTTGCCTAAAGTGGTACCAAAAGCACAAGTTTAGATGTAAGCTTCTTTCTTGTCACAACAGTGCTGAGGGACCAAATTTAATCCAGAAAATCATGCAAGATTTACTAGAGAACAACTCAGTTTTGAGCAGGGCATCACAGCATTGGACCTGCTTGCTCCTACTTACAGTAGAAAAGGTGGTAGCTAACCTTTAAATTTAAAATCACTGCAGCCATTGTTATCATGGATTTTCCAGACTTTTCAGTGTGCCTTGTGGTTCCATCTCACTCTGAGTTGTGGATCCTACTCCAAGGTCATTACACAGTGTTTCAGCACCCTCTATAATGCTTAGTTTCCCAGCTTGAGGCTCTGGACAGTGACTCTGAGTGTGTAACCACTGGGATCACTGGTGCAATGGAGCAGCCTGTGTTAGTGCTTGCTGTGCTTTTGGCCTGTTCTTAGGAGAAAGTTGGCAGGGGACTCCTTCCCTTGAAAAGGAGGAAGGCCTCTTTGAAATTATTTTCAGAAGGATGTACTGTTTTCTCTTCTCTGCCTTCTGTGAAGTCCAATTAGCCTTGTCTTTGAGATCTAAAGTAGTGTGCTGAAGGTATTAAAAACCCAGGTAGAGAGATAGAAAAAACAATAGGGCACCAAGTATGTTTTGACCCAACTCTGCTGCTATCTATATCCAAGGTACTTAAATCAAAACTCGGCCACAGGTATATCTGGAAAGAAGTTTAATCTGTAACTGAGAACAGTGAAGTACTTGAATGGGTAACAGATGCATAGAACTTTTTCTTTTGTCAATACAGACTTCATGCAGTTACACTGCTTCTATTTCTTCCTCCCCACAAAGGTTTAGAATGTGTCAAGAACAAAAGGTGGGTTTTTTTTTTTGTTTTACTTGTAATTCCTTCTAGCATAAAAGTGTATTTTCAGGTAATACTAATTTTTTTTTCTTTTTTGCATAGAGTGCATAGCTGCCAAAGTTTCTTCTAATTTGATGTACAAATAAACATTTCAAGGGCTAAAGTGTAATATTTAAGGGTTTTTTCCCCTGCATACATTTCAGTGTGATTGTACTGTCTCTTGTGAGCTTGCAGTGTGCTCTACCTGGGAATAAGCTTTGACATTCTGTCTGTCACCTGGCATTAATTGTCCTCTGGTAAATGGTATTTCTAGCAGTATTAAACACATTAGTGAACTAATTGTCGAGGAACAAGACAATTAGGATAATTTGCCTTGTGCATTGCCTTTGGGGAAGTGTCTCATTGACAGGATTGATGTGGGTAAGGTCAGTGTCCCAGTGTGAATTCAGCACTGCTCTCCTTTGGCATTCTGAGCTGTACTTACTCTGGCACTGGCTTACCATCTCCATCTTCCTGCTGCCAGCTAATGGGTTAGATAGTATCTCGAAATAAATGACATCTTCAGGAGGCCTCACAGTTGTGAAAACGGGACTAAAGTCCTAGGAAAACTTGTCAAGCCCCTGACTGGCAGTGCTTTAGTACCTTATTTCAGTCTAAATCATTACCACCCTCACTTGCAGAATCTCACAGAATACAATCCATGGAACCTCTGTGTACGCTGAGGGAAAAGGGACAGGAGCATGCTTGGTGCTTCAGCCAATGTTTTATCAGTGTTCCAAACTTCCATTTCTTTCAAGCTAGAGAATACTAAATCACAGGTGTCACTGTTTTTTTTGGTTTTTTTTTTAATGTGCTAAGCTGGTTACACCTAGTGCCTTAGGAGAGAAGCTCTGTAATGGTTATGCTGTAAGAGAAACTTATTCCCCTATTGTTAATCCTTCTTTTTGAATAGCTCAGTGAGGCACTGCACCTTACTTAGACAAGAAAAGCAGCAATGGACATGGCAGAGCAAGGAAAGTCAGCACTTCCCTCATCTCATGTGCATTCATTATAAAATCAATACAAATGTAAGTGCTGTGGAACAAGGATGAAGCAATCTGAGGAGTAGGGTTCTCATGCTTTTGTATTTTAATGACAACCTTTCTGCAGCAGCTTTAATATAGGTCCATCCCAAAATAGACACCTAGAATAGCCATTGTTACAGGAATAATTTCACCCAGAGGGAGGAGAGAGTTTAAAATATCTACAATGTGCAGTTCATAACAGAGCAAATGCTGACTCTACTATAAAATGCCAGGTAACTTCAGTAACTGTAATAAGCAGAATTTATTTAGGGACAATGAAAGGCAAATATTAACCTTGACAAATGGGGTGTCAAAAGGACAGGATTTAACACAGAACTGAAATGGCAAAATGCTGCTTTTCTTTTCTGCTATTCCAGTCCTGAAGGGAGAAGGGATTCATTACTAAATTTTGGGGTTTTGTCAACTCAGTAGCCTTCTAACTAAACAGAACTTTAGTGCTTAGGTAAGTTTTTCATGTTAATTTATTTTGTCCCTTCCACTTACAAATTTCTAGCCTTATAGTCTGCTTGGATGTTCTTTCTCTTTCTGTATTATCACAGGTTCTGGGAGATTTCTCTTTGTTACTTGATTTATGATAGCATAATGAGCAGTTTAATTGGCACTGAATAAACTGAGTGATGATAAAATAGCTCTACTGACTTTATAAAGGCAAAAAAATTACATAAAATGTTCTCCTGTTATTTGCCTTATCTCTTGAAATATCATAAACCACATATTCTTAGCTTTATCTGCTAGCAAAAACGTTATGCTCTCTGTTATACCAGAAATCCAGGCCATTAAAATCCTGTGTCCAACAACTTCATGGAGAAAAGGCCTTTGTTTGAAACAAAATACCAGTGAATATTTGCGTTCATTTGCAGTCAGTTCAGGTGCACGTAGAATTTTGATGGAGTCCATTTATTCCAAAAGAAAGGGCTTTTGACAGTTTATGCCAAGGACTTTTGGATAATTAATTGTAATGGATACTGTAAAGCTGAAAGCACTTTATTTGTGCTGTCATGTGCATTTGGGGTAGTATTAAAATAGTTTTTCTTTTTGTGCATGGTGTAGGGAAGGAGATGATGGCTGGCTGGCATGCCACATAAATGGGCTGCTGCATTCACTGGAGCAAGAGGTTTCCATCATAAAGCCACTGGTATTTAATTGTGCAGATGCAACACAAAAGTGCTTAATCCAAACACTTAATGACATAATTGTTTAAATGAGGTGTGCAGGTTCGCTGCGGCCAGGACCAAAATTAGGTTTTTAAAGTCGGAATTTAGAGTAGAATTTTCTAAACTGAAGTTTTGAGCTGCAGGAGAGGGGCACAATCCTTTTCGTAAGGGTCGTATTTTTAAGGTAGACAACAGAGTATCTGTTAAAATTGGCTGAGAATATTACATAATGTCAGCACTGACCTGGTTTATCCTTCTGCTCTTTTGGTGCTTGCAATACTGGGCAGATTCCTTTTCTTCCCTCCTGTGTCATTACTGTGGCATGTGTTTCCCAAGCTGCTTGTCAGCCAGAAATGCCAAAGAGCAGCTTATCTGTCATTCCATCTTATTTACAGGCAATCAAGATTTATATTGATTTCTACCTCCTGTAAAATTTTTGTGCTTCTGATGCGGCAAGAGCTTTTTAAGAAATGCGCTGCAATAAAAGAATTCCCTTTTAAAAAACAGTGCATTGGAAGAAGACACAAATCCATGAACATCCAATGTAAGAAAAAGTTCTCTAAGTGAGTTTTGTTTGCAAATGCTGGACTGGTGATTATCAAAGTGGCAGCAAAAATGTTCTTTGATACAGGTAATGGCAGCCAAATTTGTGTAATGCTGCATTAACTATAGAATATTTGAGGAAACTGTATCCCTCTAATAATAAGAAAAATAGTATAAAAGTATAAAAGCAAATTCAATGTCATAACTGTAACCATTGACAAATTCACTGGTTTTTCTGTGTTCTCAGAAGGTTTTTTTTTACCTCTATAAAAGCTTTCTCTAGAGCTGTAAAGTGTTTTGGGGATGCTGATTTTTTTTTAGGCGTGTTGCAGGTAGATGCACTGCAAGGACCTGTGTGACCTGAGGTCAATCAAAGCAGCAGCACAAGTGGCAAGAAGTGATCCTGAACAGCGAGGCTGAAGGGGAACAAGCAGTGTGAGACACCAGTCATGTTGTTTTCCTTAAGCTGCTGTGCTGGCAGCAGCACGAAAACGTGTCCTCAAAGCAAGGCAGATTCCTGTTTCTGCAGGGTGACAGAATCCCAGCTGCTGCAGAGGCTTTGGCACTGCACATCACCCATCTCCAGAGGTGACATGTGAGGAACATGTGCATCTGAATATTTAATATGGTATCACGTAGTCTTTGCTTATCTGCTGTGAGCAAAAGGCAGCTCCTCCATGGCACTGAGTATTCTGATGTTCTAATGCTAGTCAAGTTAACACTTTACTTTAAACGTTCCTGTTAAAATATTCAATCTGGCACTAAAATAATTCATTTTGTTTTAATGTAGCCATGAAGTAAAACATAAAATTGTGCAAACTATAATAGATTTTTTTTTAAGGTGTGTAGGTGTTTCAGCGACTAAACCAAGATTCTTAAAAGCAGTATTTCACAGGTATTCTACATTTCTTCAGGGAGAATGTGCATTTAATGCTGGAGTAATTTAAATTAGAGTTGTTTCCAGGTTGTTAACTGTGACGTGTACTCAGCTGGCAGTGTCTGTACAATGGAGTGCCTGCACCTCATAGAGTACCAGGTACAGGGAAAACCAGGAATTGGTTTATTTTTGCATTAAAGCAGTGGCCTAAGAGTAAGTGAGTGGCATATTCAGTGGAAAGCCTAAGAGAGATCACATTTTTAAAGAGTTTCTTCCCTTCTTACTGCTAGAAGGGACAAACAATCCAAACTACTAATTGGACATAATCGTTTCAAGGATATGTAAATAGAGCAGACAACATGCAAGCAGTTGCAGTTATGGGCTAATTATCTGTTGTTTCCAGTTTAAGGGGTGGTTTCTGGAGGCACAGAAGCAAGGAAAACAGCTTGGAAGGGGTCTTTGTTTAGACAGAAATCTTGTGTCCAGGTAGCTCTTCCAGAGATCCAATTAATCTGCAGATTGGTGTGTCAGACAGACCAGAGCATTGTAGGGTAAAAATGTGATGAATTTGAGAAGAATATGATTTTTTAAAAAATATATATATTTTATTAAGCACAATTCAGACCAAGAAAAGAATCTTGTTAAACTCCTTCAGATGTCTGTAGCTCATCATTCCAACATCAGACACTCCAAAGTTCTTCAGCCTTCATTTGCACGTTTTGTTGTGCTCCTTCAAGATGTTCAAAGATTAAAAAGTCGTTCGTAGCGCAGTGCATGAGCCTTGGAGTGTCAGAGTTTAAAGAGGAATTTTGTTGTTGTTGCTGTTGTTGACATTTGTTAGGCTGGTGCTAAAGGAATGGGATAGGGCTGGTCTCTGTGTTAGGAGGTGAGCAGTTAATGCAAGCGAGATGGGAGGGAAGCAGATTGGAGTGAGATCTTTCCCTGAGGCAAACAGAGCAGCTGGAAGTGGGGATGCAGAGGATATCTGCAGGATGGACCCTGTTTTTAACAGAGATAGCTCCAGGAAGACCTTTATTATCTCTCTGAGGACATCCATTGACACAGAGGCCTCTCTGTAATAATGTGACCTCTCTGTGATAATGAAGAGTGCTCACAGACAAATGTGACATCATTAACACACTTTTTAATACTTTTTTGTTGTATGCCTTCTGAGTCTGGCAGCTGGAAGGAGCCTGGTGGAAGGAGCACTGTGTGACTAATGAGCTGTCTGTGGAACATCTGCACTCTCAATACCTGCATCTCCACTGAAAATAGTCTGGGAACCTGGGCCTTAATGAGACTTCAGACCACACACCTAGAAAAGGTTACCCTGTCATTTCTAATAAATTGGCTGCTGGTTAATTTTTTTATAAATTGCTTTTCTTTAGTGCTTGGATAATTCTGATCTGCCACCACCTATTCAGCTGCATTCTGCCTGATTTTACCTTAGTATAAGATCAAGTTAAACAGGTACTTTTAGAGATGCTGCACTAATTTTCATTTCTTTTAAGCTCATTCTAGTGTCAAACACTGTCTTGCATTAAGTTGTTTGACGTAGCATTAAAATAATAATTACTAATACTTAAATAAATATCAGTCTTTAAAACAGCAATAATAGAGTCATAACAAATATTATTTCAGGGAATATATATAAATGATATATATCTATTATATAACCAGGGAAATGTTATAAAAAACTGTCATCCAAGTGTACTGGCTAGTTATCTTGCAGTACTGCATCTTGCAAGTGTAATTGAATCCCATCACCAAAGATTATCATCTTTTGCCGGTTTTAAGTGTAAGGAACTACTTGCTCCATGTCAGTTATGGTCATTATTAAATGTAAGTAACTGGTGATATTATTTATATTTTTATCAGCAATAAATGCCTTTGGCTGTAGGAATAAGTGTTCTTTTAACTATATGTGGAAAATCAGAAATTATCTCTCAAGTAATTTATTAGCACACTGTAAATTTCTAACCATACTGTGCAGATTTTATTTCTGATGAGTGCAACTTGTTGAGTGATTCATAGTGCTGACAACACTAAGCTCAGCAAGTGCATTAAGTGCTGCAACTTCCTTTTGAGAAAAAATAGTGCTTTATGTTATCAAATAGCCATAAAACTTGCAATCTCAAACCTATCCATTGCTGTTAGCTAATCAGACTCATTCTTCCATGGATAATATTTTCAGATAGTGTTTTAGTAAATTGCATGTTTTATTGCTTTTGTAACACAGTAACCATCTTTCCCTTGATGATTCACCAACATGAACAAGTCCCTTTAGAATATGTAAATCTTTGAAGGGAAAACATGTCCCCTTCTTTCACTGTGCAAATTCATTTAAAAATTCCATTTCATTGTTAATGACTAGAATAAAAAGGAAAGCTCTTGAATTAGGAAAAGAATTATGGCCAAGGTCAGAATTAGCACTCAAAGCTGTCAGCAACCCTGAAGACATAAGATTTGCATCAACACTTCAGCTATTGCCAGTTTCCATTTAGTGGCTTTGTAATTCCTGTCCCATGGTATTACACTGGCTTTCAGTTTTTGAACTTCTCCTAGAAAACTGGGTGCTTCCAGCAAACAGTCACATGAAGGACTGAGCCAGGGAAAGTGTACTATGGGAATTTGCTCATCTTCTTTCTCACAGAAAAGTGTTGGGACAATCAGATTGAAAACAGAGACTTGGCTGGCGAGCAAGGAAAGGCACCACAAACCAAAGGTGCTGCCCTACAAACCAGTCCCTTTCTTCTCTTCTCTCTCCCATCTTCTTGCCTGTCACCTCTCCTGTGACAGGGACAAAGATGGAAATGAAAAGTGAAGTGCCAGCCTTTGAGTGTTTTACAGAATGAAAAGGATTCCGAGTGCTTGAGCTGAAGGAAGCCAGTAGGAGAATAAAGGGTGCCATAAAAAAATTGTGAGTGCCTCTGTGTTCATGCTGAAAGTTATTATTTAATAACCCTAAGTTATTAGTGCAATTGTGTCCATATTAAAAACAAGTCATTTTATTGACATTTGATTTGGAAATCAGCTTTATTAAGACTGGGAATAATTGTCCCAGGTTATTTATCTCAGTTTAATAGTACAACAGCACACATATCTGCAGTGTGTATTCTCATTATTAAAGGCTCTTAGAACAAATATTTAAATATCTAATAATTGGGAACTTGACAGTTATTAGAATGTAGGCTCGGGGAGGGCTGTATAATGCTCTTTAATGTAACTTGATGGCATCAAAATGAAAGTTTCATTAATTCCATTATTGGAATGCCTTAATGGAAAATTATAAATACACTTCCACCTTCCAAGTCTGAAATGTGTTATGGTTGCATTTGCTCAAATATATGGAGCAAAAAAAGAAAAAAGGAATCTTGAGTTTTAATTTATTTTACCCCTTTCCTGCGCAGGGCAAACAGACATGAGTTCATTTAGATGGCAACATCTAAGTATTTCTGCTTAGGAATAGAGTTAGTGCTAAATGTGCCTGACTGACAGATGGATAGGCACAGACATTCTTCATTCTGGAAAAACTCACAGCAGAATCCTCCAAACTGAAATTTAGGATAAAATCCTTCTGCACATTTTCTGCTTTTCTGCTCTCAGAGAGGATAGTGGGCTGATACAGAGTTCCTAAAGAATCTCCAATGCCAATATCAGGAGATGCAGATAAAAGCAAGACAGGGTGTTCATAGTAATTTTTTTCCCATTTAAATTGAAAGAGGGAGCTCTCTCAGCTTGCTGCTGCTCTGTGGAAGAGCACATATTGACAAATGACACTCTTTTAATGCTTTCTGACAATAACACCCCTTTCTGCCAATTCCTGCTGCCAATAATAATGACTGCCTGCTTTAGCAAACAACTAATGAATGTCTCCAAATGACCTTTCAGCAACTTCTGTCAACATTAACTACTCTGCAGCATTTTCACCTTCCCTGGAAGTTGCTGGTGCTTCGTTTGGGGTGTGTAAAGGTAAGTGACATGAGGATTGGATGGCATTAGTTCTGCATCTTGTGATGAACACACGAGGTTATAGTGACAGATGACTTCTAGGGATGGAGAAAGGTGCTTGCCTGTGTGCAAGTTCCTCCAATAAAGGAGATAAAATCCACACAGGAGTTGTTCTGACCTGTGCAAACAGAAGGGAATGAGCTTTAGAGACCACTGGATAACATGAGGGTCATGTTGTTCAGGTTCCCTTGAAACAACCACAAGCGTGCAGCTTCCTAGAAAATACAAGGGAAAATAAGCTAGGGGAACTGAAGCTGGAACTGGGGAGTTAAAATTCCTGATGAATGACAGCCTTCCTGTGGGGCCAATTAACCCTCAGTTAATTGCGTAAACCGGTTGTGTGAAACACAGCTTCTTGTAACGTAATTATTACTTCTTGGTCATGGTGGTTTTATCATCTGTACTGAGTGACCCCACCTGATTCCCAAGCACCTATATTTAGCTTCCAGCTCAAAATGGCAATACAGTGCAAATGTTTGAGAGCAAGGAATGAGATCCCTCAGATTGGAAAGAACACAAACATCTCATCCTATTGCTTAGAGATCTTCTCTCTTGAGGCTTATGTCAGAAGACCTCTTTTCTTAAAACTCTCTATGTGTAATGTGTATTTAAACATAGGTGTGAGAAAGTGTTTGCACAACGTAGCATGGGCTGCTCTGAGCATCAGCTCTTGAAGGGTATTTTTCTTGCAAAATCAAGAAATTCTGTTGTTCTTTTTGGCAGACAGAGGAAAATAGAGCTGGACCAGTGTATGGAGAAGATGGGGTTCACAGGGACAGAACTAGAATTTATGGGACCCCGGTTTCCCAACTTCCCACCAGCACCTCAGACACTGGTTAGCATCCTGGCTTTTTATGCTTCCACCTTCATAACCTCTCTGCTCTGGATGGCACTGCCCATCCCCAGCACAGGGGATCACGAATTTACAAATATATAATACATCTAGACAGTAATCCTCTGTAGGGAACTGTGTGGTGTAACTGAATCCTTATAGTACTGCTTGCTTCATGGAAATCATTCAAACACTTCTGCTCTCCTAATGCAAGGCAGCTGTTGGGCACAGAAATCTCATTCCTAAACACCAAAATTTAACTGCATTTTAGCAATTAAAAGACAGCATTTTTACAGCTTAGTTTTAGCTTGGTGTTGCTATCAGACTAATAGAAAATAAAGAATTGTGCCTTCCCTTCCCCCCTGGTCCCCAAAGAGAAAATTGAAAATCTTTGATATGATTTCTCTCTGCAACATGAAAAAAGAAGATTCCCAAATAAAATGGCTTTTAGTGTTGTGGTACACAATATAAGAGAGCACACTGTAAATTAATTATTCTCTGCAGACTGCATTATTATGAGATTGAGATAAGCTTTGACCTTTTCTGCATGCATTTGCATAATACAGCACAGAGTACCATGCCATTGTGTATTTTTCATCATCGACATGTGCTGCTACTGATACTAAAATGTGTTCACTTAAAACACTCCATTGTGTGAATTTTAATTGCAAACACATTCTTCGTGTTATTTGTTGGACCAAAGTAGCGCTGAGTACAATTTATCTCTTAATACCCACTGGCTTTTGACACCTGAAAGGCAGCTCAGAGTAGAATTGGATATTGAGAGCACAGGATATTGATCATTAAAAGTCCATAAAAATATTACGCTTAACTTGAGAAATTTCTGCGGAATAAAATGTTAACAGTAATTTTCACTAATTTTAAGCTCTCTTTTTTCTCCAAATCCCAAAGAGGAACACATTTATACTTGAAAGAATTAATCTCCTAGTTATGTACATGACTGACCTTGAAAGAGGTGGGTTAAATGATGAAGGTTTTAATCAGTGTGTGCAGACAGAATGCAAACAGTTAAAAATACTGTTTATTAGTAGGGTATATTAAATACAGATAGTAAATGGTATGCTGGGCTGGCTGCTTGGCAAATAACCACAATGGACAGATGGTTTTTCATTATCTGTTATATAGAAATACAAGGTTTGTAACAGTGTGTTTTGTATTGATGCTTATTCATCTGTGAGAGAGTAATTTTCAGGCTGCTTGTCCAGGAAACATTCTAAATCTTCCTTTGCATCTGCAGAACAGCTGCTTAAACTAGGATTGTCAATGCCAGTGTTTTATTTCTAGTAAGCTACAGGCTGTCCTAATGTCTTCCCAAAGCCAAATAAATGAGTATAAAATAGGATTTCAGGGCTGGGATCCAGGGTTTGCTGTCTATGTGCATTCTTTATTTTGCTATGTAAAATCTTACTCCATATTCCTTCTACTCGTGGTAACATATAAGGTTAACAACTAGCACAGAAAAAAACCAGTTTATCTTTGTAACAGGTTACAAGTGGTGAGGTATACACTGACTTTAGATATTCATGCATTTTTAACTTTGGTAATTTCATCCTGCCATTTCTACTGTGAGAGATACTGAAGTTTAAGGGAAATGTCATTAACTGAACCATGCAGTAATGTCAATGCAGTTTGTCCATGCTATTTTCAAAACATCGCTGAATGTGACTGTTCTGTTTCCTGAAAATCAGAAATATTTCTGCAGCATGATCATTTCACCTTACACAATTCTTTTGGATAATTGCAATGAGAGGTTAATCCTGATCTAAAAGTTGCTGTAATGTGGTGATTTTTCAGACATAATTTTTTAAGTCCCAAGAACACTGTAGTCATTTACACCCTTAGTTACATTCAAAACTTTGATGTGAGGCACATCCTAGTGCTCGTGGGTCATCCACCTTCTAGAATAATTTCCATAAATGTAGCTGTTTGTATTTATTCAGTTCTTTTACCTAGACTGAAATGTTTCCTCCTGTGTTATAGACATGAGTAAAGTTCATTGCCTTTATTTTCAAGTTTAAGAAAAAAACCTCCTGAGTGGTTAATTTTTTATTTCTCCCTAAGCAACTTTGCATAGTTCTCTCTTGTTCTTTTTTTTTTTTTTTTTTTTTTTTTTAAATCTGAAGTAATTCTGCCTAAAATGGAAAAAGGGAAAATAATGGGAAATCATTAGAACAAGAGAATCAGTCAATCAGCTCAAAGTTTAGGATTCTTTATTTTGGGTACTGTTTTCAAAATTGTAAATCTAACTGTAGATGATTAGAGAAACTAGGTCAGATTAGAGGGATTTTTTCCATTTGGGAATGCTTAACCTTATTCCACCTTCAGACTGTGTGTTTCAGTGGGTGTTGCTCTTGAGAAAAAATGCTCACTATTTTGACCTGAGCCTCTCTATCTATTGAATAAAATTATCTCCTCTATCTGTCTTGGCTCAGCAAGGACTTTTAATTTTTCTGTGACCCTTTCTCTTGTGTTCAGGATTTAGTTATTTAGATATTTCCACTGCAAAGAGCATGTCCTTCCACATCTTAATTTGATCAAGGGTCAGCCTGTGAGCATGTGGAATGAAACCATTCAGACATGCACACCTTACACCTTAGCACAAAGAAACTGCTTTTTCTGTGGAATATTTTGAAAATTCTTGGGAATAATTTTCAAAATTTCAAATGGAAGAAAGAACCAGTAACACAAAGTGGATCAATAAATCGGTGTTTTCCTGTATTCATTGAAAATGAGGATTAGCTTTTCTAATACAATATCCTGTGAAATGAGTCTTTGTACACACAAAATCATACTAATTTATGAAATTTACATATATGGTTATGAATGCTAATTAGTAGAGAATGTTATCTATAGATGTAACAACAATTTTGTTAATCCTTAGAAAAACAAATAATAAAAATGACAAAAGTGACCATTTCATGCTTTTTGCAAGACACCATTTTATAATGTTTTGCTAATTCCCTTAACTGCATAATGACCAGGGATATAGACTTTCAACACTGAAACAGAATTTTGACAGCCTTCTGTAAAATGAAAATTTAACTTCTCCTCTGATCAGAGGCAGTTTCAGGTATTTTACTTTTTCTGTTGGATGTGTGAAGGCTCCTTAGAAATTTATTTCTGTCTATGATTACAGCATGAGGAGATTCAATTTGTAGTTGCCATATGTGATTTAATGTTGCTTTGAATGCAGTGATCCTCCAAAAAAAGTATGTTTCAGAACTCATCATGGTGTGAACATTAGACAGACTTCCTAAATGAGGGTGGTAGTTACCCAGCAATTTCCTTCTGTGTTAATTGGAATAAACAGCTCATCAAGCCAACCTGAAATTTTAAGGTAATGACATTGCTCCTTCTGGAGGTTTTCTCAGCATGGTGTGCACAGCCTTGTGGTTTATTAGTACAGCAGATAACTGAGTTTTCTTGACACTTATCCCAGCTATTTGCTCTGCTGGAATTTTACAGATACATATTACTGCCAAGCACTATTACCACCCTGAGAACGTCCTTGACAAATTAGCCTGCTGGGTCCACGTAGAGAAGGAGAGCTTTCAACCGATCTCACCTTAGCTCTGTAATCTGAATTTTTCTGTTATTTACACCAGATTCTTCTGGAACACAAGGACCTTAAAAGTGTTGGATCAAGAGAAAGTAAGGTGTTTTAAAATGCAATTCTTTTTATTTTGCTTTTGGGATGTAAAAAATCACTTTTGTGATTTCATTGCTTAAATTCAGCTGAATTATGGGTCTGGTTTTTGTGACAGCATATTTATATTTTGTCATGCTCTTCTTTCAAGGTAGCCTAATTTGTCAAAATGAATTTTATTAGTTATGGAGCCAAGAGTGTGGTGAGATTGCTCCTCTTCTGGACAAATGCAGATGTCAACTACTGTTACCAGAACTCTCTCATGAGTACACTTAAATATCCACAGGATCTGACCTTTGATGGCTCCTGTGCCAAGTAATGATCAATAAGGCTCAAAAATGCTTCAAGACCTTGATAACATGACAGAAGATGCTTAAAGAAATAATGATCACGAAGATTAAGAGATGCTGATTACTTTTAAGAGCAATATTGCAGCAGTCAAATGATGTTAAAATTGTAGGGACTTGAGGTACTTTAATTTCTAGCACTTCATCTGAGTTGAGATTTTCCAAAAGGAGAGTTATTTTTATATGGTAATTAACTCTCATTTCAGGTGTACCTTAACTGAAACTAAATGTAAGCAATGCTTTTTCCTCACTTTCTCTCTCCAGTTCTTATTTATCTAAAAATTTGTATAACTGAATTAATGCTTCCATTTCATTTTTTCTCTATATTTGTACATTAGTTTCTATTCATTTTTTATTTGATTTATTGATTTAATTCATGGCCACAGAAATCCAAAGAGTTTCACAGCTTTGTACCTGAGACAAAAATTGTGTTCTGCCTTTTAAATTCAGTTCCATCCAGGGGATTTCAGAAAAGTAAGCCAAGTTAGTTGAAGATGTCATGTTTGAAACCATTCTTTGATGATTTTTAGCAGTTGGTACAAATAACCACAGACTTAAAAACCTCATTGCCATCATTTGAAGTCTTAAATCAATTTATGTATGATCCAATGGCTGACTGTGTTGTGAACTGGATGTGTCTAATTATTTTCCTGCTCTAGCATTTCTTGGCTTTAAAAAATTTAAGTTAGAAGTTCTCCCCTTCCCATTTTTCCTTCAAAAACTATGTTTCTGTGAATTTTATGGCAACCGTGGGGCATTCAGATGACTGGGGCTGACAAATGACCAAGTCCTGTCCTGAATCTGAATCTTGGGTCTGATTGTGATGTGCACAGAGCCAGCTTAAGAACTGTTCAGTAAAAACATGCTCGGAGGAAAACAATCGGCTTCCACCCATCTGCTCCCTGTATTTTGTGGATTGAAAGGAGAAATGTAATTTCTTGCATTGAGGACCACGCTTGCTGGTGAAAACTGAGCAAAATTGCTCCCCGAACTGAGCATTAGTCATAGTTTTGCCTGCTTGCAAAACTGGCAATTACAAAATGGCCTCGTTTTGCTTTTCTTGCACAGCATTGCTGCCAGTGTAGCACCCATTAAATGTTTGGGCAAGGCAAGGTGATCCCTTGGAGAGCATGCAGGAGGAAAAAACCAGAATGCTCAGCTTCAGAAAATGTCTTTTTAAACAGCCAGAATCAGGAGACAGTGGCTGTTTTATCACTTGCTATCCTTCAGTGAAATACTGTCTTAAACACACAACCACCAATTTAATGCAAAATTGTCTTAAATTTGTTGAGTTTCTCGATGGCCAGTTATTTTTATGAGTGTCATTAAATGTTTATTGTTGGCAGTTATTGTTTACTGTTAACGATCATGAGTCTTTATCTGTCTACAGAGAAACAGCCACAATTATTTATCCTGCTGCATTGGTTTATTCTGCATCTGTGGTCAGCAGAAATCAAATTGGAAAATAGCCACTGAACTTCTGTTTGGAGAAAAAAATTATGCTTGTTCTTTTACAGTACCAGGGACAACGACTGTTCTTAGACATTGATTATTGTAATTCATTTCTAATGGGAAATACACGAGTTTTTATAATATGGAGTGATAAAGCCTCTGCTTACATCAGTAGTTTTTTAATACTGATTCACAAAAAGAAAAGAAATTAATATAATAGAATTTTATGTTATTTTTATTATTCAGAAAGTTTAGATTTCCTTTGAAGTACTTTTCGAAAGGCTAAAAAATGAGAGAGTTTGTCACTTAACCCAACATGAAATTGAGTTTCAAGAAAGAGAAAGGAATAAACTTGATAAATTATTAACATTTCTTCTCCTCAAGTCTCAGGGAGCAGATTTGTTGCTCTGACACTACCAGAGTGTTTTCTCTGATAAATATAATGACCTGTGTGAGTCTGGGTGCTCAGGCAGTTTGGGGTTACTAATTCCCAAATCTTACTTCGTATCTTTTGTAGCTGGATAACATTTGCATAAATCATCCCAGATAACTTCACTGCTTTAACAAATGCTTTAAATTGCATTTAGAAGTTTCTGCAACAGAGAATGCTTAGACAACCCTTTTGATGAAGGGCTTTTTCCTAATATCCAATCTTTAATGATATAAAGAACCGTGGCACAATTAGATATCAATGCAATCTAGCTGCTGAACTTATCATGATGTGGAGTTTGGACCAAAAGCCAGTAATGATGTTTTTGAAATTAATAGTCATAGAAATAATTAAAACTGGGGCTGCTTTTTATTTCTGAAGACATTCTAGTGGAAAGTCAGAATGAAGGGATTTTAAAGGACCACCTCTCATAAGAACATTCTGAAGTCTCAGCCTGTAATCAGTGCCTCTATTTTTGTTGTGAACTCAGTTGTGGAGAGGAATATCTTGATGCAGCATGCGCTCACTGGCTTCAGAATTAAAAACAAGACCTGCAGGGTCAGCCTCTATGAGATTTTTCTTTGTTTCTGTACAGGATCCTGTGTTTATATTTGTGTTTCTGACTCCAAGAGGTAGCTGCTTTTATGCAGCTCCACACCTCAAAGCAGGGAGTGTGACAGAGTTTGCTTTTTGCTGTTGTTTGGCTATTAAAAAAAAAAAAAGATTAAAAATGAATGATCCCAGAGGCAGATTTTATAGCCTTTCCTTTTACATTTTTAATGTTAATTGACCAATTCCACTATGAATGAAAAGTTACTCGTAAAGAAACACAAGGTCATGTTTTCTGCAAGGGAAAAGTTCCTCATGTAATCTTTCTTACCTCTGTGGGGAGAGTATAGGTCAAGTTTTCTACTTGTTTATTCTGCCCAGTCAGTGTCAGGGGACACAGCCTCCTCCTCTATATTGCTTTTCTAGTTTTCTGCTAGGGATCATAGTAAATCACATGTTCTCCTCCTTGCTCTCTTAAATTTGCCTCCTCGTGGTGTCATGTATCAGAAAGGGTCTTGTCCACTCTTCCGGGGTACTTCTGTTGATTAGCTTTACTTCAGTTGTCATTGAAATTTATTCCATCTCCAGTGGACCTGTGATACCAGCCTTCATCATCCACTTATTAACTGCTGCAAAAAAAATACAGTTTTCACCATTAGCTTTCTAAATCTCTGCAAACTGATTTAATCTCCTTCCTTCAAATCTTTCCCTGTAACTCCTCACTGGTGTTATGTCCAAAAGAAGCCCCCCCAGTGCTCAGGTGGCTTCTGTTTAAGGCTGCATCCCAACACTGTGGCCATGGCTGTCTCATGGTTTCATTCTGTTCCCTAATGGTTAATTAATTCCTGGCTTTAATTAATTCATTCAGAATTCGTTCAGAACATTTCCAAAACAAAGGAAAGCTTCCTAATTTAATGCCATAAAGAACTGAACACTTTATGCCATAATTGTAGCTAATTTGGGAATCAAATCTTACAAACAGTACTCCCCATGAATGAAGACTGGTCTTTACATGCAGCGGGCAGAACACTTTGCATCCACAGACTTCTGGGGCCTCTTAAAGGTCTTCCTGAGAGTTGTGTTGTTGCTCTGTGTTGGTTCTGCTGCATATTTTTGCCTTTTTTTTCCCCCAGACTCCTGGATTGTGACTTACTGCTCCAGATACTTGTGATTGTTGTGCTTTGAGCTTGATGACTGAAGACAGCAACTGCAGCACGCGCTCTGCTAGATAGATTTAGAAAACCAAACCCTGTTGTTGGGATGTAATTCCTGCAGTGTAAATTCGAGTTAAGGTTAATGTCATGTAAGCTCCACTGTTATCCTTTCTAAGTCATGAGCTGTGCAGCAAAGAGCATTAGAAAAGCTTCATTTGATCCCAGCTCTTGGGTCTTTGGGGAGAACAAATAACACAGGATTGAAGGGAAACGTGTGTTGTTGGGGTTTGGCAGGGAAATTTGCAGCGTGAGGCTTAAGGAACTGTCCCTGGTGAAACAAGCAGCAGAATGTGTCCTCGTGATTGAAAGACAAGGAGTTTTTAATGCATTTTTATCCTTTGTTATCCAAAAGGTCAGCCTAATACTCAAGTTTAACACAGAATAATGTGATGGAAAAGTGATAACACTTGGGTAGAATAGGTTAAAATGCTGTTGCATTGCTTCTATTTCTTGTTCCATTACTTCTTCCTTTTAGCTCAGTAATTGCAAGAGAATTTGGACTTATCATCTCTGTCTCAGGCTAAATGCAGTGAGACAGCCAACCTTTCTGATTTTCTCAAATATCTGAGCTTTCCTGTGCTTGCAATCCATTGTTTCCTGCAGAGATAGATTTCTTAAATCTCTCAGCAAGACAACATAAACTCCCCCCTGTGTATGGCAGAATGGTGAATGCTTCTAATTTCAAGGAATGACTGAATGGACAGTGAGGCAGGAAGCTGCACATCAATGCAAGCAGGCTGGTTTAATATCTTTGCTGTCCCAAAGTGTTGATAATGCACCACGGAGCTGAGTTATTGTGTCAGACCACAAAGCTGCACTGTCAGATGGGAAAATCATCAAGGGGCCCAGCCATTGTCCCGTGATCTTCAAATAATCTCATGCATTAAAAGCATTTGGAATATGTTGATAAGTGTTTTGTATTTTAAGCAGTATTCTGATTATTTACTGTCAGCTAATGATGGCTTTGAAGTCACTGGAAGTGTGACAGAGCTAATCATTGCATTGGCCTATGAAAGTGCAACACAGGAAATGGTTGCTGAAATGAAATTTGTACTTTTTCCATCCATTTCTAGATATGCCTTAGAGGAGTGCAAGGGGCTCCTCCATGTGCTTCTAACAACCACTGCTTTCTAAATTTCCTGTTGCTGCTGAAAGCAAGGCTTGGTCCAGATTAATTTCCTAACTCTGTATCTTGTACTGAATCACAACATTGTCAATGCAGCGTGGTGCAAAAAAGTTACAAGAGTATCCCTTCAAGAGTTTAAATGAACTCAGTCTGCAGTTATATTATCTGTAAATAACATATGATAGGTTTTAAACAGTTTTAAAAACCTGGTTTCATGAGCCTTGCTAATTTAACCCAGAAGCAGATTTTACCCTGTAAAATATCCTTTGAACATTAAAGAACTTCAGTTTTTTAATATGAATACCTCAAAAGAAAGAACTTCTGTGTAACATACAGAAGAACCTGAGTTACAGGATTTTTTTGCCATAGAATTTGTGGAAGCTGATTTTAGAGCTATTTTTTTTGGTGAGCAATTTGTAAGCAGTCCACAGTCTCAAATGTGTCTCTGGGTTCATGTATCTGTCATAAAATCTCAAACTGTGTACAGCTACTGTCAGCTTTCCATCCACTTGTGTGAGAAATCAATACCTGAGGATGACACAGACACTCCAGGAGATTCCCACATCCCATCCCTTGGCTTGGATGCTCTATGGCCATCTGTAATTCACCAAGGATGATAAATATTCATTTCACTCTTTACCATAAAATATGACTTTTATACCTTTTTCCAGAGCCTTCCTTTCTTTGGTGTGTTGTTCTGCCTGCTATTATCCCTCTGTTATCTCTTTTCTGGGAAATTCTTTGTCTCATGACCCTGCAAGCTTGGCCCACTGTCAGGGAAACTCACCAGAGGACAAAACATAGGCTGCTCAAGGGGATTTTATTACCTGTTGTTTTTCAGTTCAGATATTCATGTAAACAAATACAGTTTAGATCCTTGTCCAAACCAGGGATCTGAGAGACCACAGAGATATGGCACAAACTTTGGCCTGAAGGAAATCCACTTTTCTCTTATTTCATACTGTCTTGGACAAAGACATGAGCAGCAGGCACAGGGCAGTGAATTTTTAGCCAAGTAAGTCCTAAGGAAGTCAAACTAATTGTCAAGAAGTTGGACAGTCTGTCTCGGGCCAATTCTAAAGTGTTTTCTGCAGTGCCACCTAATAGGCCATGAAGCACAAGCAATGTCAAAGGCACTGCTGAGGCAGCTGTGGGGAGAGGATTTTGTCCTCAGCTGTGTGCTGCTCTAGGAAAGCATCCTCACATCCCAGCCTGTCCCTCCAAAGCAGGAACCAGGGCTGCTTCCCTGGCACACCCGTGGAGCTGACCTGGAAATGACAGCGGCACATGTTGAGATGATGGATGGGTCTGGGTGTCCCTGCTTTCCTCAGAATTTTCCCCAGACATGACTCAAATCTCGGGAGCAATCATGGAAAAGAGGAGTCTTTCTGAGCAATCATGGATGCTGGAGCAATGTGGAGATGAGATTTGATTTGCACAACCCACAGCAATGCAGGGGTTAATTGTCTGTGCAGCTGCAGCAGGAGGGTTAATTTGGGCAGATTAGATTACCCTGATTAGCAGTGCCTGGGGAGCAGCACAAAGGGATTCACCATTTCCAATGAATGAAAATAACCTGTGCAGAAAAATCAACTTATCATTGCTGAGAATATCAGTGTAAATTTTTAGGGGTGCACAAGGTATTTCTATAAAAACCTCAGCCCAACCAAAACAGTTTCCCAATTTTTTCTGAACTCAGGAAATCCACATGGAAATTAACCTGAACTATCTGGAATATCACGTTTTAAAATGAGGGATTCGAAATACTCAAGTTAGTTTGCTTTTTTAAGGAGTTTAGCCAAATTAGATGGAGAGAACCTTAAATAAATAAATAAATAATATTATTAATAATAGCAGCAATTACTAGGAGCCAAGAAAGCTGGAATGCAATGGAAGCCCTATTTTTGTCATATATTTTTCTAAAACTCCAAGTAGAAACAGAGTAATATTTCTCAGAGGCAGGACAGTTTCTAGTCTGTGTTGTCAGACAGAGCAATGGTCACTTGAAAAAATTCTGTGTAGCAGAACGTTTCACAATTGTCAATTTTTGCCTGAAATAAATTTATTGAAAATTAATGTCTATACTATGGACACGTGTTAACCATAGGAATATATTCTGTGTGTCTTTCTACTTATCAACTATAAATTTTTATCTTTTCAAGCTAACACTTGCCATTAATTTCAGCTCTTAGTCAAGCCCATTGCATGTTTTCTTAAACAAAGATTTAACCAGACAAATTATTTTGTGCTATTTAGCAAGTAATGCTTGGATATTAGGATTAGATAAACTCTTGAAGTCATAACATTAATAATTGTAGTACACATATATTACTGTTACTATGATTAATTAAATAAATTAATTGCTTGCCATTTAGCTGTATATAATATCTTACTATTTATTAGTGCAGTCCTAGAAATTGTTTTTAATTTTAGATTTAAGATTGTTCTTATTGAAGCTTATTTATTAAAGATTGGGCAATGCATATTTAATAACTAATGGTCCCCAGTGATATTAATTATCAATCAGGATTCACTTAAGAGTCAATAAATAACCATATAAACCTAAATTCTCATAGCCAGTTGTCTAATATTTAGAGCAAGGCATTGGGAAATTGGAGATATTATATATATATAAAAATGTGTGTGTGTGTATATCTGATACTTGGCAGTATATATATATTTTTTATGAAGGTTTTGTCCTACTACTTCAAATGTTTCATTTTGTTTCTCAAACACATACAGAGTTACCAGCTTGTTATTCTAACCAAACCCTGTGTGAATAAATTATTTTTATTAATATTGCACATGTCAAAACCTTGCAGTCAGTCAAATAATAAGAGGTGTGTTCATTGTCTCTCTCCCCCATGGATGCTGTTACAGGAGCTGGAGTTACAAGGTTCAGACATAAAGTGAAATAGTGAAAGAATATAAGAATTTTTTTTTTCACAAGGTATTTCTTACAAAAAGAGATTGTTTTGCAGTTTTGTTTGCTCTTGACACTATTTTGAGTAAATCTGGGCTTCTAAGACATGCTCAAGGCATTTAAATATTTATGCTTCCCAAACTGAATTTTTAAAGAACGTTTTCTGTCTACAGGAATCAGGGCTTGCTTTGGTTTTATGGCTTTTCTAACAGGTTATAAGGTAGATTTTTTTTTTCATTGGGGGAAAAAGTTATGTATTTATGTGTTTGTAAAGACTTTGCTCTGCTGAAAAAAGCAGTAGGTAACGTGACTATAACATTGTGTTCTTCCATATTTCCATTTTTAAGTCCTTCTCAGATCCTATTTTTCCATGTGATTATAAAGAAAACAAAACCTCAGCTTCTACAAAATCAGGTTAGGGAAGATGTTGCTTGATTGCTTATTTCATCCAAGTGAAACGTTCACTTCTTTCAGTAATACAGCCTTTTATGAGAAGCTGATAAAAACAGGAATTTTAAAAGAGGGATATCAAAGACAGGACCAGAGGGGGGCAAATTCATCACTGGGAAAATTCCATTTACACTGAGGGAGTACTATAAGTTTTGTCTCCGTCCTATCTTTTATGGATCCTGAAACAACAGTGGTTACTTTAAAAATCTTGTAGCTCAGGAGTGATTGGATCTCTGGCATTGTGGTGTTACCACTGAATCACAGGCAGACATGAGCTCTGACTGGATCACCCTGGTTAACATTTTCATGTGTAACTCCCTTCATCAGCAACACTTCTTCGAATTTTGTCTTTTGCCTTAGCTCTTCCCGCTAAATAGTCCTTGAGCTGAGAAGTGATCCTGCTCTGAGAATCAGCAGCAATCTTTAATTATGCCTTTTATAATTATGCCTTCATGAGACCACAGTGACCTCACTCTCATTTCAGAATGTGAACGTTCTTTGGACAAACACTAAATTGCAGCCTCACTGACATGAGCTAAAGCAAACTCCTGGAGTGGTAGCTCTAAAAGGCAGAGTGACGGTCCTGAACAATTCGCTTTTCCAACCAGCTTTTGATGTACTTCCCCTGCAAATCAATTAATATCACAGAGCTCAATTACCTGCCCATAAAATGAGACTTTTTTTCTCAGAACTGTGGCATTAGGGTAACAAGAGCCCTAGTGATACAGTAGAGAAACGCTGCTGCAATACTCTCTCTACTCTATTTGGGTATTTTAAATTTGCAGCAGGTCCCAGTAAGGAGGAGAAAGTGCTGAGCTACATAAAAATAGTGGAGACTGGAGGAGAAATTGTCCTTGCAGTGCTTTTCAGTCTCAACATTACCAATCACCACAAGTGGTGGTGAAGATGTTGGTTTATATTTGTAAAAAGAGAACTGCAATCAATTAGATGCACTGCCAGCTATTAAGTAATTTCTGTAAGTCAATTCCCTTAGGAACTCTTCCTTAATAAATAGCCTGTTCCAAGTCTAAGTCTTCTCAAAAAAAAAACCCAAAAACCAACAAAATCATAGTGTCTTTATTTGACCTGTCCTAGACTTCATTTATTTATTTATAGTCTGAAGGATGAGTCAAGTACCCGCAGTGATGCCTTCAGCAAAGCAAAATGCAATTTTTTGAATATTCTTACTTAGTGTTCCAATTTTAATGAGCTTGGAGCACAGTGAAGGAGAACAGATGTTTGCAGGTACTGGGTGAGGGTAGAAATACTTAGAAAGGATCTAAATAGTAACATCACTTTTTTGTCAGCTGTCTCTTCAGGGACTGGTTTAAATCCTAAACTGTTAAACAAAAATCACAGTACAAACAGAAGTTCCAACTGAATGAAACCAAAAGAAGCAGGTATGGCAAATTCCCTGATCAAAATGAAGGAAGAAAGGTGGTGGTATTAATCTGGTGAGCCTCTGGATTCCCATTTCAGAAATACTATCATATAGTTTAAATATAGGGAACAATTGGGATTTTACTTTTCTGTGGCCTTTTTTGTTTTGCAAAACATGTGATCGTTAATATGTGAGTAAAAACTTGTATCAAAACACTCATACAGGTTTTTTAGCAAATAGCCAAACTTACATTACCCACCTCACTGGATAATAATTGAGGTCTCCTGTATTCCTCTTAAGAAATATTTTTCTCAGAATTGCTTTCTGTGTGATTTGTATTCCTACCTTAGGAAGATACAGGAGATTCTCTCATTTTAACTTAGCCCATCATTTACTCAGACTTTTCCATGCATTCTCAGCTGTTTGGATATCCAGTTCAGGATTGCTAGGGCAAACAAAAACGGTGATGGAATCAAATTATTTTTGTTTTTAAAACAGGACAATTCCATTTTTAAGCATATACATACACTTCCAATGCTTTCACTAGTCAAGGAAGAAATTTTGAACAAATATGACTTCCTCACCTTTTTTTTTTTCCTGAAGAATGGAATTTGGACTTTGCCCATCTGAACAGTCTTTGCTATAGGCAGATGATTCTTCTGTGCTTCCTACAGCAGTAGCAGTGGTTGGGCACTGAACTTCAAGGATGAGGGAACTAAGATAGATCCCGGACCTGGATAAGTCCACTAGTAAGTACACAGGAGAAGTTCTTCAGCCAAAACCAGTTTTTTGGGGGCGTTCAGACCTTTACAAGAAATAAGTTGATTCCTGCAGGGTGTAGCATGAAGGTTTCAGACTGAAGTGAGCATCCTGCTATAATTTATATAATTAGGATTTGGGTATAGTGCATTATAATTTGTATGGAAAACTAATCTGTGGCAAATTGGGAAATTTTAATGATTTTTTTCTATTTGTAAAAGCATCACAGCTTCTTAGAGAGACATTTCAGTGTAGATATCTGACTGGACAGGTAGTAGGATAAGGTAATACAATCTAGATATTGAAAGGATTTTTTGGGTGTTACAGATTCAAGCTGAAGTCCCTGATTTATTCAGGCTTTTAAGTACCATGCAAGCCTTTCCTGTGGAAGAGATTCTGGTTTATGTAAATAATTCACTGTTCAGTAAACTAGAGGAAGGCAGGGAGCAATGAAGCTTCCTAGGACTTAAAAGCCTCACATTTGGTGTGACTGTACAGTAAATGTTAAAAGGAAATTTTTGAAAGTTGTCTTCCTTTAAGTTCTCCTGAAGCATTCAACCACTGTTTAATGTGCTTTTATTGTTATTATTCATAACTTTTCCCTGTTACATTTTTTTGATGGAAAATGGTTTACTGTGCTAGCTTTTGCCATTGCAACACAGTAAGAAGGCATCACTACAAAATGGTAATTTTTTTGTAATTCAAAAATAATGGGAGCTTTATTCAAATAGAAAATATTCCCAACTCTCCTCTCCATTCATGTCTTCAAATTACTGTTTTAAAATTACAGAACTCTGCATTCTCTATTACAGAAAAATGCCCTCCCTCAAGAAAATGCAGACATCTACCTGAACAAATCTAGAAATCACTGCTCTTTGTGATCTTCAGTGGTGTTCTTCACTCAGAAACCTCAAAGAACAGATCATTTTTGTGAGGCAGGTAAGAGAGCCACGTGCATTTTCTCTTTCAGTCCAGCAGCTGTTCCAGTAGCTCATGTGACAATACAATGATTTGGGCAGAAACATAAGAGTTGAAACGATGGGGTGAACTTTGTTTCAGCTTTCAGATGTCCCTTCCTGGTCTCTTCTCAACCAAATGGTGTAATTCAACACAGTTCAATGCTTTGACAGCATAAACAATTTGCTAAAATTAAACTGGCAGTAGCAACAAGACTGGAATATTGTGATGCTGGTGCCTATTAGGAATCATTTTAAACATCACAAATAAATAGAGCTGCAGCAATAGTGCAATATTGCAATACTGGTGCCAATTACAAATACTTTTAAATATCACAAGTACTTAAAATGACTAACAGAAGTCTAAATTCCTAAGTTTAACCCCCAAGATTGCAATTTTTAAGGACTCAAATTATACAGGTCCTGAAAAACCTGGAGATTTATATTTCCTTTGATTTTGTGTCAGAAAGCCACACACAGTGGAGCTGTTTGTGCACTGAGGGCAATCTCCTTTGTGGCTTTTTTGAGCTCAAGCAGCATTAGTGAGAACAGCAGCAGCTTAAAGCACTTCCTAATCTTCAAGAGAGCATAAGTTGCTTTAACAAGGTGGGTTTGAACCAGATTTAGCAACGTGATTTGCCTTTTCCTATGTTTTAGTTTTGGTTTTGCTTAGCACTGAATTCTTTCAGCACTGGAATAGTTTAGAATATTCAGCACATATACAGTTTACCAGAGGAAGCAATAATAAGGTTTCTAGAGGTTTTTTTTCTTAGTTTTCATTGTGAGTTACGTGGCTAAATCCATAGAAATCCTGGTAAATTTTAAATTCTAACAAATCATGGATTAGGTATTGAGTTGGTTCTGTTATTCTGGTGCAGACCGGAATGACTTGCTCCAACTCTGTGGATGTTACATGACATCTGTATTAAGTGAATCCCAAAAGATTTTAAGACTTATTTTGAGTCTGTTTCAATCTTCAATATAATCCTGAAATGATTTTTATCTAGTCCTTGTAGATTGAAACATCTTTGAGATTAATTACATCATGTATTAGATTCGAAGAAATGGGGAAAATATGTGAGAACTGGGGAGAGAAAATGATTGTCTTTCGATAAAGCAACTACCAACCCAAATCTTGTCACATATTATGAATGATAAGCTCATTTTTGCTGGAATCCCGTTATATATTCAAGATATTATGGCTGGTAAAATTGGCTGTGGGAGTACTTTTTTCTTTAAAAAAGTACTTTTGTACCAGAAGATGGAGCTGGAGTGCCTGAATTCAGGATCTCGGCAGAATCAAGGTTTTTTAGCAGTGCTGACCTGGCTGTTGTTATCTCCATGGAGGAGATCAAAAAGGGGAAATTGAGATCACAGCTATTTCACCATTTAATAGCCCTGTAACCATTAAAAGACACTAAATCCAAGAATAAAAACAGAACATAATAAAGTCAACCTGAAATAGTTAATGAACAAGGGCACATTTCAGTTAGAGGCATCCATAAGGTAATATATAAATTTATTTTTTCTAAGAAATACTTGAAACATAAATATATTTTTTCTAATAAATAATTACAGATTAATTTTAAATTTCAGTGGGACAGGTCTCAAAGGCAAAGCTGAATGAGATTTATTAATATGATACTTTTCATGCCAGATTCTCTGCAGGACTTTTATTGAATTATGAAAAGCAAGGGATGTGATTCTGCAAACTTTTTCACAGGCAGACATCAGACAGGAGCTGTTGCTGTGGAATTTTTAAGCAAGATGCCCAACACCAATTAGTTTGAAGAGCTCTAATGCATGTGTGGATCCTCTGATGAATGGCACTGAGGGTCAGTATTTTGCTTTGTTTTACACCTTACAGAGCCCCAGCCATGAAACATGGCCACATGGATGCCATTTCCAGGGTTTCCAGGCAAAATAAAAGTGTGTGTACATTTTATTAACACAGATGGTGACATTTTTTTAAAGAATCTTAATCATTCACGAACATTGCAACTTCCCCCTCTCCCTCCCACTAATACTGCAGGCACTAAGGATCTAACTAACCCTGCAAAAATAATCTTAGAGAAGGGTTGGAACAAAATCTCATCATTTCCTTTTTTTAATAGCAACAGTTGCAAGTGTGTACATAGCCTTGCTGCCACTTTATCTACTTATTGTAAATACCACATGCAAATCAGTCGTCTTTTTCTTTTCTGTTTTCAAAACAAATCTTGACTGTTTGAAAAGCACTCTGAAAATAAGTCCTACTTCAGTATTTAGCTTAAAAAGTAGTACACCCTTGTCGCCCTGTAAAACCAGGGTGACACACCCTGTCATTTACTTTCACACAGAATCCCTGTTGTTTTATTAAGAACTCCTCAGGGAGTTTTGCATTGTTGGGCATTAATTCTTTCCATCTTCCAGTGCTTGTAGGACTTGATTAACTTGAGGTTGTTGCTGGGGTAATAGACAGCTCCTGAACCTCTCACAGGAAACACCCCTGTGTTTTATCATCCTTGCCTTCCATTCTTCTTCCCCACAGCCATTTGTGCTTTAAATTACTGTAAACACTACCCAGGACCAACAAAATGCCAGTATTGTGCCTAAATGTTTCAAGCATTTCTTCAAACGAACATTAGATTATGATTATATAGAATCTCTTGCTATCAAAGTTTTATTGAAGTGGGGTTTTGTGAATGGTTAACACTTCCATAGAGAAACAAGATCCATGCACTTCAGAGTTCTCACAGATGTAGGACTGCAGTTCCAGAAACATGCCTGCTTTTGATATTCACTCTGCCACTGTTTTAGTATGTAAAACACAAGCTTTCATAAAACTCTAGTCCCTTTGCTTTATTTACTTCTGAATAATTAACATAAATGCATCTGTCTATGGTATCCAAATGCAGATGGGATTCTTGTCAGATTATTGTAATTCTGTGGCAAGCCCAGAGTGTGATTATTAACAAATAATAGCAAATGCTGTGTTGTGATTAATCGTAAACCACTGGGCTTGAAAATCTGAGAAAACACGGTTCTCTTAATTTTCTGGAATGTAAAGCTCTCAGGTGAATCAGAAGACCTGGCTCACAGAAGTAGCAGAGCAGATTTATTCAGTAGGTCTGTAATTTACATCCACTGGTACTTGACTCCCTGTTCTAAGGTGTAATGTCAATAACATCCTGCTGCTCATTAAAATTGATTAATAGACAAAATATGGGGTCAGGGGATGCAGAACTCATCTGGTTAATCTACCCACAAACACTCAAAATGCTGTTTCCTTCTGATGGAGAAACTAATGATTTTAAATCTTCTCGTTTTGAATAAAATTGATGCTTAATTTCTAGAAGCTTCGCTCTTACAGTAATTCCATTGAAAATTGGTAGTGAGGTCTCGAGTGGCTCTTCTCATGGGTCTGGTTTCAGAACCCTGCACACAGAGAGGAGTAAAACTCCTCAGCCACGTGACTAAATGAGTGACTGCTGGAGTGAAACATTACCTATTCTATTTTTCCTTGGGGAAAAAAATCATTGCAGTAATGGAATCTGCTTAGACCTACTAAAGGGAATTCCTCCCAGAGCATGAATACCTTCAGTGGGATTGAGACCCACAGAACAAAGGTTTATGCTCACCTTTTATGAAAAACCAAGAGAGACAAGGATGTGGTCACAGTTAACCAGTTGATAGCTTTAGCTTGTTGAACTAGTGTTTATTTTAAGGCACTATATTCCTGGGGCTGTTACTCTGAAATTTGAAATAAGAACACAATTAGCTTGTGACCTCATTATAACCAACAGTTGCATTTGCTGTTTTGCATTTTTGCAGCTGAGACTAAATCGGGTGGGGAAAAAAGCTGATCTCAAAGGCGATTGGATACTAAATCTTGCAAACCATTAATAATCTGCTAAAGCCCACAGTGCTTTATCTCATGCACTTTTTGTCAAATGGTTATGCTCTCCCAGACACTTTCTAATTAGCCTCTTTCAATCTCCTCCTATCAGTACCATCAGTTTCATTTCCCTGTACTACACTTAACACTCACATTTCAAAGCTTGTATTTTTATGCTAAATGCTTCTGCTGCATAATTAATTTCTCTTAAAAGAGAGTGTGTATGAATCAAACAGATTAATATTATTCCCAGTTTTTCACAGGCTAAATTTATTTTGGAAAATGATTAAGGAAGATTTTCTCACTCTATTTCTGTCCTTGAATATAATCCTCCAGGCTATGTTGAATCTTTTCTGCCTAGAGGAGGGCAAAGATTTCAGCTGTTGCTGCAAAGTCTCCTAAAGCATCTCTACAGATACTGTATAATTCAGTGTAACCTCCTCTATGTTTAAAGTGTAAGGGTTATTTATAACATTTCTGCCAGAGCACAGAAAGCAGAGCAGAGATTGCAGCTTTAGATAATAAAGGCAAAGCCCAATGTGCATCTCCCTTGTGTAGCTTCCCCTCTGCCTCAGTTGTAACCTTTACTTCTGCTCAGAACAGAAGAACCATGTGAGTCTTGGTTTGAGGCCACTGAAGCAGAGTTCCCTCTCTGGTTTCAGTCACCCAGCTCTCCCTTGTCATTCACAGGATCCTAGAAGCACACGAGATCAGTCTTTCAAAAGAAGTCAAAACTCTATTGCTCCTCTGCCATGAAAAGTGAGGAAGTCCCCTCCTGTTGTTTCAGCTCTGGTTTGTTTGTGTGAATATTACAAGTCCTCACATTTGTCAGTGTCCTATTTCATCATCACATTTCATCATTTGCAGGTGCTAAAGATGCCCTTTTCTAAACTGACTTTGAGTAGCAGTCATTCTTTGGTCTGGACCCAGTAATTGTGTGATTCACTCAAAAGACTGTAATCATATGACAGAAGAAGAGCAATTAAACATCAAAATTATTCAATTACTCTTAATGTAGGGATTTAAATGTGTTTTGTTGCATTGTAGTGCTTTGGAATATTTTATGACACTTGCACAGGCATAGAGTCTGTAATCCATAAAACATGAAAAAGGCCTAATTGCTCTGTGCATGGATTATTTATAACTGTGTGGTCCGTGAAGGAATAAGAGTCCATAAAAAGAATGCCACTGAGTGTTAAAACCAATCTGCTTGCTGCATTTTAATTGGGATGAGAGTCTGAGCTCTCAGGTTTCAGAAACATTGCATTACTTCCTTGGTGCTTGCGTTCTAATTTTAAAACAGAAATATGGGGAGTAAATATTGATTAAGGAACTTTGTGTGTCAGGGGTGCAGTCACTCCTATGACAGATGAAGCCATTAAGCCTTGGGAGATCTCTGTCTTATTGGTTCTGAAGTTTAGATCTACTAATTTGCTTGGGAGGGGCAGGGAGAATTTAGGATTTGTTCGTAGAACTACTGTATGGATTTGTGGAGGCATAACCAGGCATGACTCGAGTGTGCAGAGAGTGTTTATGTCAGCCTACCTCTCTCTCTTCCTCTTTATTTCCTTGATTCATCTCTCCTCTGCTCTCTCTTCCTGAATACATGGATCTTGACCTCTTAAGACACTCTGGAGCTTCCTCCTCATTCTCTCCTTGTCTGGAAGATCCCAGCATAGGTTATACCAGTGCATGGGTTTTGTACAACAAGCTTGGCACAGAATTTGTTTAAGGTTGGCAAATGGTGATGCTAGAAATGCAAAATCACTTAATTCTGTTGGATGGGTAAAATAATTTCCTCCTGAATTCCCTTAAGTGACACAATTCAGCCCAGAGTCAAGTTTTACATCCAAGTTGTTACAGAAATAGTAATAATTCAGTCATATAATGGCTTGAACAGCACTGTTATAGTGCACAATTAAAATCTGTCCCTACAGTGGTGCTAAAACCCATTATCACCCTTGGAAGCTACTCTGGACACTTGGCACTTAAATTGATCTATTGATCCATTAACACTCACCTTTTGCTAACCTATTGGTTAGTTAGTCTCCTTTAATTTTCCCCTTTAGTGAAGCAATTCCACTGCCCTACATGTAATTATGGCCCAAAAACTGCATTTTGGGAAGCTTGTGCTGCTTTTTGTGTGGGAGAAGTAAGGAAATTGCTGTTAACTGTGTTGAATATCTAGAAAAGGAAAATAAACCCCAAACCCCCAAAGCTGATCTACTGTATCTGTCTGATTTATATTTCATGAAAACTAACATTTGCTACCTGTGGCTGAAGGGAAGCAAACAAACAAAACCTACAAAAGAATAAAACTTCACAACTGGAAGAAGTGTAAATTGTGAAAATTAATTGGAAAAAATGGCACTTGCAGTTGGATTAGATATAACAGGACCAGGCTTGCTCTGTTCTGAGTCTGAGGAATAATAGAAGAGATGAAGAGCAATCTTAGCACTTAAGGGTCATGAAGGAATAATATATGCTAATTTTCTTAACACCATATTTTGATTTTAACTTTTTCTCTGATCATTGGCAGTATAGCAGAATATCTATTCAGCCATACCAACAAATCTGTGCCACATTCAGTGTAACAATTTACCCACACACCAGGAGAGCAGTGCTCTTTAATCAGGATAAATGAAGGCTAAATTGTGATTTGAAACACTTTTCCTTCATAAAGCAAGTATTTTGTTTAAATATCTTAAAAAATAAAACACTGCTTCAGCAGAGTGTCCTAAAAACCACATATTTTGCTAAATGTAAATATTCAAATAGCCAGTAACTCTACACTTACAAAGCTAATAGTGTTCTCTCTGGAAACACCAGGAAAGGTAAAGACACTAAGTGGTTATTTTGCTTGGGAAAAAAAAATTCAGCAAATTGTCTGCTGATACTGAGGATTCTCAAATAACACATACCTTCCCATACCTTGTGTACACCTGCCTTGAAATCCTATTTCAATACGTTTCATCATCCTATAAATTAAATAAGAAAAGCTGAAAACACAGACAAGACTTAACAGTAATGATACATGTGAAGAGTCGTTATTTTTTTCTATTTTTAATTTTAAATTGGACAGGCTTTGAAAGAATCAAGCCCATGTATGACATACTGATTTAGCTCTTTGCTTACATTTCCTCTGGGAACCTAAATAAACATTACACAACTCTTGGGAAACTCAGCTATTTTATTGTTAATACTAATGCTACTAATATTAATACTGCATCACTGGCACTATGGCCAAGCTCAAATTATTAAAACAAGCCAAAACACCCCAAGTCTAGCAAGCCAAACTCCTTTTTCATTTATATTCCCTTGCAGTCGTATTTCTGGCCTATGAGTGTAGTGTGTTGTAGATGTTCAAGATAAAAGTTCATTCCAGGTGATAAAGTACACTTAAATTTTCATAAGTCTTCATGTAAAAAACAGATCCTAAGCTGATTGACTTGTACCATTTTATGATTCACCCTTAGTCACTGGAGCTTAGAGCAGAGAATATATTCTGAAAATGCCATGTTATCAGTGGATTGTCAAGTCATTTCTGATTTAGCCCCTGGCTCTCACCAGACTGTCCTGCTTTCTGTGAGAGTAATAAAAAGATAAGCCTTGAGAGATAAGTAGGGGGGAGAAGGAGCTCATTTGCATTCAGATGAGCTATTCTTCCAGCCTCTCTATTTTATCTTATGAAAATTATCCTAGATTTGATCAAAAGCAGAGAAAAGAAGCATAAATCCAAAGGCAGGTTAACAGCAGAGTTTCTCATGATGATAACTCCAGTAGATAACTGATGCACGCAGACCCATCTTTCCACTCACTGAAATCTGTGTACAGTGTATCATGTTATTGAGCAGGAGTATTAGATGTGACACTGAAATGACAAATAACTCCACAATGAGCTGAATTACAGAACTTCATCTCAATAAGGCTTCTCTCAAAATGCTGCTGGGGTCCCTTAGCTTTGATGACGTTTAATAAGTTTCCTTTTGGCCACCATTGCACATGGCATGCAAAGTATTTTATTGCTAGAAACTCTATTTGAGGGATCTAGGGTGTGTCCATGATACAGATACCATACAATATCTTCAGCCATATTATCTGATAATGCCCCTAAAATAAAGGCACTAACACAAGCACATGGGGCAATCTATTTGTAAATTTGCATTTCTAACCTAATGGAATGTCCTTTTACATTCATTTAGTACAAATGAGTGCAGACCCTCAGCTGTATAAAGTCATTTTGATCCACCAGCCTAAGAACATCAGGTAAAGGTATTTACCAGTGCAGAATCCTGCTAGGATGCTCAAATGTAGACCTCTCTCAAGGATCTCCAAGGATCCTTTAGTCTATGGAAATAAGATTATAGGACAGGATGTCAAATTTGGTGGCAGATCACGAACACTGCTGTTCCTTCCTCTCTGACAGACTGTTCAGGGGGAAGTTTACTTGTGGTAACATTTTTTTTGACCAGAGAAGTAGAATTAAAATCTGGCAACTAAGTACCCCTGAGCATGGATACAGGGCAGGTACTTTTCTTTCACATTTTTTGATTAATTGCAACAGGGGAAAAAAGCTCCCATGTCCTTGTTCTGTATGAGACACTTCCTCTCTTTGTACAAATTGAAGAGGAGCGGACCCAGAAAGGACTTGGGGAGAAGAAAGGACTGAACTGCTCATTATTTTGCCTTTGGAGGATTGAAGTTGTTGACTGAAACCTACCTCGGCCAAGCATATTTTCAGTTTGTAGAAGCTTGTTCCATCCTGAATATCTGTCTCTTGGCTGGATCCTCAGCATCTGTAAGTGCAGAATCCTTCCTGGTACCGTCTATCCTCACCTTGTCCCTGGCACCACCACTAAAATATTTTCCTTTCATTGTAAAGTGAGTGACATTTTACTCAGGTGGAGTTTTGCAGTGTTAGGGAGTGAAAGTTCTTATGCACCTTCCGAGTGATCCTTTTCATAAGGGCTTCTGTATTAAACAGAGTCTATACATACCTGGGTCTGCAGACTGACACAGTTCTGATCACTTTAAAATTTCAGCACTTTAATTTGTATGGAAGGCAGCTGCTCTCCCTGTTACCAACTTTATAGAATGGTTTACTCAGGCTGAGAAAAATACCTTGGAGATAGTCAAGAAAGTGCATAATGATGATCACAGGGATGGGTAAGAAGAACATCAGCTTCCTCTTATCATCAAACCTGAGATCAATATGCAGGCCTGTGGTTACAGCTTAATTTTAATCCACAATAATCTACAGCCCATCCTTTATTATCTTAACAAGTAAATACTATGAAGTTGGAAGCCAGTTGAAGTCAGGGACATTGGCTTTCTTTAGCACTCTTGTTCACAGCAGGATCGGAGAGTGTTTGTCTCTTGTAACAGTATGGTTTTAAACTTGTGGGTATAATAATATAATAATAAAGACAAATGGATGGCTACATTATTGTACTTCCAGCAGCCACATGGCATCAAAGTAAAAGTGCATGGTTCTAACCTCTGTGTGGCTATAGATGCCACAAGGAAGTGGTGGAATGGAGGGATATTTGATGTACGCTGTTAGCCCACATTCTGAAAGCACTGGGAAATATCAGTTATAGCCACCTGATAAACCCATTTATGTAATTAAAAATTAGTTCCTTGCACTATCTGTGCTACTCTATTCTGTATCAGCTTGGTGAACAGATAGATGAAACTTGGGGAAAAAAACCACTTAAATTTAAAGCAAAGTAGTTGTTCCATTATAAATTATGAAGATAAACCTGTGAGGCAATCAAATAAATCTTCCTTTGGCTCCTAGTAATAATTTAAAATGGGTAACAAATACATGCTGCATAATCTGCTTTTAATATATTTACTTTGGAACACGTACCTATCACTGTATTACACAACTGCAACATTTTCACACATGCAGTCTCACCCACAAATGGCCACAGGGAATGTGACAGCTTTTGTTTTCTGTTGCTTCTGTTTATTAAAGCTTCAAGGTGTTTCTCTGTATTTGTACACAGGTGCTGTGGCATTAGAAACAGTGTTCTAAAAATAGGAGTAAATTCTAAAAAAACCCAGAGGGTCAAGATGTTTAATCAACTAAGCATGAGCCATCCAGAAATTTGGGGTCAATATTGCTAATCTGCATCAGGGGAAGGCAAGAATCAGGCCCATCTGCTAATAGAAATGCAAGTTATAGCTTCAGCAGCCAAATGATATGCAAATAAATGGCTTATATGTATTGGAGAGGATTAAGCATAAAGTTTCTGTTTCATACTGTTGTTTGAAGGCAACGGGGGGCTCCAGAGCTCAGTGTTTGAATTGCAACTTTAATTTCCTTATTTGCTGTTATTTAGATGGCTCTGAAGGAGTAATGGGAATGAAAAATGAAAGAAAATGTTATTTGACAGGGACTGTGGAAGGGCTTTTTTCACGGACTTGAAATGGTTTTAATTCATTAAAATCTCCAGGTGAGGGGAAGATTATATCCATTCCTCTCTTTTTAAACCAGATTTTCAAAGAAGGATCTAAAATTGCATTTGAAAGTTGGGGTGGGGTTCTTTCCCCTTCTTTCATGTGCAATCTAAGAACTCCAATTTTACAGGCTTATTTAACATTTGATCCATAAAAATCAGTCCTTTGCTTTGTATTTTGGGAACTGCTTCATCTTGGGTAATTCTTAATCTTCTCAGGCTGTTGAAGGTCAATCAAATGCTGCAGGTTTCTTTCTTCCTTTAATATGGTTTATGCATTGGGGTTTGACTCTTAGTCTGAGTTATTTTCTGTTGGCAGCCTAGGAATTGCAGTGTGAAACTCTGTGCAGGTAAATTCACTGGAGAGCAATGGCTAAATTAGCTCCTGGGAAGATGTGCTCTGTCTGACCCTGATGCTTCAGCATACTTGACTGTCTCCATCTAATAATAATAATGCATAATAATATAGTTAAATATTCATTTTAATTGGTGATAAATAAGGTTTTCCAAGCTAAGTCTGTTTCATCAGTGACCTCCCTGACTTTAGCCTGAGCTTTCTGTCCTGGTTGTATTTTTTCCCTGTCCTCCTGAGAGGAGAGGATGAGCCAACAATGGGGGAAGTTTGGCAGCCAGCAAGGGCCAGGCCACCACAACAGCCATGTCTACACTCAGCCTTGGAGATCTGATCAGGAATCTGCTGTTAGCTCTCAGCTGTTCATTGCCAAGACTGACCATGCTGCCATCACTGTGTTTTAATAGAGGATTTTCATTTGTTTGGTCAAACTCAAAAGCAGACTTAATTTTAAAGTGAATTTCTTCACGGAGGATACTATGAAAAATACAGTATTTATACTCACATCATACTGGCAGTAGAGTAGAACAACTCATAACTGATTTGGCAATAAAGACCATTTTTTTCTTCACTAAACCTGCACTAGCAACATTCATAAGCTGGTGACATCTATCTCTACAGTGGAAAATCTTTATTGACTTTATTGACAATTTAATATACTTTTTCAAGCTTTGTTGTTTCATTTCTATTGATCCTGAGACACTCGGGGCTACTTTTGCTTCCTAAGGGATTAAACTTGCAAGCTCTTAGAATCAGATTTTGGGAACATGGGTGCAGAAGACTTTGTAATTCACTTCTGAAAATCGTAATAATGATGAATATTTCAGATGGAAAAGATAGTATTTTAACATAATATGTGAAATGTTATTATGGGGATTTGTTTTTTAAATCCTGGGTGAATTAAATGAGGCTTTTGGGGAAAGCGTGAGCTGGATTTTATAGTGAGTTTGATAACCTCTGATTCCTCTCTCCTTTCTCTTTCTGCTGGAACTTGTAGCAAACTTATTATGTCCAAGTATAATTTTGTAATAATTATCTTTCAAATGAAAACTTTCTCAGTTGGTGTTGACATATTTTGGGGAGGGAGGGGAATGGAGAAAAAAATACCCGCTTTTATGAATGCAATTTAAATTTCATACTGATGATTGGACCCTTTCCAAGATCCCACTGAGCATGGGATCAGGCTGAAACTGAGGGGATGACTCATGACTCAGGTGTAAAAACTGCATTTCTCTCCCTGTATTAGGAGTTTTCTGTTGCCCACAAGAAAGGTAAGGAAAAAAAAGAGAAAAGGGTGTAAAATTTCCTGTGCTGTTTTCAGTTTACTTCTCTTTCTGCAGATGTCTCAGCAGCTGTAGGACATCTGAAAAAGTTTGAGTTACATCTTTATTTTTGAGGCTTTATTGAACATTGCTGCTGTTATAATGTTCTTGTGTTGGTACAATGGACTTATCCAAGTAATGTTGGTATCAGCAGTGCCTCTGATAAAGCTGTGCCTTCCTCATTAATAATATATTCTTAATGGAACAAAGAATATATTTCCCCATATATTTAATAATCTAATGAGTATAAGACTGAATGAAGTCAGTACCAAGCAAATTTAAAGCAAAACACTATTTTCTAATGTGTTTCAGTATAGGTAATGTACAAGTAAATAAACTCTTATTTTTAAGCTTTAGCTGCCTTTAATTACTTACCTTTGCACATCCAAATTCAGATTGATGAATGCTGAACAAAAAAAGAAGACATAAAATACTTAATTTAAATTCTTCTACTTCATAGGCAAACTATTTTCATTGCTTTGTTTTTTTGTGGTTTTTTTGCTAAGGAAATGGCAATATTTATTTATCCAGCTCCCTCCACATTTCCCAGCATTATGATTCCCAGTGATGCCTGCAGTGCTAAGTGGCCAATGGCCCTGGCACAGGGTGACCTGCAGGAGCCTCACAGACGAGCCTGCTCCTCATCACAGGGGTGCAACAACTGCAACAGCACGCTGGCATTGTGCTACAAACTCCTGTTTTTCCCAACAGGTTATTATACAGACAGGAGAAAATGCTTTCTTAAAGACCAACCACATCTTTTCTGTGCCTGAAAGGTTGCATTTGTTTGGGTTTTTTTCTATTTAGGTGAAAGATAAAAAAATGAAGAGGAAACTCAGGAAATGCCACAACTACCAACTGGTAATACTTCTGTGTGAGTGTCTCCATTTCCACCTTCAACTTACACATAGAGACCTTAATTTAAAATGTATTTTGGTGGGTGGTCTGCTGCAGATTATCTGCATTTCTTCTTGCATTTGATTTCTGAGCTTGTTTGGTGACAGTGCTGAATGTCACCAATGAAAGTGGTGAGTAAGAGTTGAGGAACCAGCTTATGAAATTATAAAGCTGATTTGCAGGTTTTTTTCCTGTTGGATTTGTAAAAATGGGTGAGCCATCAAAGTTTACATTCCTCAGAAAACAGCAAGATTGTCCTGCTTGCAGTGGGGGATCTGTATTTTATAGAGGCCTTGGCTGGTGCTGTAAAGGAGCAAGGTACAGAATAAGGCAGAGAGAAGTCATTTAAGCCAGGAGTACACATGATTAATTGCTAAAAACAATAAAACCGCATGTTTTCTTTTGCAGGAAAGGAGAATATTACCCACCATCTTCTTTCCAGCTGCCCTGAATATTTTTACAAATGCTGCTGGTGCACTCAGGCTCTTCATTCTGGGCAGTCTGGAGCTGCCATGCAAAGCCATCACTGGCTGTGTCCCCTCTGGGATGGAATATCAAGAAAATGACACAGCAACGTGCAGAAAACATAAACTTTATTCACCTGACTACTCTCAAAACCTACAGCTAGGGGGGACTAGAAGACTACGGGGGGAGAATCTTCTGCTTCGAAGAAGGTGAAATTTGGAACTGGAACTCTAAGGGAAACATGAACTTCTTGTGGAAAAGGTGGAGGGGAATCTTACAGCTAATAATGGGGATTTCACTAACTACTCGTGGAAAAGGGGAAGGGAATGCTATGACTAACGGGGGTTTCTGTAACTACTTGTGGAAAGGGTGAGAGCAATCCTCCAACTCCTTCTGCGGGTTTGTCTGGCAGCGGCGCGGCCCCGCACGGGCCGGGGGGCTCTGGAGCTCCTCCTGCAAGGAAAGCAAAGCGCAGGGATGGCCATGGAAGGGAAGGGCCAGAGGGGCAGAGCAGGCCCCATGGCGCCTCCCTGAGCCCTGCCTCACCTTGCTCCAGCGTCCCCGCAGCCTGCTGGCAAGGCAGATGCCCAGGCCAGTGCCCGTGATCAGCAGCTCCATCAGCAGGCCCGGCCAGGCAAGCAGCAGCGGCTCCATGCAAGGGCTGGGCTGAGGCTGCGCAGCCGAGGCGCCCGTGTCCCTGTCAGGACGGCTGGAAGGCTTCAGGGGCTGCAGCAGCAGCATGAGCAGCAGGTACAGCTGCAGCAGCCAGGAGGAGCCGTAGCCGCCCATGGTGCTCGGGGGGAGCAGGTGCCAACCAGCACACTGCCTCTGCAAGGGGCTCTGCAGCCAGCTGGGCCCGGGCTCTGGGCACACTGACAGCTGGGGACACTTGCCAGCCCCCACGCTGTCCCCAGAGGCTGTGGTGGCACAGGATCACGGAAGAGTCCTGGCAGATGATGGAATGCAAGCTGTGTTCCATGGCCAGCATGGCAAGCAGGGCAGAGCCCAGAGTGGCACCCCCAGAACAGCTGGCACAGTGGGGACTCCAGCAGGGCCTCCCAGGGCAGCCCATTCCAAGATCTAATGGCCCTTTGTGGGCAAAAGTTCTTCCTAATGTGCTCCCAAAGCTACCTTGGTGCAGCTTGAGAGCCTTGCTGCCATCTGCTCTCTCTTGGCCTTGCCCATCTCTGAGAAGGCCGCGCTGCCTTGTTGCTCCCTCTCCTGTGTGTGGGTGTTGCCTTTTCCCCTAACCTGGAAAAGGAACTCGAGATCATTTTAGCAAGGAGGGGATATAAAAGGGGATCTTTGTTTTGAAGGCCTTCAGGAGCAGTTATGGAAAGGTGTCCATACAAGCCCACCCCCTCCAGGGGTGAGTACATCCTTACAGCTTTTAGGAAATGAGCATAATTGATTAAAAGCACCAATTAGGAGGACAAGTGGTGATTCAATTCCCCCCCAGGTGCAGCCCCTTCTCTGGAGCCCCCTCTCAGCACTGGCTGTGCTTTGTGTATGAAAATGAACCTCAGAGTTGTTCTGGCCTTGGTTCCCAGGAAGAACCGAGACAGGACAGGGCCTTGTACCCCCAGGGCTTGGAGCTCTGGGATTTGTTCTGTCTTTCTGCTTAGGGAAAGGCCCTGGAAAAGTACTGGGAAAACTAGCTACAAATACAAACCTTTCTTTTATCTAGGTTCAGTTTGGTGACCATGAAGTTAGTGTACTGAAGATATTCAAGGTTCAGTGAGCTCTTTTGAGAGTTACTTGGGGTAGAATTTGAGTTCGCTTTCAAATTTTAACCAAATTTCTAAACTTTTTTTTTTCCCACTCTGATCTGCCTAAGAACAAGCAGTGTTAATGATTTTTTGGCTAGTAGGAAATTAAGAGCCATTTGGTTTTGTCAACAGCCCTTAATAGGAATAAATATTACATTTGGAATCACAGCCCCATGGGCACAGGCCCGATCTTTATCTTGGGGCAAAACTTACCAGGCCAGATTCACATATCCAATACCACTTTCACAAGTTGCCTTGCAGATTCACCTTTTCAGATTGTGTGCTCTGTAATGCTGCTACTGAGGAGAGCTGGTGTCAAAACAGGTCCTTTTCTAGCTTTTATTTCAATCTTGAAAGATGCAAGGTTTCTAATGAAGTTTTAGAACTGCAGATTGTTATGAACTTTATTTCTTCCCCACTTGTATCTAGAAAAACAGGTTAGTGCCAGTTGAACTCCTGAAACATTGTGTAGAGATCATGAGTGGCCACCACAAGTAGTATTCAATTGTGGGCAACACAATTTTTGTTAGAAATGCAAGCTTATGATATTGCAAACTGGAAAAATCAGGTATGTCCTTGAGCATCTGCATTGGTGTTCACTTAATCCTGGGGTTTTGTATTAACCATGGCCTGGAGTTTCCTGTCTTTTTATCACTTCTTCCAATACCAGTTTTATACACTTGCTGGCTTGTTATTTTTATTTTAAATGGTGCACCTTAGGCACATAACTTGATGTTATTGTGAACTGTGAAAATAACATCTTTTGGTCTGTCTTCATTTGATTAAGTGATTCCTGTGAAAGGACTGGGAACTTTAGTGGTTTAAGATGTAAAAGAAGAATTTCAGCAGCCTTGTGCCAATTTCCAAGATGAATATGCAGAAACACCTGTGCCTCAGGTGGAATGCACACTATTCCAGTTTACTGATGCTGGGGTAGCTTGTTTTGTTGGTGTGTGAACCCATATTCTATACAGTATCATTTGTCAGAGCTCCATTTCACGTTTGCAGTCCCTCTGTTTTCCCACTTCTGAATTATGGTTTTTTCCATGCCTTTTATATGGGGAATTCTTGGTGATAAAAATAATACATTGTCCATAATGTTTTATGTTTCTAATTGGGTTTTTTTCCCTAGTTTTTAAATAATTACCTCTTGTTTCTAATCTGGGGCAAAATGCATTTACAATTTCAGTGGGTTTTTTTTCCAATTTTCTGCCCTACTCTGGCACTAAATAAGGACAAAAATCCTCTGGTTTCATGGAAAACATTCAGTGTTCTTACATACCTTTAAATTAATTACGACATGGTTATATTGCTCTCTGTTTAATTTCTTAATTTTGTAGCATTTAGAAATCTCTTAACATGCAATAGGTGGTGAAGAGTGCCTGCCTTCCTGTGTTTAAGTGCTGGGTGAGCATCCCAGGCTTAGGTGAGAGATTCCCTTTTAAACATCCCTTATTCCTTATAAAATTTCTCATTTTTTCCCCTAGCTCCAAGTATAATGGCACGTCTGACAAACGTTGGTGTTCAAGAGCAAAGTCTAAGATGTGTAAGGGGTTTCTGTGGAGGAAAAGCAGCTTGTGAGACTGCACCTTTGTCCTGTGGGCAGCCCTAGGGCTTTAAGCAGCAGTGTTAAGAGGCAGAGGGATCTGGAATTTAATAAGGATTTGGAAGATTAGCTGGTTTGTTGCTAGAGGTGTGAGGGGGGGAAAGTCTTCTCCAGTCAGGGAGCAATTATTAGATAAGGTGCTGCAATAGCTTCTGAAGAGGGTGTTGCTGTTGCATATGATTTTCCTGGAGCTCAGCTGATGCACACAAGATTTGTTGTGACTAACAGGATTGCAGCTAAACAGAATGCAGGCATTTTCCTCGTAATTTAGTGAGGCATCTTTTGATCCATGATGAGCTGAGTGGCTCACTGTGCAAGGCTGAAAGTAAATGACATGCTCTGAAGAGATTTTGGTCTTTGTGACTTACTGAAGGTGGATGGGACATAATTCCTTTGCTCATTGGGACTGCATAGTTTAGTTTTATCTCCTCTGTTTCTAAGCAGTGCTAAAAAAGCGTCCCTCAGTTTTGATGGCAGCAGAGACTCGGCTGATTAATATGGATCTAAGGTTTGTAAAATAAAATAAAATAGTCCGAAAACCTGTTAGACAACTCTGTAGTCAATCTTAACAGAAAAGGAAGAAGCTAAACTCCCATCTTAATTTCAGAGATGATTCCTGCTCTGCCTGCTTTTCCATACTGGGTATTCATTTTGATCCTTACCCCTGGCTGCACCAACTCACCTGAATTCTGCTGCTCACCTTTGCTTTCTTGTCAGATGCAATCACTGAAATAGAAAAGATATCTTATTTAATTTACTTCATTAAAATGTCTTGGCAGTTTTTTAAATGCACTTTGCACTTTTATCTTTGGCTGAGCACTCGTGCTGGCTCATACCTAAGGCAGCAAATGTAGATGGAAATGCTGTACTGAACATAACATAATTATGTTAGGAAGTACAGCTACTGCTGCTCTGCTAGGAAGAAGATGAAATTGAGCCTGTGGGACAATATACATGATTATACTAATTGGTACCTGTGTTTGTAATGCTTAGTTACCTTTTCTTTCCCCTCAAAACTCTGAAAGAGCACTGGGCCCTCTGAGGTGGCCCTGCAAGTACTGCAGCTTCGTGTTGCCATGCTGGGGCATGCATGGACAGCCAGTTCAGCACTGAACTCCCCGTTTATGCACGTGCCTCTTACAGCCCGTTGTTATGGTGATGTCAATTCGGGATGAGAGCACATCCATCTCCAAAATATCATTAGCAGAGTTGTTAAGGTTTTCAGAGCACTTGGTTTTTTTCCTGGGTGCTTTCGTGAAATCTAATGATGAGCTACCTTCTGTGTGACAGAATTTAATTTCTTGCACTGAGGAGGGAAATGTTCAGTCTCTCTCACACACAAAGGCATTCACTTTGGCACAATTTCATGATATCTGAATGAGTCCTTTAACACAGCAGCATTCTTTCTGGTTAATTCATTGTTTCTGTATTCCTCAGGTAGACCACAAACCCCAGCAAATTATTGGTGGATTTTGATTTTCCTGGAGCCAGCAGCACAGCTTGTCCCTCTCAAAGAGGTTCCAGCAGGACAGAAGCACGACTCACTCTTTTCACCCCAACACATGGACAGGAGAATCTTTCACAGCTCTCATCCCAATGTCTCCTGTGGGCCAAAACACTCTTGTGTCATCACACCAGGTGTTCTCCTCAGCAAAGTCCCATGGACAACTGGACCAAACCTCTTCTGTCCATGCTTGGTGAGTACCAAAGTCAGCATCTGCTTTTTCACCACTGCTTTAGTAGGACATTGCCTCTCACAATGAAGTGGCAAAATCTTGCTCCAGTTACAGTTTATCTGTCTCACTTGCTCCTCTAAAATTGATTTATTCATGAGAATTAACAAAGCCCATTCTTGTAACTGATGCCTTGCTTTTGCAACAGATGAAGAGATCTGTTTTAAGAAGTTTATCCAGACAGAGTGTAATTAGTTATTATACTAATAATGAAGTTTTTATTGTGTTAATTTAATGTTTTTATCTCTGATTCAGCCTGCAATTAGCCAAAATTACTAGAAATCCATAACAAATCACTGACTATGTCAGTTATTTATATGATTCAATATTGAACCAACTGGCTAACAAAATCACATTACCTTGGTCCTCCACTCCTTAGTATGAGTCTTTAATTTCCTTAATGAACTTTTCCCAGGTAAATAGAGTCAGCTTACTGGGACTGCCATGTTCTGTCCCTTGACATTTGTTACCTTTTGAGGTAATACAAAGAGGCCCTGTGGGAGCTCCAGGCTGCTTTAGGCCTCTCTTAATGGATTTCCTGTGAATTTTAATGATAAAGCTTCTCAGATTGCTCGTCTGAGTTGTGAAGGGAACCGGGATGATCCGCTTCAATTAATGCTGCATCTTCAATTTCCCATTAGTCGCTGACAGCTTCATGCTGAAAAGTCCTCCTTGTTTGGGACCAAAGGTATCAGACACAAAGAAAAAAACATCATTCTCATTCCTAACTCCAGGGGAAGGACTTTCAGCATAGAGGGAAAGAGATCTTGTCTTAGACTGAGCCAGAGCAGTTATAATCTAGTGAGACCAGTTATTAATCTTCTCGCTGTAGCCCTTACGCCTTAGCAGCCTGAAAAACGTCACTTTTTTCTTACCTGACTTTAAAAACAATTTCCCAGCTGGTTGCCTGTAAAATTTCTGTCATCCTGGGCATCTGGCTTTGTATGTATTTCTCTCTGGATGCTCTAAATCATCGGGAGGCATTCCAACTACAACGTGGCTAGAAAACAAGGCCATGAGAGATTTATAAGTCTTGTGCAGCAGGATGCCAGCCTGATTTCTAAACATTTTTTTTCTTTTTTTTTCCACTGCATGTGCTCTGGAAGTCAAAGTATCCATTAGAAAAGGTTGCCTTTTAGAAACAAACACTCCTCCCTCAAAAAAGCCATACAAAAAAAAAGAAATAAAGCCCAAAACCCAAAGCAAGATATTCCGAGAATGTGCTGTAATTGTTTCTCTGTTGAAATGTTAGCTTTCCACTTAAAAATAAAGGAAATAATATGGACCCTCCTCAAAAACAGGAAGCCTGCAGACTTTATTGTATCTTCAACTAGAAATAAATAGAGGGAGGGTGAGTGGGTGAAGAAAGGATGTTCAGAAAGGTTAAATGAAGTTAAAAGGAAATAGTAAAAAAGATCTGGAATATTATAGTGATGTTACAGAAATGTTTACTGTGCCATTAACAGATAAGTCTGTTAATCTCCCTAGGACTTTATTCCTCATATAAAATTGAATATTTAACTGCTTTTTCATCGTAAGTCATTGCTAAAGGATAGCATAAAGGATGGCAAACTGGATATATGAAGAGACTCATCCTTCTTTAAGACTTGTAATACATTTACAGGTCTTTTTTCCTCCTTGTTCGTAACACAAGGTTCACGATACAGGGTCATTGTAGGTCCTTAAATTACAACTTCAGCAGAGAAGCAAGGAAGAAAAACTATTGTAGATGACATTTTGCAGTATTTCAGGCTGGGTTAACTGCAGGCAAAACTGGATCTTCACTTCACAGACACGCCTCTGAGCAGTGGAGTTTTGAAGTCTTGCATTAAGTACCTGAAATGTATGTCTACAGCTCCCTGTCTTCCAAGGGCACCCATTCAAGTGAATATTCCTCAGCCTTTTCTCTCTTTACCAGACACTGCTGAAACCTTCTGGGTGTTTCAAGCAGTTTGAGGGGTTTTTTTTTGCCACTGCTTGTGCTTTTTCTTCTGTTGAGTTGAAATCATTTTAAGCAGCCCATGGTGGATTTTTGCAGAAGAGAAATTAAATTGTTGGAAAATCGGGTTATTTTATAGTGTTTGCTACACCAGTGTGCAATATTTGGGTCAGATTGTTTTGAAGCAGTTAATTGTCTGCCCAACTGAATGCTTCAGCATAATCAGGCTGATTATGTTCAAGCAGTTGAAAGTTCAATGTACAGTGAGAAATAGGATAGCAATTATCTTCTAAATTCCTTTACATGAGCCACAGGAGGTGCTTTAGCTCAGGACTGGAATCCTGGATGATTTGTTTCATCAGCACAGTTCTGGTTTTAGTTCCTAATATGTTCTCAAGAAAAAAATCAGCACGTAAATGATTGAAGCCAATTTTTCTGTTAATCCTCAGCCAGCTATGAGTGGGAGATGCCTGTGATTTCAGACTTCTAAAATAAAGAAAAGCCCAGTAGTTAAAATTCTGAGCCCTGAAAGTACAAGACAACTGCTTATTCCAGGTATTCATTAAAACCACATCCCAGTGCAGCCCAAAGAAGGCACCTGTGCATTAAAATATGGGATTACATGAGGCTTTTCAAACACTTTGTTTTATTGGCCTTTGAATATATGTGGTATTTCAATATCTGATGTATCATCAAAATCCTTAGTCTTTTATCTTTTAAAAATATGTTTTTAAGAAGGCTGTTTTCAAACATGTATTTGGTGCATCTGAAATTCAGAATCAACTTCTGCTTAATCAGCTTCATAATGGGTGAATATATTCAAATAACAGGTATGTGTAAATATTGCTTATTTTTCTTAATCAGTTTCATTTTCTTTTTCCAGCAGATCTGCACCTGTTGATTTAACCTGGCTGAGTGTAATTTTTTTTCAGTCAGAACTTTAAAAAACTACAATTTTCCCAGTTCTCTTGTAAAGCAATATTCTGTTCAAAAAGATCATACAAATGTTCTGAAGCACCGACGTCCCTATGCCATTTGAATGAGCACCCTGGCATTCTCATTGTGTTCTTAGGTTAAATCACAGCCATTTGTTTTGGTTTTGTTTTTTTTTTTTTTGGTTTGAACCAGTTTGACTTGGTTCACTTGGAGTCTGATAGAATTCAGTTTCGACACAAAGCTCGGGTAAATTTAAAAGGAAAAGGAAATCCAGACTCTGCTTTTTGTCAATACGTCTTTATGATCCATCCTCCACAAGGGGCTCATGCTCCTCTAATAATGTGGGATTACAGATAATGGGGAAATTGTTCTGCTGCCCAGCTGATCATAAAAACAGGGAGAGATTAATGAAGTCATCAAACAGGTTTAAAACAGCAGCTTTTATTTCACAGCACCTCTAAGACAGTGCCTCAGAAAAACTGTGAAATCTTGCTCCAAAGCCTCATGATGAAAAGTAAATTGCTTGAGAGGTTTAAACCCAGCACTTATTCTGTGTTTTCTAGGCTGTTCTTCGCATGGTTTTCTAATTCTCCCTGTTGATGAGAAGTGGCTTGGTGATGACTCATAGTATGGAGTTTTTCCCTGAAATATGTAATTTAAATATTGTCTGTAATAGACACAGATTCTTACTGGTAAATATTAGTTCAAAGCAGAGATCAACAAGAAGTTTACTTGTTTTAATGGGGCATTCCTCTGCAATTTCACATTATCTTAAGTTCTCCTTCCTCACCTACTTGTACCTCAGGTGGGTCACCTTTCTTCCTAAAAATCCATTTCCCAGAGTCCTCTTATTATTTCACCAACTTGGGGATGTCCTAAGCATAAATGACTACTCTGATGTTCCCATCGGTTCCAAAGCTTTTTAGGTTTTGCATTCAATGCAAGATTTATTCAGTGAGGAGGAAATACCTTCTCAGGATCATTCAGGTGTACCCCAACACCTGCAGAAAGAGAATTCTTCTGAATTGGAAGAATCTCCCTTCATTTGGAGAAAGCACCATCTGAACTGGTTTCCCCACACAAAAGTTGCGTGTGCATTCTCCATCTCTCCTGACAAGTTCCAGCACCTGCCGTGGGTAACCCAAGTGTGGTGAGAATACCAAGTTCCCCGTGTTCTCAGTCAAAAAGACACTGTCAAAGACCAAATTGTCAAAAAGGAAATTTGTTAAAACACGTTGATGAGGAAAATAGCAACAATCACGACGGCCAGATGGTGCTCACAGAAAGCCTGAAAGAATTAATCACTGTCTTCTGGAGGCTGGTAGCAAAAATATGTTTGCTATATTTAAATGAACATACTTTACTGAAGAGTTTCAGAGTAATTAGAATTTTCTCAAAACTCTCTGTCAAATTTGTATTGAAAGAACTGTGGGCCAGATGATTCAGACACAAATAACTTGGTTCAAGCTTCAGGTGCTTAGTCCAAACCTTCCTTTCCTTGTCTTTCCTGTTGAATATTTTAGCCCTTGTGACTTCATCTGCTGAAGTATTTGCTAGAAGACTTTATTTCAAGTATCAAAGAAAAGAATGAAACAACACTGTGCCGTATGTTGCAAACTAATATATTTTATTATTTTATAAACTGCTGCTCTGAACCCTGATCTCAGTGACAGCCCCAATGGTTTCAGCTGAGCCATGATTTTTAGCTTAAGGAATCCAATTTATTCACTGTTGCTTTCACTACCAGATTACAGTTTAAATGGCTGTGAAAAACTTCTTCATGCTTTAAGACAGCTTTCTGTGTTTTCACATTTAAAATATATTTAAAGACTCATTAAACAAGTCTTTAGGAGTTCTGTTGCAATGATTTGGATGCTTTTGGTGCCTTTTTTGCTCCTGCCACATTTCCTTCTTTTTTTTTTTTTTTTAAATCTGTCATTTTTCCATTGTCACATCTTCCACTGAAATCAGTGAACTCTGTAATGAACTCTGCATTTCTCTCAATTAAAAAAAAAAACAAAAACCAGAACCAACCACCCCCAGCCAACTCCAAGCACACCACACCTTCCTTTCCATAAATGAATGTAAGTTTCTTTAAAATTCACTCGGCATAACTTGCAGGGGGGAAGAACTAAAAAAAAAAGGCAATGGTTGATCTTTCTTCCTTCTTCCTTTCCCTCAAAGGAGAGGACAACAAGATTTCCAATAGATTTTCCCTTGGAAGACAAACGAGAACATCCCAAGCTTTGTGGATTGGAAATTGATGTGCATAAAGCGAGAAAAATGGGCAATGTTAGCCAGCACAGAGTTTGCACAGTCAGTGACCTCCAGAAAAAATGGGCCATTTTCCCATCTCTCCACTTCCATCTCTGATTCCCCTTCCTGCCCCAGCACACGGTGTTTATGCTGTCTTAGGCTGACCCACCTGTATCCTGAGAAGGTTTAGTGCATTTTTTGGGATTATCTAGTGTTGGTTGGGGTTTTTTTAAAGCATGGTCATCAACAGTATTTTTCTTCTGTATATGAAATGGTTGCCCACACCTTGTGTGCCAGGTTTTAAATCTTTCTTTTCTAAAACTTGCCCATAAATTCCCTCTCTTTGCTCCAGTGAAGTTCCATAATGGGAACAGTATTAGGAAAAATATTTGTAGCTAAGTGCATCCACCTAAATCCAACTGACTTCTGTGGTAAGTCCCACAAAGAATTTTAGGACAGAGCATCAATTGTTCTTTTCCATCAGGGACATGACACCACCAAAGTTTTGTACGAATTCATTGTGCTTTTTTTTGGTACCAATTCATTGTGCTTTTTAAGTATGAAAGTGGCTTTTCTAATTCTTAACTCTTCTGTCCTGGCATATTCCGTGTGTAGAATTAGTAATTAGGTTTGTTTGGAGGACTCTGCAGAATGTCTGTGAAGGGAAAGTGTGTGGGGGTAGAATCTTGGCCCTGTTTAAAAGAGATGAAAAGTTTCCACTGCCTGGAATGGAGTTTCAGTTTTTCACTGGGGTTTTGTACACAATGAGATAAGCAGCAGGCAAAGCTCCTCGGATGTGGATATTTCTTATCTCAGAGGTAAGTTGTCATAAGAAAATAAGCATTTAGAATCTTCTGACACCTACATCATCACCAATTCTCAAAGTGGAAGAAAAGATACCACTTGAGTCTGTGAGAAATCTGGGTAGTTGTAGAAAGAATCAAGGGTACATCTTTAGAAGATATTTCTTATAGTCCAACTGAGTGGGATTTCTTGGCGCTGAAGCTCTCATTCTGTATTGGAAAATGTGTTTCTTCATTTATATGAGATAAGAATTTAATGAAAATCTCTTTCCCTGGAGAGGAAGTTCTTTTATTAGTGCAGAAGTAACTGTAGGTTAATTTTAAAGGTTTTTGCAGTCAAATTATTTTAATCTGCCAGAAAATTTACCTGGATATATATGAAGATATTACCTATTCACGTTCATTCGAATAACAGAAAGTCACACTATTTTCTTACTTAATCTATTAAGCAATATTCAGTTTAAATCCCTAAAATTGCACTGCTGCCTTAAAATCTTAACATTATACAGGAAATCACAGCTAGCACTGAGGAAGGTTCTGGACTATTCTCCATGGAAACAGCATCAGTCATTATCCAAGGGATAGTGAAGATTTTAAAGCTAAACCAGAGAAGCTCTGCCCTCTCTCAGTATCCCAATTAGGCTGAAACATGTATGGGATAATATATAGATAATCAGTCAATGTTATTTCTTTGCTTGTAAATAATGCTACAATCAGCTTCACAAATTGACTTCTATTCTCAGCCTCTCTTCTGTTGTCAAAAGAATTTAAAATCTGCCAGATTGAAAACAAGCAAGTAAAGCACACTTGGCTTATTTTGCCTTGAGTATATAATAACTTTCCTCAGTCTGCTGGCTGTGCCACTCTGAAATAAATTACGCTTGTTTTTGCAATATAGGAGAGTATCTGTTGATAGTACACCATCTTGTCATCCATTTCAAAAACATTTGTGGCTGCTGACAGCTCTGGAGTCTTGAATTTTGATTAAGGAACTCAATTTTGAAATGACTGCTTCACACTTCTCTTAAATGTTCCATTGCAAATGCCTTTGCTGCAATTTGATTTTCGTTTCCTTTGATCGCCTTCGTCAATTAAAGGTAAAAATGCAAATCAATCACTAAAGGTCATTTGGAAAGGAATAGAGATTGTGAAAATACATATCCACATCTAGAACAATGTGTGTAATTCCAGTTTCTTTACTATCAGAAGTATGGAACAGTTTCTCCTGTGCATGTAGGACATGGATGTGTGTCTAGGTAAAGAGACTTCTACTGACATTGAGGGCAACGGGAGATGGGAAATGAACAGAGAACAGAACTTGAGTCAGACTGGAGTGTAGAGTGGGGCTGGTGATATGCCAAGTCCAGAAATAGGGAGGTTGTGATGTTAAATAAAGTCGTATCTCTGCCAAAGGACAACAAAAACAGAAGTGGCCAAATTTTTGTAGCTTTCTATGAGTGAAATAAAACAGATTTCCATCAAATCACGCCCGTTCTTCCACGAGTCTGAGGATCTAGCCTGCCTCTCGTTCCTGTTTGCTTCTATGGTCAGTTTAGGATAATTTGTTGCATATTTTGCTGCAATAATATCAAGATGGGAATAGCAGAGATGGATACTGCAAAAATGACCATTACAGCAGGCAGCTGGTAAGAGACAGCTCACAGGAATGAGTAAGGAGCTGAGGACAGAAATAAATAGTAACAGAGAAAAATAGCAGCACACACAGTTCAAACCATGGGTACATCAAGGAGGAAAGCAAATCTTTGGATATTTTCCAGCTGTTGCTGTTCTAATTTAATTTGGTTCTCTTCACCCACTGTGTATATGAAAATAGAGTATCTAGCACTGGCAGAAATTTCCTTTGCTTGTGTTAAACATTTGTGTAAAGAAAATAGCTGATATTTTATCTGGATTGCCTTGTACCAATTTTTTCAAAATATATTTGTTTTCTTTAAAGGAGAAAAGTTAGGTTTTACTGAGTAATCAGACCAGACTCTATTATCAACATGGCTAAGAAAGGAATCAGTCTAAGTTGAATTTAGTGGTAAAGGAACCTAACAGTGTTGTTTCTCTGGAAACAGAAAAATTGTGCAAAGAGATCAATGTGTTCACAGGAAAGGCCGTTAAAAATCTCTTATTGCAGTGTAAGTTTGCTTTGTTGCTGATCTCTTTTTCTTTGCTCTTCTTGCCAGCTTTCTAAATTCTAGTGAAAAACAAATCTTTTTTTCTTTCACAGACAAAATTATTTTTCAGCTGTAAACTAAACCAGGATCTTTCTAGCTAAAATAGCCTGAAGTTTGTTGGTTTATTTGTAAATGCCACTTTGAAGTGTGACTTTGGCCTAACCAATGCATTGCTGAGCCTCAGGCTCTGTGCTCCTGCTTGGCCTCATGTCCCTGTTTGTGTGAGGGGATGGCAGCTTTGAGAAATGACCTGTCCTTGCACGGGGGCTGAAGGGTGTGTGCCATGTTTGATAAAGGCTGTTAATTGGGAAAAAAAGCTGCTACTCATTTGTGTACCTGTTTATGACAGTAGGAAATGGAATATTTCTGGATGGCAGAAAGAGCAACATGGAAACAGAACACCGTGCTAATGGTGAGAATGGTAGGTGGATAAACATTCCCAGCTGTGTCGCCAGGAACAAGAGGCTGCTTTTTAATTCAAGGAGCAACAAGGTAAATTCATGGAAATGCATAGTATTGTACCACTGAAAAAAGCAACACAGTGGAACAACATCCACAACACCTCTTGAAGGTTTTGCATGGCACAGGGAACAAAAATGGGAGTGAGAAAAGTACATAGAATCCAGATTAAGGATGAGTTGGTTCATTACAAGTGAGAAGAACTATAGGCAAGAACATAACTGTGATTGAAGTTGTCACTTTTAATAGGACATATTTTGATTCACAGGAGCTCTTAGTGTGAAGTCAATTGCACAGATATAAATAGGGAAAGACTGGAATTTCTTTGAGCCAAAAGAGGAAAATCTATCACAAATGTATATAAAAAGTGTGGGAAAGGGGAGAGAAAGTGTTCAAAGAACTCTCAAAATAATGAGAAGATTATTTCCAGAAAAGTGTAGGATTGAAAAAGAACCCCCAAAGACTAGAATGAATGGATTGATGAAGAAAACAGCCATATTTTGGAGATCAAGAAATCCAGGGCTAAAACCAGGTTTGACAAAAGTAAATCAAAGTTGGATGTAAAAAATATTATTAAAAACTGCTTTCAAATTGTCTTGGAGTGACTTATGATGACAGCCTACTCCATGATCCTCAGCTTTATGCCCCAAAATGTTTACTTTTCTTCCTTGTCTTCTGGGCATTCTGTTATTAATCAACTGTTGGTTTGGGGTTTTTTTTTCACTTTTCTCCATTAATATTCATTTTCTCTTGGTGGAGGGGAAGTGTTGGAAATCTTTAGAGAAGACTGTTCCTTGCAGAGTGTCCTCTCTAATATTTGTCCTAAAACTGAGACACAAGCTTAATCTGCATAAAATAAAAGAATAAAATCTGGGACATTATCAGTCACATAGAAAATCAGCAAATCATTCAGAGAGAACCGAATTTTCTTCAGAACTAAAATACTGGCATTTATAAAACGAGGCAGTATATTCCTGGTGACAGGTAACAAGAATTTACATCAAGAACTGAAGATGTGATCTGGAGGAAATGATAGAGATGGAGATGGAGGTCCAGCATGTCCAGCAAGGTAATTCCAACAGCAAAATATTCATACTATTGGAGAAGAATGATGGGATCTGACTTGGGAGGCTGTATCCAGTCTGAGTCCCCCACACAGAAGGGATGGGGCTGGAGAGATGCAGAGGGCCTAGAAGGGAATGGAAAATGAATAGTACAAAAGTGCTGGACAGGCTTAGACACAGGGGAGACAGACAGACAGTATTATATGAACATGTTAAAAATGCATCACAAGTGTGGATACTGGAGGCAGAAGAACAAACAAATATGTTTCAACTAGTTATGCATAAATGGACTCTGAAAATTAGAAGTGGGTTTCTAATCATTGAACGTGGCAAAGTTTGCAGGAGTCCTCAGAAAAGAGCAGTGAAATAATTGTAGAAATTGTCCAGGTCTGAAGTTTGCAGCAACTGAAAGATTTGATATTTTGCTAAGTAATTGTCAATTCCTTGGTTTAGCTTCTCCCACTATATATATTTAACCTTTTATGAGTAGTGACTCAAAAATTAAGCTTTTCATCTTCTGAGAGTCATTTTCAGGCCCTGCAGTCAGACATTTCTTCATTGAACCCTGTGATGCATTAGAGCCACTTGTCTGCTCTTGGGTATCAGGAACACAAACATTCGCCATCGGGTTGTTTACAGTGGCAGCCCTGAATAAACACGCAGGAATTACCAGGTGGTTACATTGTTTTAGGCATGACAGATCTATGGCCTGGTTTATTATCTGTTTATTTTAAACCATTTAATTTAGTGCTGGGGGAGTAGACTCCTCCGAAGCAATCAACATCTGTTGCTGTTGTTACTCCGAGCATTTGCAGCCCATAATGTTCTTGTGCCCTCTGGCATCCGAAGGTAAATAAGGGAACATTACACAAGTGTCAGTGTGCAGGGACCTGGCTGAGGAGGGGACAATGTGTGACTACAGAATTAGGTCACAGTTTTCTTCCTGTAAACATCTTTGCCATGGACGTTCACTTATAAATAATATGAAAATTGGAATTTAAATGACAGTCTAGTATCAAAAAAATTCATTTCAAAATGCATATATTAGTTTTGCATAAGTGTATGTTTACAAATACCCCAAGCAACCCTCCCAATAAGCCAGGAGTGAATATTGCTGCCTGTGGGGCAATGCTTTCTAACCTGCAGTCAAGATTTCCACTCAGTTTAGGCTATTTCCTTTCAGCCTGTAAGTTTGAAAAGGTTGTGAGTGGTTATATTTACATCAGGTAATTGCTATTCCATAGATAGGAAAGGTGGGCCTGTTGGTGCTCCTTGTTGTCACGATCCCCCATCACATTTTACTGCAAGACCTTATTTTCAGGTACGTTTGTAGCTTCAAAATTCTTGTGACCTTCCCTCCTTCCCCTACCCCTGTCTCCTTTTAGATAACTTTTTCCTGCTACTTCAGCTAAAATAGCCATTTTCTGAAACTGAATGAAGGAAAAATTCTTATTACCCATGCTAATAAAATCACATAAGCATTTAATCCAAATGATCTCATATCCTCTGTATGGTGGAGCAGAGGCTTGAGATCAGAGGAACAATCTTTTCCTGGAATGAGCTCTTTCTGTCTCTATGAAATTTGCCTATCAACTCACCAGTCTCTGAAAAATCCCATTTTACAGGCATTTACTAGAAACATATGGATTTTGGGAGCTGAAATCTCTGAAAATCCCCTGGGCACTAACCTTCTCCAGAAATCCAGCTCATGAGTGAAGTGTTGCTGTTACCATTCCTCCCCACTGCAAGTAATTTTCCTGCAGGGATTGGGACCACAGAGACCATGCCTGACCTTGGTGCTGTCACCAGTTTTTGACTACAAGATGAAACATTCACAGTCTCATTTGGATAGCATTGAACCCCTTTCTTTTTTATTTTTCTTCTGCAAAACATTTCTGTGGAAGGGAAGGAGGAGAACAAAAGAAGGTTCTGGCTTTATTTTCTTTTTTTTTAAGGAAATTTATTTTCTGCACTGTTTTAATCATAATGTTGAACATTATAGAAGAACTTGGAATGACTAGAAAAGAAATTATGCCCTTTCAGGAAATACAAGGCCTTTTATTGAGCCCTAGAGTGAGGGTAGGTAATTAAATAAAAAGTGAATAGGTGCACAGGACACACACATGAAAACACTCCTGCATTCAGAGCACCTTCAGTATGCACCTCCTCACATTGCACAGCTGTGACATCTTTATATGATGCTGTGCCATAACAAATGGAAAGATAACCTCACTTTTCTGCCCATTCATTTTTCTTGTCTTCGCCCAAATTATTAAACAGAAAGTGATAAACACAGCAATTTTAGCATTCAATGAAACTACCATTTTTTCTTACTCCATCTTTCTTTGAGGGATATTTCTCAAGTCCCAGTTTCTTTATACGTGTGGAAAGAATGCAAAGCATAAACCCTTCTGAATCGTATTTTTCTAAGCCATTTTGTCATCTCTGTTGTTCTCATCTGCTTGGATTTCAATCTGTCTTTTTAAAATGTCATGTCCCAAACTGAATCAAATCAGTCCTGCTGCTGAAGCCTGAGCATTGCTGAGCAGAGCAGGAGGATTATTGTGCTGGTTTGACACATACTGTTGCTGTTAATATAATCAAGTGTAGCATTTGTCCTTTTTCAATGTAAGCATCTTATATGTGAACCACAAGTATGATTTAATTCTAATAACTGTGTCTTTCTTTGTAGGAGTGTTCCTTGGCCCACATTTCTCATAAATATTTACTTTGGGTTCAATATTCACTAGCATTGCAATCTTTTGGGCTGTAAAAAAATATATATATTTTAAAGAGTACATATAAAATGCATTAGGCAACGGAAGACCAAGACAAAATGACTCTCTGTGGCAGGAAATATGCAGGGAATATCACAGAATCACAGGACTTTTTTTGTGGCAGCCCAGCAATCCAAAGATATTTTTTCATCGTTGTTTAATGAATCTGAAGTAACTTGATTGTCGTGGTGAATACAGCCAGCCATGAGTGCTGCATTTTAATCTCGCTGACACGCTGCAGGAGGGCTCAGTGCTATTGCTGTAATGCAGGGGGGATGAACACAGTGAGGGTGACATTTGGAACAGGAGGGACAGTGGGCTCTCCCGTGGCAGAGTGCAGGAATGTGCTACCGAGGTGTCACAGCTACAGATCCCACCTCCTGAGGGCTGAAATGGATGTGGAAATCAGAAATAAATTGGAACTACCACTCTAGATCACTTTGCTTTTTCACTTCCAGTTTGCCTTCTTAGTATGTAAGTTCTGCAGATGCCATAGTCAGTTTTCTGTTTGCTCTCCTGTGACCACATCTTCCCAGAGGGGAAAAAAAAAGTCTTCAAGTCCCTGTTACCTCTCAGAGCAGATTATATATAATTTTAGTACTTCCTCCACAGATCAGAGATAAAAAAAAAATCAATCTTTTCTGAGAGCCTCAGAGTTCAAAGTGGTAGATCCAAGAGCACGTGCCTGGCAGGGGAAGGTAATAAGACAGTCAGTGCTCAGATGTTAAAAATATCAGCTCAGAAATATGAGATAATCACTCATTGACTGCTACTAATGAAAAAAAGCCTAATATTTACTTGGGGATTAATCATGTTAAAGAAATGTGCTGTCTAGAATAAAATGGAATTAGTGCATGGGTCCAGCTGTAAAATGTGCTGAGCAGCCCCAGTTCCCATTGTGTGACAATTCTGCAGTAGCTCCACTGTGGGCACAGGAATTTCCACACCAGGAATATTTTAGGAGGGACTAAACGTGGCCACATATGGGGGCAGTGGAGAACAACCATTAGACTTGAAATTCCCTCCATCAAATCATAGACTTGATTTATCCCACCACGGCTTCCATCTGGTCTCATTCCTTCTGCCTCATTTGTGCAATCTCCTTCTGCAAGAGGAGTCACGAGAAGAATGAGAGCAGGTTAAAATCTCAGAATGGGGATGATTTCTCTGAGAGCTGTGGGCACTGTTAGCACCTGCAGGATTGAGCCTCAAGGCACTTACTTTTCCTTCACATTCAGGCAAGTCTTCAGTTCTTGAAAAATGGATGCTCAGGGTTCCTGTTGCTGTAATTCTATTAGGGAAAATGGCTGGAATATGAGGGAAGCCAAATGTTACATTAACACATTAACCAGTCCTAGCACTATCCAGCTTCTTTTCCTTTTCATTGCCAAAGCAGTGAAGTCAGCTTTGCATGGCAGTATTCAGCACTGTGGAATGAAGGGTAAGACATCCACTAAATCCTCCACTGGATCATTTTCTCTGGGTGAAATTCAGGATAATGATTTCAGCAGAGGAAGAGAATTCTTGAGAGCAAAAACTCTGCCTAGCAGTGTGCTCAGCTTGATTTCATTGGGGAAGAAAGTGCATATGGACTGGGCAAATGGGCAAGGATGAGGGATTTGAGAGCTGGTTTTGGTTCTGTTGTACACAGACATGCAGCATGGGCGAGTTTTGACCTCTGCAGTCACAAAAGAAGCCTGGAGAAGTCATGGAAAGTCAGATGAAATATTGTGAAATATATGCAGAAAGAATCCTAATTATTTATTACAAATGCCCAGCCACTGGATTGCGTGTGCCAGAGCCTATGGTCAGTGATGAGAGGGTAGATACTGCTGTGGGAGAAGGGGTAATACATTTCCATCTGAATTGATTACAGAGTTACTGTACACAAAAGCCCAAATTAAGGTTTTCTGATTTTAGGTGTGGTGTGCCCAGTCAAAATTCTGCCACGTGATTACAGTGACAGATCAAATTTTATGATAAAGACAAAAAAAAGAGAAATCTTTGTAAATTGATGTATTTTGATAAGAATGCGTATATCCTGATTTTGGTTATGTTAACTACTTAACCTCCCATTTTTGATGGAAATTCTTGTAAAGTCAATACACACACAATGGCAGTTAGGAGGTTCTGAGCCTGGACATATGTTTTCAAATGCAGATATCATCAAACACACTATAAAATAGAAATACTTTTTCTGTCAGTGAAACTGAAGTTGCATACAGTGACAATTTGAGCTACAAATTATGAGGGTTTTTTTTAGATTATGATTTAAATAAATCATTCACCATTACATTCTGTGTACTTTGAGAAGGGATTATAAAGAAGTAGGAGAAAGTTATAAAATAGAAATTGATAAAAGGCTTATTTGGTGTTCAGGAGTCCTGTGCAAGCAGCTAAAAAGCCTTTGGAACAGAACCAATCTCTGTGAAAGCTTTATTGATTACATGGAGGAAAGTCCATTTTAAACACTTTCATAGCCCTGTGTTGCCTGAGGAAGCAAAATCTATTACACTTAGATTATGAACTTTTTGTTTATGGACTCAGCAGTCTTCAGTGGACAGCTGGAAGAAACCAGCATTATTATTTCTTCTATCTATAAAGCAGGGTTATTAAAAAGCCCATGTTTTTCCCATATGTCTACTGCTGCCGTTTTCAAACCATACATGCTCCAGCTGGAGCTGGAATGGTTGGCTCCTGGAATGGTTGGGTCATGGAGTGGGTGGGTCTTGGAATGGTTGGCTCCTGGAATGGTTGGGTCTTGGAATGGTTGGGTCTTGGAATGGTTGGGTCATGGAGTGGGTGGGTCTTGGAATGGTTGGGTCATGGAGTGGGTGGGTCTTGGAATGGTTGGGTCATGGAGTGGGTGGGTCTTGGAATGGTTGGGTCATGGAGTGGGTGGGTCTTGGAATGGTTGGGTCATGGAGTGGGTGGGTCTTGGAATGGTTGGGTCATGGAGTGGGTGGGTCTTGGAATGGTTGGGTCATGGAGTGGGTGGGTCTTGGAATGGTTGGGTCATGGAGTGGGTGGGTCTTGGAATGGTTGGGTCATGGAGTGGGTGGGTCTTGGAATGGTTGGGTCATGGAGTGGGTNTGGCTGGTTCCAGGAATGGTTGGCCCCTGGAATGGTTGGCCCCTGGAATGGCTGGTTCCTGGAATGGTTGGCCCCTGGAATGGTTGGCTCTTGGGATGGTTCCTGGAATGGTTGGCTTCTGGGATGGCTGGTTCCTGGAATGGTTGGCTCCTGGGATGGCTTTCCAGGTCAAGGATATTCTCAGGTCCCCACACCATGGGTAAGATGTGGGCTGTACTCCCTGATTAGTGTCTGTCTAATTGCTCCAGCTGCTCCAGGCATTTTTCAGGCTCTGGGTTGTTATGCTGTGTTAGGAGAATGACTCAGATCTATCGGTGGTTAAATAAGCTGTGAAATAGCTGCCCAAACAACTATCACTCATCGGGGTGATAATGCTGCTTTACACAAAGAATTCCCACCTCCCTGTGACCCAAGGAAAGGTCTGAGCCAGAAGGGTAAGAAAGAGAAGAGCGATTATTTTTCTTTCCCTTTCCCTAAGAAGGGTGAATGTTCGGCTGCAGGCGAGGAGAATCTGGATTTGGAAGGTGCAGGAAATCTCCACCTCCTGGGGACAATAACAGAAGCTGCTGGAAGGGGAGGAAAAGAGGAGAGAAGGGCACAGTGAGGCTCACAAAGACAGCGGGGTCTCTCTCAGCTGCAGTCAGCAGTGGCTGTGCAGCTCGTGGGCTGTGCAGCTCAGCTCTGCCTGTGGTGTCTGAGACTGCAGGAAAGGTGAATCTTGTGTGGTCACATATTTCTGCTGGCCCCCAGTGATGGGGCTGACATGTGGCATCTCATTGAGGGTAAAATGATGTGACCTGCTTGTTCTAGCGCCGGGTCTTTTATCCATGGGGGCTCATACCATCAGTCCAGCTGAAATTGGTACCTGTGAGTTCTGTAAGTCTCAGGAACTGTGAAGTTGATTAAATTGACTCTGAAGCAGCCTCTTCAAACACTTCTGCCTGTCCCCTCCATTCCCCCAAAGCTCCAAGCATGTAGAGAAAAGGGTAAAAATGATAAAATGCCTAACTTACTTCCACCTAAATCTTTCCTTGGAGCTTACAGTTCTTTTCCCTCCAGCTGACCCTCACTTCTGACTGTGAGAAACAGACTGTGCTGTGCACAGCATGTTTTCTCTCTCTTCTTGCCAGCCTGACAAGTTTTAATGACTCCTTGAAATTTTATTTATTTTTTTTTTTAGCAGCAAAACAGAAAAGGATGTGAGAAAGATTTCTCGCCTGTAATATCAAAAGTTAGAGCCTGCTCATTTGGACAACAGCACCAGGTAGCTGCACTTTTACCACTGATTTATGTCTCATGGAAAATGTGGATAAACACAGAAATACTGGGAAAATGGCTCAAAGCACCCACAGTTCTGTTCTCTTTTACTCAGCTTGTCTTTTCAATGTAATTCTGAATGAAAGCTTTAGCAGAAGGGTTCTGTCATGCATTCAAGTAGATTAAACTTCTTTCTTAGACTGAACATTGTAGGAAAGCTTTGCTGGAGAATTATAAAATAATACAATGAAATGATAGAACACTTACAGAATTAACAAACTCCCTACATTTAAGATCTAGGCATGCCAGCTTTAATTTCTGTTAGCTGTGATCTTGAAGGGTTTTTATTACAGTTTTACAAGGTATGTTTAAAATATAAGACATTTAAAACTTTCCAAAAATAGCACGTTAGGATTCTTCAGCACTTTTCTCTGTACAAGTCGTAGTCAAAATTGATCAAAATGTTTGCTCTTGATATGAGCAATAAGGGATTGCAAAAATTACTGCAAGTGTTGCAAAAGGTATGATTGGATGAGTGTTTTTTCCTCAAAATAGCTTTGTTTTGAAGAGTTTTTTACCAGCAGAGACTCAGAGATGAATGTGCACTGGTATCTGAAAGCAGTTCAGAAGAAATTCCAGACCCTCTGTAGCAGGCAATATGGGAGTCATTGATTTTTAGGGAAAGATCAGTCCTGATTTCAATGATTTAGACTTTTCAATTATTAAAAAATAATAATAAAAAATACATATACATTTATATGTATATATATATAATTCTGTCTCACCAAATGGATGGTTGTGTTCTATTTCTGCTACAAGCATATTTGGTGAAACTGCTAATTTTATTAAGCCACGTTTCTTTAAAGGTGTTTTGCCCCAGTTCAGAACTTACCAAGTGCTTTACAGCTACTCAAACACTGCTCTGTGATTAAATAAGGGCCTCTAAATAAATGTTTGTGATCTTTAAACAAATTACCTTAATTCAAGGTTTCTGTCTGACGACACCTGATGTATCAGTGTTGCCGAAAACTGTGCTGCCTGAAAGGAGGGATGGTATTGACAAGCTTTAAATTGGTCTGTTTGCTGTTACTGAATTTTAATTAAAAAAGAATTGGAGTTCTCTAAAGGAGGCATCGGGAGGGAAGATTATATTGGTGAAAAACCACGTGGGCAGTTTACAAATATGCCTAACCAATACCAGCCAGACATTTTCTGTGCAAACCAGACTTAGCAGGCTAGGTTAGTCAAATTTAATTAATTAGCCTTCATGTATCTTTTGGCATATTGTTAATCTTCTGCTTAGGTTTACACGGGCTTTAACAACCAGACCAGAAAGGCAGCTCTGTGAACAGGTGCTGTGGGCTGGAGACAGCTTTGAACATCAGATGTGTGCTGACAGGGAGTTAGAATGGCTCAAATTCCTTCTCTCTGAGCCTTTCCTGCTTCCCCTGTGTTTATGGACTGAAAAAAGCAGTTTTGAAAAATAAAAAGCATCTCCCTTCCTTCAACAGTGGGAAGGGAGATGTTGGCCCGGAGTATCAGAAATGGGCAGAAATGGGTTTTACCCATGCTTTCTGCTGCTTGTAACTCAGCCATCTCATTCATGAATCACAGGTTTTTGCCCCAAAAGTATGGGAGCAGAACATGGCATTCCCTAGAGCCACTCTGTGCAGCACAAGTGATTCAACTGCAGTTAGAAACTGAGACTTCAGTGATTTAAGAACCAGTCTCCTGAAGATTTCCTGTATTCTCTATACCTATTTTTTTCAAGAAATGCTCTGAGTTAATTACTTTCAGCTAGCATTTTTTGTTCTATTTGTAACATTAAGACTCCAGGTTAGAGTTTGGTTTAGCAAATAAGCAATGGCATGTGTGCTGTGGTCAAAAAAATCCCACTCGATTCAAGAGATGAAGAGAAGCAATGCATAAATATTAAGGTAAAAGGAAAAATGGGGTTTTATTTCTCTTAGCTTTTTGTCTGGGCAGACTTTTGACAGATTGTAGCCATGGAACTGTAAAATTAAAATGTACTTTTACCTACATTATCAGCAATGTGTGGTAAAGGCTTGCTTGCCACCCTCACCTACCATATCACCTCTCTAAATTCTTACCAACACAGAGCAGTCTAGATCTTCCAAGTGAGTATTAAGTTTCTGTAGCCATGCCAATTTATGCAAATTCTTAAAAAATAACTTCAAAAATTAAGTACTTGCCTCATTAGTCGGATCTGCAGGAAATGGAGCATTATCAATTATAAATAAAATACTTTAAACATGGCTTAATTAGTTCCATTTGTGGAGCATTAGCTAAATATGGTTCCGCAATTACAAAAATAAAGCTAAGATAGCCATAATAGATTTAGCTAAATAAGCTAAACGTTTCAGCCTCCCTTTTAAATGGGCACCTTTATCCCTCATCTCTGATCCCTCTGAGGCTGGGCTTCACTCAGCATCTTTAGTCATGGTATGATTTCCTTACTGTATCATTGTTTACTGCAGGAATTCATGAGGACACTGGTGTCTTCAAGACACCTTAATCTCATAAAGCTGATTAACATTTCTAAAGATCTTCCTTGGGGGTCACAGATAACATCACCTGTGGGAGAAAAATCTGATTTTTTGTATTGTTTGTTGTTTATTCTGCTAGGAAGCAGTGACATCTTTCCTCTGAACCAACATGTTGGTATCCAAATTTCAACTTCAGTGATTCATTTAGAGCATCAAGAATGAACTCCCTGAATTAGAATTGCCAGAATTGACATCCTTGAGGAGAACTTTGGACAAAGTGCTTACAGGTGCTGTTGGTGTGAAGAGGGAAAAGTTGCTCAGTCAGAGACTGAGCCTAATGAAGCACCTCAGTGAAAGCTGGAGGGGGAATGAGACAGGCTCTGCACAGGGAGAGTTAACAGAACAGCCAGGCCAGGGACTGAATAAGAAGCAAAAGGTGAGATGAGAGAAGTCAGGCCAGCAGAGGAATGAAAAGAAGGATAAAAAGGTAGGAAAATGTTAAGGGTGAGTGACGGGTCAGAGGGTATGGAAAGCTGTTGATGGATCAGAGGCTGGAAAGGAGAAGGTCAGTGCAGGCTGTCAAGAGGAGTTTCTGTTCACAGCTGGATTTTGGCTGCTGTGGAGGGGAAGGGGCCTCAGGCAGGTGGTGTAAACAATGAGCTTGGAGGTGAGAGGGAGAACAGGATATTGAATTTAGTCCAGGGTGGGGGTGGAGGCTGGGCCATCAGTCCCTGCATCCCGAAAGGCCATGGTACCACACAGGGGCAGCAAGGGCTGCAGAATGGAGGAGAAAAGCTGATTCTGGTGTAGCATCTTCAGCTCTGAATCATCATCATCTTCACATTCAATTCCAGCTCAGACAGAACAAGGAGTTTGCAGCCAGGTTACAAAAGATGACTGGGGGAATACAGAAGTGGGGTGCATTCACCAGTTTGTTTTAGTGTCCAGGAGACATCAACTGCACTTCCACACTTAAGGGAAGATGATGTACAGAATTTGATTATTTTAGAGGGAGAGTTTGAGGCTTTAGATTTTTGGGTCCTGTAATCCATGGACATACATTTTATGTGTTATGAGTATATTAAGTGTATTTAATGATGAAAATTGAAGGAATGGCTAGGATGACATGCCAGTATTTCTGTATGAAACAGGTTTCTATCTTTCAAATTAGTACCTGAGATACTGTGAAAATAATGTTTATTTTCTTGTTGCTTCTTAGTGATAGATTTTTTTTTTTGTGGAGGGTTTAGCTATCAAACTAGATTTATAGACAACTGTCATTCTCCTTCATTATCTGGATTTTTTAATGAAGGTTCTAGATGGTAAGAACTCTATCATATCTGCACAGGCAGATCACATTAAAGGGATTTTTTAAATATATTTTAGGAACACGATTGGAGAAATAAAATGCCAGAGCTATATTTGTCCTTTTAGAAGACACCAGATACTAAAAGAAAGCCATCTTAGCAAATGAATTTTTATGATGCAAGCTGGGCATGAATTCAAAACACTATTACACTTGGAACATAAATGTGTTAAACTGAAATAACAGAATTAGAGCAGACAATAAATAAAACTCGGGGGGTGTGCTTTTACTGCCTTAACAAAACGAACTCCTCATAATGATGGGAATTATCACAATATCACTAATGGAAGGATTTTTCTGGGAAGCAGACCAGACTGTCTCATTCCAGCACATTATCCATAGGGTTCAATCAGTGCCATCCTTTTATCTGTTGCCAATTGCCACATACAATTGGCTATATTTGTACAGAGATTGGGATGAAAGCATCAGCCAGCAGCAGCAAAGCCCCAAAAGACATCTCCAGAGCAAACCCCTCTCAGTTTATTCATGCCACTGAAGAATGGCACTACCCTCCTGAACAGATGGGGAGCATTTAATATTATGGTACAATAAAAAAATCCTTAATCAAAGAACAGTACATTAAAAGAATTACAGAAGGTTAATACTGGTGGCTTAATGCAGGGGAACAGCTTTTTTATTGAATTCCATTGGAACACATTTTGCCTTTCTGCACACTTCAGCATGCAGCATTAGCTGAGGAAAATTGTGGTTGAGTACAGGACAAGGACAAGAGAGGCAGAAGGTGAAGGAAGAAGTGATGTAAAGAGAGATCCAGGCATCATTTCCTGATCAGATTAAGACTTGGATGTGGTTTTGATACTTAATTTTAGAGCTCTTAATTAAAAGCATCCTCCCCTACCTTTGGGTACCTATTTGCAAAGGGGATGTTTAAAGTCATTCCAGTTGAAACCAGCAGAGCTTCCTGATGCTGTTGTGTGTGGCTGCAAAACCAGAGTCAGTATGGATCTAAATTCTTAGGAAGTCTATCTGACACTGGAATATGTATTTAAGAATCTTCCATGTGAACAACAAGCAAGAGGGCAGATGTGAGTGTAGATTTAAGAGGTGCATTTCCACCGAGTTCCTGACACCTATTCTGAATTTTTGTAGTGTTCCTGGCAAATCACATCAAGTAAAAATATTCCTTAAATTGTTTCTCTTATTTCAGCCCTAACCTATACCTTCTCTGCCTCCTATTGCAATAAAATAGTACTCTATTTTTAGATCCTGCTTCCAAGCACCTGCTATTTCTTATTTTCAGGATTTGGATGCTAATGGCACAACACTAGAAATAACAGTCCTTATAATGAATTGATTCTCATTTTTTAATTTCTTGTATGACTTTTATACTGCATCCTTTAGGAATTAAAAATTCCTCTTTTGTTGCCTATTTCGTTTTGTATTCCATAACAGCTTTTGTTTAGTGTGAGCAGGAAAGTGCTGAAAATTTGAATTTATCTATTAGATATATGAACCCTATTGATTGTTTCTGATGCTTCTCAGATACACAGAGCATGACTAAAATCAGGTCAGACTACACCTGCATTACTATTTTCATTAAACCCAGGCTATTGCTCATCATGGCTTTCCTTAAATTTCCCCAGGGAGCACACATAAAAAGATTAATGGGAAATTTACTTTTAATAGCTATATTATCTTATTAATACTGGGCAGGATTGTTGAGATTCTTTCTGTAAATTTTTGCAGTGATTGTAGACACACACACACAAACACAACTAATTGCCCATGATAATTTGTACTGCAGGAATTAGATTGGGATGCACGTTCTGTTTCCCATATCTTTCACTGATTTTCAGAAATAAAAGGCAAAATAATACTAGTGGTGTCCACTGATATGAAATTGCTATGTTTTGCTGCTAAAAGTGGAGATCCAAGGAATTAATTTCAATATTATTCACTCTGTAGGGGGTCTTTGCATCTGTGCCTGATCCTGAGAACAGCATTTGTCTCGAATCATACTGAAAATGGCTGTGCCATTCCATTTTCTATTTCTTCCCCTCATATTGCCACCTGTGAGCTCTCAAATACAGACAAAAAAATTTAAAAAAAGAACCAAAAACCTAGTAAGCCAAACAACAAATCCCCAACAACAACCACAAAGGAAATAAAGGATGCTTAGAGTCTGTAATTCTGTTCATTCCCCTCTGAAGATCATTAATTTTGTGATGTAGTCTCTGTAAAGTCTCTTTAAATTGCAGTCAGTTCTGAAGTCCTGTAGAGGTGCTGGCAGCAGAATGTGATTCTGGCTCAGTCCTGTCTGTGGAGATGCAGCTTGGACCAGAGTTGTGCCTGGTTTCTTGTGTTGCAATGGCTTTTTTTTCACTCACCTGCTTTATGCAGGATTGGGATGGTCAGGAGTTGATTAATACCATAGCCAGGATATAATTTATGAGTCTGTGTGAAGCAATCCTCACCAGCTACATTTTTGAGCTGGATTCAGTTTGGAATTAAGACCCACCAACTATTCTGCAATCCTACCCAAAACAGATGCCAGCTCAATTGAAATAAACTGCATGAGAGTCTGGGGGAGCTGACATACCTGTGCTACTCCAAAAATCACAAATCTTACACACAGCTACTTAAACCCCATGACATATGTTGACTCTGACTGTAAAAGGGTGTGAAGTGAAGCACATTTCATGATAAAGAAATAGGAATGACCCTGATGAAGGGGAAACTGCCATCTGAAATTTTGGCTGAGGGTGAGATTTAAGATGCTGTATAAGAGTGATATTTCAAATAAGCAGGAGATTCAATACAAGTGCCTGATTGACACAGGTTGGGGTCTTTTTTTGCCTCTGTATCAGGAGAGCCTGGAATCTCAGTAATCCATCTGTTGCTTACAATAACATTCTGAGAACGAAGTCAGCACAGAACAAATTGCTTTGTCTGACCTGTGGTAGAAGAGGCCTTTCTCACATCACGTCAGCCTTAGGAGCTGAACTTGCAGCTGACATTTGTGTATGTAAAAAAAAAATAAAATGGCTCAGTAAAGGGAAATGGCAGAGGAGGTGGAGCAAGGGAAGGAGTCTGTCTGTCTGTCTGTCTGTGACCCCATTGTTCACTGGCTGTTCTTTCCCTCTTGGTTGAGAGAGATCCCTTTTTGTTCTCCAACAGTTGGGAAGATGTTAACCAGACCTTCTTGGACTCTGACATAAAAACCCAGCAGACTAAACTCAAAAGAAACATAGACTTCATTAATCCATGTGTTAACAAAACTTCTTTCACTCTTTTATATTTTTTTTCCCCACGGAAAATCTTTTTTCTATCAGCGAACATGAAAAAATTTTGATTTTTCTGAAATAGCTTTCTCCAATGAAAAGCCTTCATCTGTCAGACTACACACAGACATGTACACATGTGCACACAGACGTGCCATCTTTTTTTTTTTTGTTAAACATATGCACACACATAGGCACAACAGATGTTTTTAGTTTTTATCTATGAAGAAATTTCCACGGTCTAAAGTAATGTAATAATCCCATTATTTTCTTGCTAGGCTTTTCTTTCTCCATCTGCTAGACTGGCGTTCTGCAAAGTGGTTAAAATAGCTTGGCTTTTAAAAACATTTTGAATTGTCTGGTCTGATAGGCTTGGGCTGAAGGTGGAATTATTTTTGTGATAATCAATTACTGTGCTGAGACACAGCTGAAATTCAATCCAAATGTCTGAAAGTCCAAATCTCTCTAGACCATCTTGTTGATTGTAAACACATCACGTTCAGAACAGCTTTTTCTTCCCATAAATCTGCAGGATTTTATAAACAAAGAAAGAGCAAAATAGCCAGATTTTAAACTGATAGTGCTGGAAATCTTGGCTTCTCCCCAAACTAGATCCAAATTCAGTTACATAGATGGCATTTCTTGAAAACGGATGGTGTCCAGATGCAACACCATATTCCACAGCTACTGTGCTGTGCTTTTCAAACCCTGCACTGTTGTTTAAACTGCCAAGATAATGCACAGGAATGGAAAAGAAAGGCAAAGTTCCCAGCCCATGATTCCCTGTTCTATCCTTGCTAAGAAGAGAAATAGAATTACAAGTGAACCTCAAATACCAGTAAATCTATTTGCTTAGGTTGTAGTCCAACAGTAGCTGTTATTTCTGTTAGAAAAAGAAAATTACATTCATATTGTTTACCTTCTGCAGTTATCTATCTAGTAAAAGTAGAAAATAGTTTTGTAAAACTGCTTTGACTAAGTAGCAAACCTCGTATGGAATGAAAAATGACAGGGAGTTGTTCCATCAGGTCTGTAGGTGACTGGATGGATGGATCTGTGTGCATACAAAAGCTCATAATGCAGCAGAGATCCTGCAAATGCTTCTCTGGCTTACTGGCAGCATTGAAGCAACATCTCATGTTAGACATAAAACCAGAAGCATTTTAAGTAGAAAAATCACAATATTGAAACCTTTACAAGTATCTATGAAATCTGGTTTGCGATACAAATGGCACCTCTTTGTTTGATTGAATTCTGACATGCTCTGTGTTTTGCACCTGTAAAGAGGGAAGGTGGGAGAACACTAAAATGACTCCATGAAGCTTTGAAATTGCAGAACTGTGAAGGGTTTAGGACCTACAGGGTTATTGACAAGTATTATGCCATGCACAGGTCCCTTATACCTGAGTTTCCAATGAAGCTTAAAATGAGCAGTGTTTAAAAAGTCCTTCCCACACAAAAGATGGGTGACTTCTTAAAATAGGAGAAAATCTCTTGAAGCAACTCAGTTCTCAGAGAAGCTTCCCATTTTCAAATTCCTGGTCTAAAATGATGAGGGACTCGGTGCAGCTCTGTCCTGCAAGAAAACCTCTTTGCAAGGAGAGGTTCAGCTGAAGGACATATTCCCTGGCAAACCAAAAGGCCGTGAGCCTCCTCCTGAAACTTGGCAGTACTTGAGGGAAAAGTCACTTCAGGAAATCTTACCAGGCTGAGTTTGCTGACCCTCTGTGCAACAGAACTCATGGACTGATGGCTTTCTGATGGAATTTGGAGTAAGGGTCAGAACTGGGATGCAGAGTTGTCTGGAGTACATCATTTTATTGTTCAAATAGAGTACAGTGATATAATCTCCGCAACTCGTGAAATACACACATATATCACAGTCCAATCACACTTGCAGGCATCTAAGAATGGCTCTAACATGACTTTAAGAGCACACCAATGATACTTTTACCTTTCTCCTGAGTCATTCCCCTTTCTTATGCATGGCACAGCGTGATTTATAAGAATTGGGATGTCTTCTAGTGATATGTGGTAACACAGCATTCTGCAAGGAAAAAGGAGTTTCATCTTGTTAATATTCCATATTTCATTTGGGTGGCTCAGTGAACCCTTACATATTCAGAGATTGTGCCTGTAGATGAATGTGGAGATAGAATTAGCGCAGAACCAAATGCACAATGTTAAAAATGATCTGGAAAAGGTTTCAAATTCTTCATTTCTGTGACAAGAATTACGGCTGGACTGGAAAATGGCACCAGGTAAATGAATTGTAGTGACACCCAACCTTAACAATGGCAAAGAAAGGTAAAAATTTTAGTCATTATTTTTAGAACTTTTGGTCATTCCACTGGAGATGTTGCAGCACGGAGAATTAGATAATTGCACCCATTAGTTAATTTTACATGATTTTTCCATTAAGGTTGCAATTCTCATTACTAGAACTGAAATTTAAGAATATATTTTTTCTATTAATTTCCTTTTTGAGACTATCACGCAAATAGTTTACACTGAGCCATAGTAATTTATTTTCATTCTTTCTTGCTCTGCCTTCACTTGAATGACAAAAACCATAACCAAAGTAGAAAATTGTGCAGATGTAATCCATTCTTGTGTCACAAATCATAAAAAGAAAAAAAGTAAGGCAACAATTTATAGTTTTGACATGCCTAAATTACTCATAGGAGTTAATACCTGTTTTTCCCTGTCAAATTCTTGTTTGAATCTCACAGTGGTTTATCAGTAATTTATGTGCAAAACTTTGTAGCAGGCATACAAGATGGTCTCTAATTATTCCAGTCAGAGAAATTTTAAAGTTGCAAATTTTAGGCCTTCAAACATGCCACATGTTATGGTCTGACTGCAAGGTACAGCAAAAATTTTGGAGATACTGAGTTTTTAAGTTCAGGTTTTTCAACACAGAAATGTTGCAGGATACATGGTGGGGAAAAAATGCTGTTACATTTACAGGACTCAACACACAGAGGTGTGGGAGAGCTTTTGCTACGTGCCAGTCAGAAACAGGAAATTTATCAAGCCACTAGTGCAGCTTGAGTTAAAGTGGCATAGAATATGCATTTTAAACACCCTTCTATTAAAATGTTTCAATGCTTCACTTGAAACAGCAGAAAGCATCCATTAGGTTGTTCTTGAGCTCTGTCACTGCAGTCAGTTTGACATCACTCCGTTTTACATGGCTTAAGTGCTGGCTGCTCTTTAATCCTAATTTCTCCCTAAGTGCTGTTTTTAGTGGAACCTTTTTTTGCATTTTCAGTAGCAGGCAGAAGCCATTTTTAGGTCAGTTAAATCCTAAAGATGCTGTCAGACACAGAGGAGAGAGGGAGCAGCAGGAAAGGAAGCTTTGGCAGTCGATGCCATGTCAGAAATGCCATCAGTGGGGTGGAGAGCACTCTCCAAACACACCTCTGGAATACACAGACTGTGAGAGGAGACTATTTCCATGTCTCAGTGCTCCACCTCAAAGTGTGGTTCTGCCTGCACACAGCATGAAGATGATATGTTGCTTACAGTGACTCTGTTTTAACATATTTTTAATTGTCAGAAACAAAAGAAAGAGAAGAAACCTTTGGAAGCTTCGTCTGTGCTCTGAAAGCCAAAGCTCTGCCTTTTCTGCTTTCTGCCTCATCACTCATGAAGATTTTGCAGGGAGAGCTGAGCTGATGCCAGGGCTGGTAAGCCAAAATTGAGAGCAGCTCCCTTTTCTAGGACTCCGTGAGCTTTGCAGCACTGGAAATGAATGGCCATTTATTTCAGTTACTGGGGGAATCAAACGTGCCCATGGATTCACAGCAGCAGCAGCTCACTTACACAAAAAGGCACAGAATGCAGAGCAGAGTGGTGATTGAATGTGGGATGAATGCTGCTCTGGGGCTGTTGGCTCTCACTTCTCTGCTGCTGTGCATTCATGCATCCATCACTGGGACAGGATGGACCATGGGGCTGCTTCACCTCGGGTGATGTCAGTGTTTGGCAGTGCCCTGGCTGTGCAGAGCTCAGGATTGTGTGCCCAGTGCTGCCCACCAGCACTATTTGCAGGCTAACCATTGCCCAAATGGATCTCCTCACCCTCACTTGAAATAACTTCTGTAAAACATCAGCTTTGCAGCCATGGGGAATGCTAGATGAACAACTTGTAACAGAAAGTACCTTGCAGAGATTCAGCTCCTCCAATGTGCACAGTGTGTTGCTCATATTACAACCAAATATTTGAGGCTGCCCACGTTGCAGTCTGAAATATTTAGTCAAGGTTATGAAGAAAGTAATATCAAATTAGAGATGTGTTGCTCCAATATGGAACTATTCTTGTTCCATTGAGGTTTCCCAATGATCGCTGTGGGTTTCCTCCATTATCTCCCTGTCCCAAATTAGCAGACTGCATTTGAACAGGCCAATGAATTCCATTTTGAAAGACACACCTGATTCATTCTTTTTGATATGCATGCTGGAATTTTGGTATCCTCTCAAAATTTCATCTTATGATCACAGTATTCTTAGTCTAGAAAGGCTTGATTTCAGCAACAGTACAAATCAGGTCAGGATCTGTGAGAAGATCCCAATTTGTGCAAGGATTTTCCCCCCCACATTTACATTATAAATGGTCACCTCCTTTTCTCCAGTCTAAAAGCTCAATCAAACTGCATCAATTTATACAGCTCTGTTAATCTACTAAAAGAATGAAAAGAAAAGAAGAAATTTAAATTGATTAAGGCACTGTTTGCCATGCTAGTAAATGAAATACTTCAGTATTTTTACATTGTTCTAAGTGAAAACCAGTCAGATTACTAATTTCCAGTTTGAAAACCAAAGAGTTTAAATCCTTATTACTCATCTTCCTGACTAAAAGTTAAATCAGCTAAACTAGAGTGCCCAAACAGATATTAAATCAAAGCTACATCTGAAGAGCACAAGTTTCTCGCAATAAAATCTGTATTTGTATGTTTTCTGGCATCACATTCACTGTCTGAATTTGGATTATCTGTTATACAATTGTACATATAACAGCAGGGCTCAAAATGTTTTTATGTCTGAATAAGTCATTCCTTCTATAATAGACATTAAAGATATGCTGCTGTATTTAATTTCTGGAGAAANATCCATCCTTCCTTAAGATCCGTGCATCAGATGGAGATCAAAACAGGTCTTTGAAAGAGGGATGGCAAACCACAGGTATGTCTTCAGCTCATGGCAGGGTGCTGCCTCTCCTGGTGGGATTTTTCTAGCACAGTGAAAGCTCCTCCTTTATGACCCTTTTGCTTCTGCCTCTTGTTTTGCCACCCTGTAGAGCTGGCCATGGCAACCTGTCCCTAGACTTTCAGACAGGTCAGATTTGCTATCAATACTTTTGCTGAATGATAATCTGTTTATGATTTCTTGCAAGATTTCCCAGTGTGGAAAAAAAAAAAGTAGTACAAGTGAATTTTAAAGCAAGTGCTAAAGGTTCAGTTTATAGAAGATCAGTTCTACAAATTGTGCAAAGCTTGAATTTGACATGGAATTTATTCTAAAAAGATTTTAACGAAAACTTACCTTCACCAACATTGTATCAATTTTGAGGCCCAGGGTATCATCAGCTGATTTAACATAGATTCACTTCAGATCACGACTTACCTTTCAATAAACACAATCATCCTGCAGGACTTAGCTCTTCCAGTGAAACCACAAATCCAGAAGAGTGTGGAAATCAATTCAGTGAACATCATCTGTTTGAGGCCATTGAACAAAGGGTAAGAAACCTGTCTGGCATTGTGGAAACCAGTGTCTGCCTGAATAATTTTTCCTCTCTTTGCACTTCGTTTAATCACTTGCCATGGTGTTTTTGGTTTGGGGATGTCAGACAGAGGTGTTTCAGAGAAAGACTCTTCCATTGTGTTTCTGATGGAAAAATCAGCACTTTTTTCTCCCTGCTGTTTATAATGTGCCATCTTTGGCCAAGCATTATCTGTTCCGCCAAGGAGCTCACCATGAACTGCTTTCTCTGGCAAGTGCAAGCTGCTTGGAGCCTTCCCAAAAGCACTGGGGAGGTAGAAGGTGAGGTTTGATGTAAGTCATTAAGAGCCAAACCATTGTGTGTGTGTAATTAGGTGGATCAGTAGTTACAACTGGACTTTTCCAAGGTCCCAGCACAGGTGAGTGAACATTCATTTGAGTGATCATTCTACAGCCCTCTGTCCAACACTGACCCCACAGAACACAGAGCAGCGGTTATAAAACCAGTTTAAGGCTCCTGAGTAAATGGGTACTGACCTGATGAATTAATATCTCCAATCATACATAGAAATCCGGTTCTGATTTTTATTTTCTGTTTTTAAAAAGTTTCTGACATGGGTGGTATTTACTGCAAAAGACTTTGTTAAAATATATGACCATTCATGCATGTAAATGAAATCTGAATTAGTGCAAGGCATAGAGATGAGTCAGCAATGCAGATTTATGTCTGTTTTAATGTGGTAAGAAGGATTCTCTGAGAAGCCAGAAAAAAATTATTTATATTCCCATAATTTAAGAAGTGAAGCCCCTTTCAGCAGCACTTGAATACTTTGAAGGATATACACGAGGACTTTTCATAAATTACCAGGTGCATGTAAAATAAAGGTTATTCAGAGTAATTATGTAGGACAGTCTAATATAGTAGGGCTGGAATTTCCTTCAGTCCATTAATATCATTTGTGTCCTGTCAGAGAAAAATCAATTAGAGGTATACATCAGGGAATTGCACTTTGTTCTGAAAAGGTGGGGCATGTACTAAATCCCCTGGGATGTGTGGGATCACTGTTGTGTAGTGGATTCATGTGAACTCAGCTAACTGGGCATTGTAATTTTAGTGCCCAGTATCTAAATGTCAGCTACAAATCAGTTCATGTGTGTAGCACTTATTGGGGATTTCACCCTGAAAGGACTAATAGCAAAAATCACACCAGAAGTCTGTGGGAAAACAGGGATTATACTTGCTCAGAGATACACAGTGTTTTTAGGGAGCAAGAAAAATATGTCACTCCTTCCCTGTCTTCGTGGATTTTAAGTGTTCAAATAAGTTAGTATAGCAGACAAGCTAGATAAAATAATGCTGTTCTCTGCTCTGCCATTGAAAAATGTCATTAAGACTGTAATTGATTTCAGAATATGCATTTGCTCATTTTAACTCCATTTTCTAAGAGTCTGTAATAGAAAAGTAACTTTTCCAAATGAGGAAATAAGCTTGAGATAATGGTATGATAAGAAGAGCATCCTCATACCCCAATGGAAAATTCCTTCTGTTCTACTTCTGAAACTGCAGAGAAAAACCCCATAAAAAATAATTTTCTTTCTCAATCTGAGAGTCTGTATCACCTGCAGAAATGAGTCTCTTTTTTCCCTAACCTATGAAGTACTTTCACTTGTTTATGTGTAAAATATTCTACATTTTACGCATCCCACTAGAGAATCCAAATATTTCATAGCACACGGAGGGAATGGGGTTTCTTTGAGGAGGGGCAGCCTGCAGGAATCCTAACCCTGGCAAACAGGAGCAGTTTATTCCAAGTTCTTGGAAGATAATGAGGAAATGTGCTTCTTATCTTAGATCTTTATTCAAGAATTAAGGATTTAAAGTGAGGACTTCCACTTCATGAGAGATGGTTAGTGCCCTGTCTAGGTTGCTGTGTGTTCTGCAGGTGATTTTCTGGAGCTGCTTAGGAGGGGTTTGCACTGCTGGCACAACAAAATACAGCTCCTTGATGGGACTAATCCATAGAGAGAGCCACTGATGGAGCAGTTTAGCTTCATCCAGAGCAGTGGGAATGGGACAAGCTTCTCCACTTGCCCAGAGTCAAGAATGCACTGTTTGCCTGGCAAAGCACACCGGCCAGAGAGCCAAATAATTTGTTCTGCAGTCCTTAGCATGGTTAATTTTTTGTTGACTCGTTGCTGGCTAAAATGGCCTTTTTCACCAAAACCTGGTTGAGGTGGGGGTCAGAGGAGCGGCTGTTTCAGGTAAGTGTCTCTTGTTCACTCTGTTTTACAGCTTGGGGCTGTGCTGCTGTTCCAGGGGAATAACAGGAACCCACAGGGGTTTTAGGATAATGTGGCAGCTCGTGTTTGAAATCCTCAAAGGCAAATAAGCACTTGGCAGTTGTCACTTTATGGGTTTTGTCTCGGGGATTCTCTCAGTTACAACCTTTGCTGTGTTGGAGAACAAACCCCATTTTCACCGTGACATCTGTGTGAATGTTTGAGTTACATCTGGCAGCTTAGCGTGTTCCAGCTCCCAATTTTACAAGCTAATGTTTCCATTTATTTTTTTTATACTGCCTTGGAGAAAATTTCCAGTTCTCCAGCCTCTTTTTGTGAAATAATATGTTGTATTTTACAAGTACACTACCTTGTATCTTGCTTAAGTTTAATGAAGCCTGCAAAGAACTTTTCTAATCCAGTGTTATTCCCATAAGCCTCTCTCTAAGTCTTGTTTTATAAGCAGAGTTACTGGACAGTGATTTAACTGAGTTCTTATCAAAATATNCATCACTGGTCTGAGAGAGGAATGCAATATTTCCCCAAATTTGTCTCCAGCAGGAGGAATTTGTGTGTAAAATCCCAGTGGGAGAACTGAACTGTGCAGTTAGTGCTTATTTACCCTGCTGTAAAGAGAATGGGAATATGGCTTTGGGGTCTTGCTGTGGCAGTGTAACATTGGTGTCACCTGCAGCCACCTGAGGATGATGTTCCTGTCATGGAAAAGGCTCACCTGGCTCTGGGATGGGCACATTCTTGGTGCTGTCTGTGCTGGGACACAGGGACAAGAATGCATTGCAGGGATGTGCAGGGAGGAGGGCAATTGTGTGAGCATGTGGAATTGTAATTATCAGAGTTCACAGGTGATTACTTTTTACTGCATTCATTACGGTTCCCAGCAGCAATACATATTGTCACTGTGCTTGTGGGCTCCTGATTATACATGCAGACAACATGCACTGAAATAAAGGGAAAGATCAGGTCTTCAAATGAAGAGATGTCTCTTTATACCAGCTAAGGCCTGACCTATGTTTGGCTAGCTAAAATAAAATAAAAGTGGTGTATTTGTTTCATATATAGTAAATTATTGAAAGACTGTTTTAAATGTAATTTCTGATCCCAATTACCAGCAGCACAAATTCATTATTCTGACCTGCTTCCAGTGAAATCAACCGAAATTTAGTTTCCCCTCTCCCTGAGAGCAGGATTGAAAGGATCCATATTGATGTGGGAAATGAAGGCAACCACGTTTTAGCATGTGATTGAACATGTGTAATAAAGCACAGTACTCTCATTCATCCTGATAGGCACGATAAAAAAAAATAGTTTTCATACAAGCCTACACGTAATACAAATGAATTAAAGTAATTTAATTGCAAAGTATTTTAAAAGCCACAATGATAACTTAAAAATAACTGCTGTGCCAAATTTTAATAAGATAATGACAGCTTCATTAGCTTTAAAAATGTGCATAATTTACAGGAATGTTGTATTAGCATTGAGGTGACATTTTCTATTTTATTCAGATTAAAATTGTGTAAATAGGCCATTTGAAATGCTCCCATTGTATATTAAAATTAACTATCAGGGAATTAATTCTTCAGC